>CAJHXA020000003.1:3867489-4467489 GCA_905147815.2 Phalera bucephala
CGTTTTATATTTCTAGTACTACAATCAATACAAGAGCCGCACGAAGGGTAAACAAAGGAGCCATAAAATGCGAGTCCTGAAAACTGGTGAAGGGCCAGCTGACGAGGTCCATTTAACACCTCTGGAGGAACGCTTCATTGGCATTATTGGAGGATGCAGTTCTCAGTTGCCTGCTGTCAGGCATAATCTACTTGATATATTGGTAAATATTATATCGGTGGTAATATTTATGTAGAACTCTATCAAGAAATTTTGAAATATTCTAATGTGTGCAATTTGTTTATAGACTGTTGAACTGAATACTAGCAGTGGCGGGAATGATGGGAATTAGGGCACGAGTGGCTTTGTCCTAACAGGAGACAAGTAGGTCAATTTTGAGTAAGTATACAACCAACAATATAATAATTTTATTGTAAACAAGTCTAAACAGAAAGTGTATTATCTTTAATTGCCCACAGGGTTTGTGTGACTATTTGCTGTGCCTGTCATCGGTGGATGTGCTTACAGCAGCTGGTATAGCCAGGACGAGCATCTCGTCACTGTCTTGCTCTGGAAGTCCTGGCGCTCTAAGCTAAGCCACGTTGTGTAGAACACAGCAGGCATTTACAATTTTACAGCCATCTTAGGTTTGTAATGCAGCTGCCTTACTACTAATAGACACCTGAAAGAAAAGGAAAATTGAAAATTACAACCATTCTTTATAATAATAAACATTGTTGATTAATAAATATATACCATTGTTGATTAGAAAAGTAATAATTTTAAACATTGTTAATTAATATTTGTTAAGAAGATAAACCATTGTTGAATAGTGAGTAGAAATAATTTAGTTTAGTGTATTCTATATTTATAATACATATAAGTGTTTACACATTGTCTATTAATAATTTGATTATAGATTGTTAGTGATATGTTTTATATGAATAAATAAGCCCTTATTTGATTTAGTTAAACATATTTATATTTACAAACCTGAACCTCCCTCTTGAAACTCCTATAATCTGTTCCAACACATTCAGAGCTTCAATATGTTTTTGGTAAAACCAATTTTCAGTAAAACCAAACAAATACCCACTATCACCTGCAATTTAAATGTGACATTATGCAGTGTTTATATTAGTTATCTTATAATGTGACTTCTGCAAACATACATACCTAAAAGAGAAATAGATTGGTGAATCTATTTCTCTTCCTCAGTGACCTCATTTAGATAACCATTTAATGGGTGGTCCCTCCAAATAGTTGAATCGTACTCCCAGGCTGGATGGGTCTACACAGAGAATATTTTGGTCTGTATCACAAATCTGAAAAGCAAGATTTTTTTTATTAACAATCAATAATAATAAAGTTTAATAATTATAGCTTCATATTACTTAATTTATACTTACTATCATCACATACAAAAAATGATAGCCTTTATAGCATTAATATGCCTCCTCATGTTCTGAAGGTTTTATGATCGAGACATGAGTACCATCTATGCAGCCAACACCTCTAGGTCGCCCATATTTGGAATAGAATCTAAAATACAAAAAAATCATACATTTGTTATTATTAGCAAATTTCAATAGATAGGTTCATATTACAATGATTAGTATAACTTACCTGCTTCTAATTCTTTTCCTTGCCTCTCTTGTCAGAGGAAAGTTCACATACTTGCTCAAGACTGCCGGGTGGTTTAAAGCATCTGTCACTTGCTGCGCAGCCCTCGACACACTGGGTTGTGGTAAAGCATGTAAAATGCTTTGTCCCACCAAACTTTGGTATGAACCACTCACATAGTGTTACCAAAACCTAGAAAAAAAGATAATATTAGAACCATTTTTTAATATTTAAGTATATACAATGCAAGGAATCTAACGTGATGATATAGATATATAAATATATGGCTTTCATTTTGCATATATTGAGTAATTACCTCGGGTGTGTAAAAATGTGTGTTGTGTATAGGTAGTAGGTACTTAAAACTAACCTTTACAGCAGCATCCAGTCCGTCTTTCTCTGGGCATATGGGGCTTCAGCTTGTCAATAAGGTTTTCCACTAGCGGTTTCGTGAGTGTAAGTCTTTACAAACTCTGAATCGCTCATGGAAAAGGCGTCTGAAGCGAAACGACGATCACGTAATGTACGTCGGCGTTGCCTACGTCTTTCCGACGCTGCTTCGTCGTCTGCTCGTAGTGCAGCTATTAGATAATTCCACCTTAAGCCAAATCCACTCATTTTACTTGAAATAATTGCGTAAAAACTTATAATAAAATTTATTTTTATGCGCTAAACCAACTATTTACAATGTCTCTTCAGTCAACTTTGAGTCAAGCTTCAGTGTCATTTCAATCTCAAATTTGACGTTTGTTATTGTACGAGAATACCAATTTTGTAGTTTATGTTAGTTCAAAACGTTACCAGAATACCGTTTACATGTTTTTCAAGTTTCGGTCCGATCTCGATTCGGTAAATGTCATTGGAGGATTCGAATATGTTACGAGAATACCGTTTGTAAAGTTGATGAGATTGAGATGAGATCGAAACTGGATTTTGAACACTTTTAATTACGAGAATTGGCCTTCTGGACATAAACATGGTCCGACACAAGCACAAGATGACAATTCTCGGCTTTTTCTTTAACTCTATGACAATACTGCATCAGAATATTGCAGGCGTACTTAATAAATCAGACCTTCTAAGTGTACATTTAGAAAAATTGGAAGAAAATGGTACATATGTTGACATTATCTGTCTAACAGAACACTTTATGTCCTGTGGAAGTGAAGACTTGTTATACATACCAAATTTCTATTTATCAACTACCTTCTCGAGAAATACTAGTCGCGGAGGTTGTTGTATACTCATCAGAACTAGTCATCAATGCAAGGAACTACCAGAAATCGCCCAGCAGTCTGTACAGGGCGTCATTGAATGTTGCGGCGTGGAAATATTACCTCACAACTTAATTATAATTTGTGTATACAGGATACCAAAATATAACTACATAACATTTTATGAAATACTTGACACAATATTGACAAGGACTAATTTAATGTATACCAAGAAAATTGTACTATGTGAAGATTTTAATATAGATGTATTATATGTCTTCAAAAACGCACAGCATAGAGTGAAGAAAGCACAATTAAATCGTTCGAAATATCGAGAATATGCGCTACATGTGTCATATTTCCAGCAATATATGTCAAAATTCTGTCATCACAGGGCGCGTTAATACAATTCCCGCCACTTTAACTGACAAGTGACATTAGCATCTTTTAAATCGTTCATAGTGCACGAAAACTTTTCTCTTCCAATATAAAAAAGCCGAAAATTTTTATTCTACTCACTAAAACACCGTGTCAAAGTCAACTCTAAAGTGTTAAGTGAGTGTTGGTGATATTTTTTCTCCTCAAGCACAGCATTGTTTCTTCTTTCGTGGAAAATGGAGCCAACAGGTAACGAATCAGAACGCCGGGGCGAGATGCTACTCCGGAGGGAGAACATATCCTGATTCCGAGTTCGGGGACATCGGAAGGTATCTCCTCATCCTCGGAGTTTGAGGTAGGCCCAGCATCACCCTTACCAAGTAAGCGTTTTCGTACTTTATTCCGTAAACGCAAGTACAAATAGTCGAAACTGATTGGCATGTCGACATTTTAATGTCTTATATTTCCAATTATTCATCGCAATTACCTGTTTATATGAATGCAACTCAAAATAAAGATGCAAACCCAAGTACCCATACCACCTACACCGAAATTAATAACTGACAGCGATACCTTACGGACATACGCTTTTTTCTTCAAGCGAGATGCGAAGCAATGTACAGCGCTTTCAAAATCTATATTTATTTATATGGTTCACTAATTATGTAATTCAAACACTACTAACGCGCATTAAGGGAGCGCTCGTGCGAACATAGGGTGGGCCTAAACAGACAAAAACAGCAATAAACAATGTTTTGCTGAATTGAATATTGCAACAATTCGAAATTCCCCGGAGGAAATGGCATAGAGTGGCAATGGCATCAGGAGTGCTATGCTACTTCAATAAAATCATGGTTTATTTGACCCCAACAGAGACCCTACTTGCAGGTCTGTCTAACAAGGTCTTAGATCGCAGACAGTTATCGACTGGACCTGTACCAATTCAAAACAGTTGCACACAATTTTTTTTTTTTTTTGGTTTTGTACCTAGCTCACCAAGTTTCAATAAAAAACTGAACAACCACAATGCAAATTGTCTGTGGAAAACATTTCAAATGCAATGAGATCAGCTGAACCGCACCCTAAAACAAATAGGTAACCAGAAACTTAAAAGGACTACATCATTCCACTTAGTTCTGAATATCTGCTTGATAGAAATGCACTACAGCCTATTATTCAATCTCTAGGAGGTTCTCAGACCTAGCTATATACACCAGCTCGCCCAAAATGCAAAGTAACTATAACAGCACAAGGGCCGAGCCCTTTTACCAACATCACAATTGAGATACCTCATACGTGAACACAGTTCAACTTGAAGGCCAATCAATTCATTATTAAATTCAGCCAAGCCAGCTACTAGCTACATTTTGATAATAAAAAAAAAAAAAAAAAAGAAAAAAGTAGCACATGTTTGCCATACCCCTCCAATTACATTCTAAAAAGTTTAGAAAGACCTAACTACAGACAGACCAATCTTTGACATCAGGACAATAAAGGCTTTCATTATTACAAAAAACACTTCCAACTAATATCACATCAAGACATAATCAACCTTCTTGAACCCAAGGACTGGTTGGTGAAAATGAATCTCCATCAGGCATACCTACACCTGTGTGTTGCGGAAACAACAGATGATTTATATGCATAACCTACAATTGGGCCTGTCATCAGCGCCCTATACATTCGCAACGGCTTTGAACTGGGTTGCGGAAACCCTTCGAAACCGTGGCATGGAGACCCTTCGAAACCGTGGCTTCGTCTCCTAGTATTCTTAGACAACTACCTACTGGGCTACCAGAGCATGGACAAACTAATGGCGCAGGTCGCGGAGACACTCGCCTTCTTGGAGGCCCTGGGCTGACATGTACACCATCAAAACTCAAGCACTTAGACCCACCGGTGGAATACCGAGGCTTGATGTAGAACACTCCAAACCAAACAATAGCCTAACCAAAACAAGGTTTTTAAAAGAAAAGCTTTCTGATAAGGACTTTAAACTAAACCAATGCTCACCGGAGGAGCTTCATAATGTGATGGGCATGTTATACTTTGCCAAACATGTGGTCACCTAGGGCAGGTTATACTGTCGCAGAGCACAACTCTCTCTGAAAAGTTTGCCCAAAGAGGCCAGAAAATAGAACTGTGCTTCAACATACGCCAGGATGTAAAGTGGTGGTTGGAGGCAGCAAACTGCAAGCCAACCCCACTTCGAGAGAAATAACACATTTCTTGACAACAGACGCAGCGGATGCGGGCTGGAAAGCATACCTGAGCAACCAATAACAAACCTAAAAGAAATTTATGCTGTTTTCACCATAGCCATGCCACATGGTGCTTTACTGAAAAACACCATATTCTGGTCCAATCAGACAACAGAACACTGCTTGCTCACATCTGTAATCAAGGCAGCACCCGGTCTATCAGACTGCTGGAACTAACAACCAGACTGTGGGACCTATACAGCTCACGAAACATACGTATGATGGCAAATCACCTGCCGGGAAAATTAAATGGTATAACAGACCGCCGCCTCAAGCGCTCGGAGCGCTGGGCGACCGCGGTGCTCGTACCGATAACCAAGGTTAAGCAGCGTTCGACCCGGTCGACCTGAGATGGGTGACCGTTTGTGGCATTTTATATTCAAGTGTCTCCGTGCTTGGGAAGGCACGTTAAACCGTTGGTTCCAGCTACCACATGGTGTGGTAGTCGTTAAGCCTAGTTGGAAGCCTTATAGGTGGCTTGATAAGATCCAACAGCAGGTGGCCACAAACCTGCCTCCACCAATCCGCACTGGGTCCGCGTGGTGGAGTATGACCTAACCCCTAACCTCTCACCTCGATTTGTGAAAGAAGGCCTTTGCCCAGTGGGCAGTATGGGCGGTTATTATAGCAGACTACCTCCCACGGGGCGAACCCATTCCAGAATGGCATCTGCTACCAACAACAGCAGTAAACATCTTCAAAATTCTCAGTTCTCAGATGCAGACCTACTCACAACAAAGGAGACTGCTGTCATACTGACTTCATATTGTTACATTCGAAAGACAGCTTAAAAAGATGTGCTCCCCTCTGCGATGCTTGCAGTCAGAAAACGGGAATTCTAAACAATGTGGGTGTTCCCCCTTATGATACCCAGAGTCCTAACATACCTCAACAACACAAGTAGATAAGATACTCATTCAAACCTGGAAAGCTGAGGGGGGGGGGGGCAGATCAAATACCCAACTGGGCCCCCCTTAAGGAGGAAAGGGAAAGATGCAGCCTTATTCCTGGTCCACCTCTATCTAGAAAACAAACTATCACACATACTATGCGACAACCATCAAAGACCTCCCTTAAGACCTTCTTCATTTGGCAAGTCTTGAGAGCAATCTCATACTCCAGGCCTCAACCACCCAAGCCACCCATATGGGATATTAATATACTATTTCTATTTATCTATATCATCACGCCGGCTCCCTCGCTGGGTGGGCGGAGAGTGCAGAGTTCCAACAGTTTACACAAACAGACAGAGTTACAAAATACTATTTAACTGGCTAAGACCCTCACCCTGCTCAGAATCTATATAACACAAGAGCAGAAGAACAGTGTTAATTTTATTATTATTGCTGCAAACCGCTCAACTAACCCTTCTGAATCTTTCAGAGAACAACTTCACAGAGACTGACAACACAATAACTTCTGGCCGAAATCAAGACAAGGCCAAAGACAAGCAGGCTGGCACCTTTTACAACATAGGGACCGTCATATCTACCCAGTAAATCACATAAGAAAACTCACTAAAGCTACAGAAATTAAATGTAACAAAAACAAAGAGAATAAGTAGGGCTTATCAGACTTCATCTCTATCATAGGAGCCTTCCAAACCATGAAAGCGGGTTGGGTACATTCAAGCTTCAGAAAACTAACATCGACGCATCGAAAGCGTCCGTTCAACTGTGACACTAGGTGTGACGAGACAATAGACTTATTGAAGATATCCTGGGCAGAGAGCATTGGAAATGTTCAGATACCTCAAAATACTTTAAGCGCAAAGTTGATAGACCTAGCAGTTATTCCATAAGTCTATATAAAAATTTTAAATACTGCTTTATCCCTAATATTATAAGGATTAATAGACATTATATTTATTGTCATTGATCTCAGTGTTACACATTTTAAAAATAATTATTATGTATTAATAATTATGTATGACTACATACATAATTATGCATATTGGTCATAATACCCTCAACTTGACTAAAGAGGTTCTGTCTACCCTCTAGATATTAAAAACTAATCCCAACCTCATAAGGAGCACTAATTCTGTTTTATAATCTGACTCTTCTTTACTATCTATATCCTACATGTTGAAAATAACTTCAACATGATTATAAGAGGTTCTGACTTCTTGTTTTACAATCTAATTGATGAAAGAAAGAGCCTTTTGTAAATTTTATATAATAATTACCATTCACTCTTTGTGAGAAGTTCATATCTAACTATATTATTACAACTTATTATAGTATATAAGATAGTAATTTAAATTTTTCAGCTAGTTGATGTATTTATGGAAAACGACTTAATCACCACAAATTGAATTAAAAAAAAAAAAAAAAAAAAACAAGTCACTTGATTATATGGACTTTTATTAGAAATAGATCCATAATATTCTTAAAATTAATAGTTCACATTAGCATCTCATGGACATTCATTGTCTGACGAAATCTATGTCAATTCTGCTCACCATCAGATACCAAACAAATCTTCACTCTATGCTGTGCGTTTTTGAAGACATATAATATGACTGTTTTGCATTAAAACAAAACAGGTATTATATGTTGGAGAAAACGCACAGCATAGGCTCAAGGAGCTTGCTGGTGATGAAGATCTAATGTCACTTGTCAGTTAAAGTGGCGGGAATTGTATTAACGCGCCCTGTGATGACAGAATTTTGACATATATTGCTGGAAATATGACACATGTAGCGCATATTCTCGATATTTCGAACGATTTAATTGTGCTTTCTTCACTCTATGCTGTGCGTTTTCTCCAACATATAATACCTGTTTTGTTTTAATGCAAAACAGTCATATTAAAACGTAATAATGTTCCTATTGAACTCGAATACTTTTTGCTGAAGTATAATTTAAAATTAGTACTAAAACAACCTACTACGCTTTGCAGTAACACGTGCATAGACAATTTTGCACATAACATATATAAGGACTGTAAAGCTGAAGTCATAGACCTTGCTCTATCAGATCATACATCACAGATTCTTAAAGTTCCAATAAATAAATCGTGTAAAATAAAATATTGGAAAACAGTTAAGAAAGACTACAGTAAGGACAACTTGATGAAATTCAAAACTTACATTCAAAGCCTTACATTCATGGAGGTTTATACCGTACAAGATGTAAATCAAGCATACATGAATTTTATGGAAACTTTTCTATTACTTTATAAATTATGTTTTCTGAACAAAGTTATATCAATAAAAGTTAATAAAAAAACTAAATGGATTTCGCGTGGAATAAAGAAATGCAGCAATAAACAGAGACAATTGCTATGGCGGTACAGACTTAATGCTACAACAAAAAATAAATTAAATTTCAAAAAGTACACATCTATTTACAAAAAGATTGTAAAGCTGACACAAAAAGCACAGAATAATTATTTTATAAAAACTTCTAATAACAAACATAAAGCTGTCTGGCGAGTAATAAATAAATCTAAAGTATGTATACCTAACGAACAAATTTTAAAAATTAACAATAATGACATTATATTAACAGAACCTACCGACATAGCTAATGCATTTAATAACTACTTCATCGACGAAATAGAAAATAAGACTAAATCTGACAGTGAATTCAAGTACAAATTCGATAATGTGACGCCTCATTCCATGTTTATGCCACCTATCTTAAAAGAAGACGTAATTTCAACGATAAAATCGCTAAAAAACACAGGTACCGTAGGATGCGATGGAGTATCAACTATAGTAATAAAATATGTTAATGAAGCCATAGCACCTATCTTGACACATATAATCAATCTTATATACTATAAACGGGGTATACCCAGAACCTCTGAAAAAAGTTATTATCAAGCCATTGCACAAGAAAGAAGATAAAGCAGAAATAAGAAACTATAGACCAATTGCTAAAATTTCTATTACATCAAAAATATTCGAAAAAATAATATATAAAAATATATACGCTTACATGAATAAATTTAGTCTACTTTGTAGGGAACAATACGGATTTAGACAAAATACTTCAATTAACATGGCCATATTTGATTTTCTAAATAAAATATTAACCGCTGTAGATAATAAAATTCCAATATGTGCAATTTTTACTGACATGACCAAAGCATTTGACTTCGTGAATCACGATATATTATTAAATAAATTACATGGGTATGGTATTAGAGGACAAATGCTGAAACTCTTTAAATCTTACTTGGCCAACAGAATTCAATACACAGAAATATCTAGATTTTGTAAAGATACAAAAATGGAATCTTACTATCTATCGGAACCAAGAAGTATTAAATACGGTGTACCACAAGGGGGTGTGCTAAGTCCATTGTTATTTTTGATTTACATAAATGATCTTCCAAAAATTGTACGACAACAAATGATTCTCTTCGCAGATGACAGCACTGCTATTGTAAAATGCGACAATTTAGATGAATATGTAAATGACATTAATAACACGCTTTCAGACATTATAAACTGGCTTAATAATAATAATTTACTAATAAATCTGCTGATGCCGCAGACGTGCCTAAAGGCGAGATTGCGGCACCAGAATCAACGGAGGACATCACTATGGAAGAAGTTGAATGGGCGATAGGAAGTATGAAAAACGGTAAAGCTGCGGGAGTAGACATGATATCTGCCGAGATGATCAAATATGGTGGAACTTGCGTCCGAGACGCTTTCCGGGCCCTTGCAAACCTTTGCTGGAGGACCGGTAGAGTCCCTACAGATTGGCACCGCGCAGTCATAGTACCCTTGTATAAAGGCAAGGGTTCACAATATGACTGCGCCAATTACAGAGCCATCAGTTTGATCAGCTTGGCAGCCAAGGTGTACGGTAAAATTATTGAACGGAGAATGCGCGTGAAGTCCGATGGAATGTTGTGCGAGGCACAAGGGGGTTTCAGGTCTGGAAGAGGATGTTCGGATCAAGTCTTCTTACTCCGCAACATCGTAGAGAAGCATCTGGCAGTGGGCCGGAAGGTTTTCTGCGGTTTTGTAGATCTGGAGAAGGCATTTGACAGAGTTGTGCGAAAGAGACTTTGGGACATTTTGCCAGAGTATGGTATAGATGGCACTCTGTTGCGAGCCGTCCAGTCCACTTATGTGGACTGCAAGGCATGCGTACGGGTGGGTGGTAACAGGTCACCCTGGTTTGACGTTAAAATCGGCGTCAAGCAGGGTTGCGTGTTGTCCGCTAGACTGTTTATAATATATCTGGACAAAAGTCTTCAAAGACTGAAAGCGATGAATGAAGGTGTACAAATGGGTGACTTAGTGGTAAACCATCTACTTTATGCAGATGACGCGGTTTTAATAGCGCCAACAGCCACTGATCTGCAAACACTAGTCACAGTTATGAAAGACGACTGCATGATCAATGGCTTACACTTGAATGTGAAGAAAACCAAGATTATGGTTTTTGAAAGGGAAGAAACCAGAACGAATGTAAGGATTGTGGTTGGTAACGATGTGCTGGAGCAAGTGAATGAGTTTGTTTATCTTGGATGCGCCTTCAGTCATCATCATCATCATCATCATTTCAGCCTATACTTGTCCACTGCTGAACATAGGCCTCCCCAATCGCTTTCCAGCGTAACCGGTCCGATGCCACCTGCATCCAACGATTTCCTGCGATTTTCACAAGATCGTCGGTCCATCTGGCAGGCGGTCCCTGCCAGATGGACCGCCCGCCAATCGGACGAATGGATTGGACGCCCGTCCAATCTTCGCGCTATGTGGCCAGCCCATTGCCACTTCAGCATGCTAATCCTGAGGGCTATGTCGGTGACCTTGGTTCTTCTACGAATCTCCTCATTCCTGATTCGATCGCGTAGAGAAACGGCGAGCATAGCTCTCTCCATAGCTCGCTGAGCAACTTTGAGCTTTTTTATGAGACCTATTGTAAGAGACCACGTCTCTGATCCATATGTCATCACTGGTAACACACATTGACTAAAAACTTTAGTCTTTAGGCACTGAGGTATTTTGGATGAGAAGATGTTGCGCAGTTTCCCGAACGCTGCCCAGCCGAGTTGGATTCGTCGATTGACCTCTCTCTCAAAGTTGGACCTACCTAACCGGACTGCCTGTCCCAGGTAAATGTATTCGTCGACAACTTCAAGAGTAGAGTTCCCAACGGTGAGTGCGGTGGGTACGACATGGACATTAAACATTATTTTTGTTTTGTCCATATTCATTTTAAGACCCACTTGTTGGGGTACTCTATTGAGGTCACCGAGCATTCGTCCTAGATCTTCCAGCGACTCCGCCATGACCACAATGTCGTCGGCAAATCGAAGGTGAGTGATGTATTCGCCATTGATGTTGATGCCAAGTCCTTGCCATTCCAAGAGCTTGAAGGCGTCCTCTAAGGTGGCCGTAAACAGTTTCGGAGAAATGACGTCTCCCTGTCTTACTCCTCTTTTTATGGGGATCACCTTCGTGCACTGCCCCTGTACTCGGACTGACATGGTGGCGTTATTATACAAGCACTTCAACACTTCGATGTACCTATAGTCAATGCGGCATCGCTGGAGAGATCTAAGAACCGCCCAAGTCTCGATCGAATCAAAGGCTTTCTCATAGTCCACAAACGCCAAGCATAGTGGCCGATTATACTCCTCAGTCTTCTGTATAACCTGCCGCAGCGTATGTATATGGTCTATGGTACTAAAACCTTTCCGGAAACCGGCTTGTTCGGGAGGCTGGAAGTCATCAAGCCTTCGTTCGAGACGATTCGTAATGACTCTCGAAAACAACTTATAAACATGGCTCAGCAGTGTGATGGGCCTATAGTTCTTCAATAAAGAATTATCACCTTTCTTGAAAAACAGCACCACCACACCCCTGTTCCATGCTTCCGGCGTTTTCCCTTCAAGCAAGACGGAATTAAATAGCCTCTGAAGGACTTTAAGTACCGGCGATCCGCCCACCTTCAGAAGTTCTGCAGTAATTCCGTCTTCACCCGGCGCTTTGTTGTTTTTTAGTTGTTTGAGAGCCATCCTAATTTCGCACAGGCGCCTTCAGTAAGGATGGGAAATACACCGCTGACATAGAGAGAAGAGTGAGTGCAGGGAACAGAGTGAATGGTGCGATGGGAAAGCTACTCGGGAGCCGGCACTTAAGCCATAAGGCGCAGCTGGCCATACATAACGGAGTTCTTGTCGCAACGCTGTTATATGGTAGCGAGAGCTGGGTATGTAAGAAGGAGAATGAAAGTAGGATAAATGCGGTAGAAATGCGAGCTCTGCGGAAGATGTGCGGAGTGAAGCTGACCGACCGCATTAGCAACAGCGAGTAGGTATGAAAGATAGTATCGGTGTAAAGATGAGAAAGGGCATGCTCCGTTGGTTCGGGCATATAGAGAGAATGCCAGAGGAAAGAATGACAAAACAGATATACAATGTGAAAGTGGAAGGATGCAGGTACCGGGGAAGACCTAGACTATCTTACCACGACCAAATAAACAGAGTCTTATCTGATGGAAAAGTCAAGAGTCTCCGTAACCGGCGAGCGTGTATGAGACGAACTATGAGAGTCGAGGAAGCCAGAGAGGTATGTAAGGAAAGAACCTGTTGGAACTCTGTACTCTCTGCCTACCCCGCAAGGGATCTGGCGTGAGGTTATAGATAGATAGATAGATTTACAGATTTAATAAATAATATTATATTATTGTAAGCTAGACTGGTAGCACTACGATACGTTTCTGCATCACCCGCCAGCTAACATCATCAAAACTAAAGCTAAATACACAGGTAGCAGTATACACTTTTACATGCTCAACTCACTCAATAATAATTATAAAAAATAAGAATATAATAACAAGATCTCCGTGATGATAACACGATTCAAAACACAAATCAAGCAACAAAAAAATGGAAAAAAAAAGAAATAAATAAACCTACAAAGTCTAATATAGCTATTAGACCTTGTAGGTTTATTTATTTCTTGGTCGTTAACGGATGCGTTCAGAAAACAATTAGTTTTTGAACGCATCCGTTAACGTCAAAATGACATTTGATTGTCATGGCATTTGACGACAAGAAGCTAATTTTATGGACGGAAGGTTATGTTCCGAATAATAAATTTGACATCGTGAGCTGCTGTTTCCAGTTGTATTAGGCGTTGATTAATGATTTTATGCTGTCTAGAGATGCTATTTTCTGTTCTTTTCAATAAACTGTATTGCGCTTCGACTATGGAGGTTTAGTTTTTCCATAGATTAAGCAAATGTTTTTCATTTAGTCGTACTAATTCTATGTCTTTGGTATACTGTTCGGCGAAACGTTCATCCAATACGCCGAAGAGTGAATTAGCAAGATAGCCGACCGTTGATAAGTCCCCGACGCTGTCTGGAGTTCTCAATTAAACGTTGCGTCATCAGTAACTGATTGTAGTACGTTAATTCCTCTTATGAGTGATACAATTGCGGGATTATCATATTGCACGGTTCGCCATTTACTGTTTCACATGTTTTATTTATATATTTAGATATTTTTTCGAAGGCTGTCTTTCCTTCACAGTATGGAGCCATATTATAATAGATGATAAGTTTCCAAGAGTCTTTTACTAAATTCATTTTGGATACAGGGTCAAAATATAGTGACTGGTTGTTCATCAATTGCGTAATGTTATAGGCAGCATTTGCATTACAACACAGATTGATAAAAAATATTAATGCCATGACAATACTGGAAAAGTGAACTCGGTTACATTTCCGTGTAGACCTTGTTGTTTTAATATTTACGTGTTGTTTCTTTGCGTTTGACTCTGATTCTTCATTGTGTTGATCACCATTTTCTATAGGTAATCTAGATAGTTAAACGATCGGTCTCTATGGCATTTTTTGTTTTGAGTGATACCACCCGAACACGGTTATCGTTTCCAGGTTGTAATTCAACCACTCTGCCCATTTGCCTGCAGGAATGTTATCTTCGTGAATTACAACCAAATCTCCAATTTTCATGTTAGCTTTTGGGCGTTACCATTCTTGTCTTGCTGTTAACTGGCTGACGTATTCGTTTTTTTCATTTCTTCCATACTTCTTTGAATATGTTGTTCGTTAAATACCACCTAGTTCTAGCGTCTTCTTTTGTTAACCCGGATCTTCCGGTTAAAAAATGTGCCGGGACAGGTAATCAAGGTCTTCAATGTTCTCAGTTAGTGAACATAGCGGCCATGAGTTTAGGAACGCTTCCAGTCGCGCCAATAATGTTGAAAATTCCTCATATGTTAATTTCTGCTCACTAATACTCTTTTGAGGTGGAATTTTAACCTTCTGACCGAAACTGAATTTTAAACTTTCCCACAGGCCACCTGCGCTCGGCCATGATGGCGCGTTGAAATGCCATTCAATGTTCATTTCGGCTGCTGTCTCACCAATACAGCTATCACTCAATGTTTCTCGTATTTGTTCCATCTCTTCTTGGAGAATTCGATTGGCTCCGATGAAGTTTGTTCCTTGATCGCTAGACAAATGTTGCGGAGCTCCTCGGCGAGCTGACATTCTCCTTAATGCCGCTAAAAGGACGAGCTGGTTAGGTCAGAAACCAGCTCTAGGTGGACAGCCTTTGTAACCATACATACAAAAACTGCCACGTAGCCTTTAGTGGTTTTAACGCCTCTACCTTTGTTTGTTTTTATATCGACGAAGCCTGTATAATCGACGCCGGTATGAAAGAAAGGGGGAGCAGGATTGCTTCTGGATGCTGGAAGATCACCCATTAGCTGATGTTCCTTTTGTGAGTCACGCTTGCGGCAGATCACACATTTCCTTAGTTGCTTTTTGGTTACACTGTTGCCACTTGTTATCCAATACTGTTGTCTCGAGGTCGCCATGGTAAGACGAGGTCCACCGTGAAACGTCAGCTGATGTGCCTCATCAATTAATAGTTCCGCTAATCGACTCTTGTGTGAAATAATTTTAGGATGCCTCATTTCATCGTTAATGTTTGCATTTCTCAGCCTTCCCCCTACACGCAAGATACCTTCTTTATCCAAAAAGGAATGTAATTTCAGTAATGTACTCTTTCTTAAAATGTTATTGTTTTGTCGCAATGTTTCCATCTCCAATCCAAACTCCTTGTTCTGTTCATGTTTTACTAAAGTCATTTTAGCTCTTCTTAGCTCTGTTAATGTTAAATACTCTGACTCACTTATCTTGTTTTGTGGGGTCAATGCCCTCAGCACCCATGCTAGAATGTTTGTAATTGTTGTTATAGAGTTATATTTATGTAATAAATTGTCGATGATGTTGTAATTATTTTGTTGTACAACAGCGGCTTGTTTCTTAATCCTAGTTTCTTCCTGTGTTTTATAACTTTGTTGTTTTTCATCGACTTCAGGGTTGTATTGAGGTAACCACGAGGGTCCGTGCCACCATATCAAATGTTCCACCAATTGAGTCGCGTTTATTCCTCGACTGGCGCAGTCAGCAGGATTATCCGCAGACTTTACGTAGCGCCAGCAATTGTTCGGCATAATGTTTGTAATAGCATGTACTCTATTAGCTACAAACGGGTTCCATCTGTCTGGCTCACTCTGTAACCAGCTCAACACGACCATAGAATCACTCCATCCGTATATTTCAAACTTGCATTCCATACTTTGTTTGATTTTGTTAATCAATTTAGACAATAAATGTGCACCACAGAGTTCTAACCGGGGTAATGTTACAGCTTTCTTGTGTGATACAAGTTTTGATTTAGCAGCGAGCAATGTTGTTGTATGTTGATTTTTAATGCGAACATAAACTACAGCTGCATAAGCCTCCGTTGTCGCATCACAGAAGCCGTGCAGCTCAATGACGTCATTGTCATAACAAAGTAACCATCTCGGTATTTTGCAGTGTTGTATTTTGTGGATATCCTTAACTTGGACCATTCTGTGTTGATGTCATCGGATACTACGTTGTCCCATTGCAAGTTGTTTTTCCACAGTTTTTGGAACAAAAGTTTTAATTTGGTCGATAGAGGTGTTAGCCAGCCTAGCGGGTCGAATAATTTGGATATTTGGGAAAGTAAGATACGTTTTGTAAGTTTATGTGAGTTCTCAGAAAAATCGTAGTTAAAAGTAAATTTATCATCTTTAGAGTCCCAGCTCAAACCTAAAGTTTTTAACGTATCTGTGTTGTTGTTAGACTTGTATTCAAATTTTCTCAGGCGTAAACCTTTACCCCTCTTTAATAGTTCGATTAGTTCTGCGATCAATTTCTTTCCAGATTCCACGGAATACGAGCCTTGTAAAACGTCATCTACATAAAAAGATTTATCTAGAACTGCAGATGCTGCTGGATATTTGTCTTGTTCGTCTGCTGCTAACTGTTTTAAAGTCATTATGGCTAAGAAGGGGGCCGCCTTTGTGCCATACGTAACCGTACATAATTGAAAAGCTTGTAAGGGTTGTTCCGAGGATTCCCGCCAGATTATTTGCTGCAAATGTTGATCTAATTCGTTGACAATTATTTGGCGGTACATCTTTTCTATATCCGCCGTAAATACAAAAGGATATTGTCTCCACCTCAAAAGAAGTAACTGTAAGTCTTGTTGTAGGTTTGGCCCTTTATGCATCACGTCATTCAAACTATGCCCCGTGGAGGTTTTGGCGGATGCATTGAATACTACTCTGTATTTTGTAGTTGTAGATTCTTCTTTCTGCACGCCGTGGTGCGGCAAATAACATTCTAATGTTGTGTTACAATCGATTGTTGTTGGTTTCATGTGACCTAACGTTAGATATTCATGCATAAATTGGATATATTGTTCTTCCAAATGTTTATCTTTTGGCAGTTTTCTTTCCAAATTTGTAAATTGAGCGATAGCCCTTTGTTTGGATGTTCCTAATTTATCCTTCAATTCTTCTTTCAGTGGCAACTTCACTTCATAGCGACCATTTTCGTGTCTAATAGTTGTTTGAGAGTAATGTTGAATGCATTTTTGTTCTTCTAATGACAAGTTTGATGATTCCCTAATCTCCTCTACTTCCCAATTTTTTTTTATTTCGTCCGTGTTATTTATGACCACGTTACAGTGGTATGTTTTCACGCTGCCGCCGCATAATAACCAGCCTATGTGTGTTTGTTGAGCCATAGGTTGGTTTGTGTTTTCTCCCCTAATAATTCCGGGTAATATAATGTTAGCATAAATGTCGGCCCCGAGTAACAAGTCTACAGGGCGACTAATGTAAAATTCGGGATCAGTCAAGTTAATGTTTTCTAGGCAAGACCATGTTGGTGCAGGAAATGTGTTGTTTGGTAAACTTTTTATCAAGTTAGTCATGATAAAGACCTCCGACTCAAATGTAAAATCGCTGTACCTTGACATAAATTCGATTTTGATTGTACCTTTGCAGGTGTTTTCTTTACGTCCCACACCAAAAATAACTCCGTTGCATTTCTGGCGTTTGTTACCTAATAACTGAGCAGCTTTTTCAGTTATTAACGATATTTGTGATCCTTGATCTATGAGGGCACGTATGTTATGGTACACCTTCAGCATCCTTCACCTTGACAATGGCCGTTGCAAGTAAGATTTCTGAGTATCCTGAGACGCGTGCGAGGTGCCAGCGACGCGCTCATTGCGACCCTCAGATCGTTTCGGAGTTGGAATTGTTGTTGGCTCTTGTTGATATTGGGCAGATTTCATGCAAGCATCATGTAAAATAGTATTGTGATAAGCGTGGCATTTGTGGCAAGTTTGTGTTGACCTACTTGGATTTCCATTATGACAAAATAAGCAATTTGTACAAAGTTTTAATTTGTTGGCGGTCTTCAACTTCTGATTCTCAGGCATTTCCAAGAAGGTTTTGCAATTGTATATCCCGTGTTGTTTGTTACAAAGCGGACACGAGAAATCCGACACATGCCTCGATTTCGCCATTGTTATATTTGCATTTCCAGCTTGGGAATTGTTGTAATTCTTAGTATTCGTGAATGACTTGTATATCTGATTTTTATTGTTAAATGAATGTTGGCGATATTTATTACTTTGCATTGCAGGTTTTGGCAAAGAAGTATAATGTTTTTTAATTATCAGTTTCCATGGAAGTAAATTTCCCTTCCATAAATTCTAGAAACTCTCGAAGAATGGGCAATTCTTTTGAATTTTTCAGGTTTTCCACGTAGTCACCATAATTTTCAGCGTCTAGTTTTTTGTTCAAGATGTGGACAAGCATTGGATCCCAGGTTGATATATCTACTCCTAAGTTTTTTATGGCATTGAGGCATTCTTATGTTGTGTCATGAATATTCTTGATTTGTTGTAATGAAGGCTGATGCATATTAGGAAGGTTTAATAGAGTATTCATGTGCGCTGAAAAAAATAGTTTTTTGTTGTTATAGCGGTGGTTGAGAATCTCCCAACACACCATATAATTATCAGAACTAATTTGTAAATGTTGGATAAGTTTTTCAGCATCGCCGCGAACTTTACTTTTTAAAAACTGCATTTTCTGTCCGTTTGACAAGGAATTGTTGTTGTGTATGGCCTCCGTAAATCAATCCTTAAATGATATCCATTGGTTATAATTCCCGGTAAAAATTGGAATCTCAAGTTGTGGGGTAGATTTCTCTCTATGAGCCACTGACCACATTTGTTTATTAATAGACGTTTTTAAATTGTTAAAGAAGAAACCAGAACGAATGTAAGGATTATGGTTGGTAACGATGTGCTGGAGCAAGTGAATGAGTTTGTATATCTTGGATGCGCCTTCAGTAAGGATGGGAAATACACCGCTGACATAGAGAGAAGAGTGAGTGCAGGGAACAGAGTGAATGGTAGCCGAGTAGCTTTCCCATCGCGGGAAAGCTACTCGGGAGCCGGCACTTAAGCCATAAGGCGCAGCTGGCCATACATAACGGAGTTCTTGTCCCAACGCTGTTATATGGTAGCGAGAGCTGGGTATGTAAGAAGGAGAATGAAAGTAGGATAAATGCGGTAGAAATGCGAGCTCTGCGGAAGATGTGCGGAGTGAAGCTGACCGACCGCATTAGCAACAGCATAGTAAGACAGCGAGTAGGTATGAAAGATAGTATCGGTGTAAAGATGAGAAAGGGCATGCTCCGTTGGTTCGGGCATATAGAAAGCATGCCAGAGGAAAGAATGACAAAACAGATATACAATGCGAAAGTGGAAGGATGCAGGTACCGGGGAAGACCTAGACTATCTTACCACGACCAAATAAACCGAGTCTTATCTGATGGAAAAGTCAAGAGTCTCCGTAACCGGCGAGCGTGTATGAGACGAACTATGAGAGTCGAGGAAGCCAGAGAGGTATGTAAGGAAAGAACCTGTTGGAACTCTGTACTCTCTGCCTACCCCGCAAGGGATCTGGCGTGAGGTTATAGATAGATAGATAGATAGAGATAAATTGTTAAATTGCTTCTCGTACTTGTTAAACATGTTTTGGTACATTTCGTTGTCACCATCTAGTTCCATGTCGATCTCCCAGTGGAGAGAATCAATCGCTGCCCATCTAGCTTGTAAAGATTTTAACGCATCCTCATATTCCCATTTGTCAGTAATAGCATGAATATCAATGCTGGATGTTGTTCGAACAAAAGCTTTGAAATTCGCCTGCTGCTTACGCAACATCTCTTCTAATTTGCTATTAATACCTTTTGTCGATGTTAGTGGTCGAGGTTACTTAGTACCCTTTCGGGTACCGACGGGTTCGCGTCACTAAAGATTTCTTCTTCACCTTCCTGTTTAGTCTGTTTCTTACTTACTCCTGGTCTCTCTTGTTCCCATTCTTTCGCTGTTGGCTTCTCTAGGCCTACCACGAGCTGCTGGTACTGCGCGTTGATAAAGGCTTTTGTAGACTCGTACGCTTGACTCGTTTTCTCGTAATGTTCCTCCACGAAATAGGCATGATCTTTACTTTACTTCTTTGCTAATTCGGGCATGATTATTCAGATACTCCTTCCAGTATTCCTGAAGAATGTCCATCCGCCTCTTGAAATAATCTATTGTTTTGCGATCTGCCCCATCTTTTTTAATGTTAGTGGCAAGCCTGACGATACTATCATACGTCAAATATTGGATCTCGATGAATTCCGCCATGTTTGATGTCCTTGTTAGTCAGAAAATAAAAAAAGATATTACTTGAATGTTGTTGTTGTTCCGGTTGTTACTCTGTACCTAATTCAAAGTAGCTAATATCATGACGGTCCCATGTCAATATATTTATGAAAACATTATGTATACTAGAAAAAATTTAGATCTTTTTTATCAGCTAGGTGATAGGCATTGCTATAACACACGACATAGAAATAAATTAGACCAACCGCAGTTTCGTCTGTCAAAAATTCACACGTCTTTCATGGGGCACTGTGTTAGATTTTATAACAAAATTCCCATTGACGTCACTAAACTTAGTGAAAATAAGTTCAAAGCTTGTGTAAAACGAACACTTGGTAAGCAAGCTTATTATTCAATAGAAGATTATTTAAAAGATAAAAATGCTTGGATAGATGCTATTCCAGCTCCACTCCGAGTCATGACAACCTATTCAACGATTCATAAATACTGTAATGGTTTACATGAATAAAAAATATTCTGATTCTGATTATTTTACCTGCCGATAAGTGTTATCTCCTATACAACTATACTTCACAACAATGGAATCAATACAGACAACATTGTCTCAAATGAGTAACATGTTCCACAAGAAAATGGCTGAATTTGACACTGCATTGCACAAATCTTTAGGTCCAGGCACTTCATGTTTAGATATGGGTCTTGCAGCTGAGTTCACGACATTCAGAACATTCATCGTCGAAGCACTCAACACTCTCCAGCAGCAGGTGATCTTGCTTGCTCAGACAGTGGATGGTATGGAGATGCGAGGCCGTAAGAAGATCCTCCTGCTTCATGGTGTTCCAGATGATGGGAAGGGGGATACAGCACAGGTTGTGACACACATCGTGCAAGGACGTCTAGGTGTAACCGACTTCGATGTTGCCAACATACGCCGATGTCACAGGATGGGTCGAAGCTCTCAGAAATGTAGGCCCATTCTAGTTAAATTCAATGAGTTAGCTGTCCGCAGTAAGATCTGGTTTGCCAGGACAAGGTTGAACGGTTCGGGTATCACGATATCTGAATCCCTCACTAAGGTGCGGCACAATATGTTCCTTGCTACTAGAGCGAAGTTTGGCGTGGCTGGATGCTGGACTAGAGAAGGTGAGGTATTTGTTCATGGCCCGTATGGTGCACGGCTTCGTATAAGGTCTATTGTAGACTTGAACAATATTGCTCTAGACACCACTAAGCAGGCAGTTGCGAAGACAACCTCTGGCACGGCGACAAGATCCAAGCGCACTGATCAGTCGAAGAAGTGATGTGTTCTGTTAATTTGTGAGTGTTGTTAACTATGCAGTGTTCGTTTTTCTTAACCTGTTTGTTTACATTTGTTCGGGCAGCAACCGAACACACGAATCGCAAACCTATGCAATTTGTTTACACAAGTAACATGAATTATTAACATCAGTGCACAACTAACATTCGTGGCGACCGGACCGGGTGCATTCCTTAACAAACATATTTTATTAGAGTCAATATTTTTAGTTATTTTTAATATTTATATGGAACATTGTATACATGAAGTGAAATAAACAATAATTAACAAAACAGACTTTTATCATTAACAACACCCACCGCAACCGCGCTAGTGCCGCTACATTTTTTGGTCCTTCGATTTGACCTCGCGTCGCGTACCTATTTTCGTAAGCGGGTGAGGTAAAGAACTCGTACAACTAACAGTGATTCAGTGCAAGTTGAGAATTGCAGTGGGAAAACATTCGAGGATTTCTGGTGCCAACAGACAGGGAGTAACAACCGGAACAACAACAACATTCAAGTAATATCTTTTTTTATTTTCTGACTAACAAAGACATCAAACATGGCGGAACTCATCGAGATCCAACATTTGACGTATGACAGTATCGTCAGGCTTGCCACTAACATTAAAAAAGATGGGGCAGATCGCAAAACAATAGATTATTTCAAGAGGCGGATGGACATTCTTCAGGAATACTGGAAGGAGTATCTGAATAATCATGCCCGAATTAACAAAAAAGTAAGTAAAGATCATGCCTATTTCGTGGAGGAACATTACGAGAAAACGAGTCAAGCGTACGAGTCTACAAAAGCCTTTATCAACGCGCAGTACCAGCAGCTCGTGGTAGGCCTAGAGAAGCCAACAGCAAAAGAATGGGAACAAGAGAGACCAGGAGTAAGTAAGAAACAGATTAAACAGCAAGGTGAAGAAGAAATCTTTAGTGACGCGAACGCGTCGGTACCCGAAAGGTTACTAAGTAACCTCGACCACTAACATCGACAAAAGGTATTAATAGCAAATTAGAAGAGATGTTGCGTAAGCAGCAGGCGAATTTCAAAGCTTTTGTTCGAACAACATCCAGCATTGATATTCATGCTATTACTGACAAATGGGAATATGAGGATGCGTTAAAATCTTTACAAGCTAGATGGGCAGCGATTGATTCTCTCCACTGGGAGATCGACATGGAACTAGATCATCATCATCATCTCAGCCTATACTTGTCCACTGCTGAACATAGGCCTCCCCAATCGCTTTCCAGCGTAACTGGTCCGATGCCACCTGCATCCAACGACTTCCTGCGATTTTCACAAGATCGTCGGTCCATCTGGCAGGCGGTCGTCCCACGCTGCGCTTGCCAATACGTGGTCTCCACTCTAGAATCTTTCTGCCCCAACGCCCGTCCGATCTTCGCGCTATGTGGCCCGCCCATTGCCACTTCAGCTTGCTAATCTTAAGGGCTATGTCGGTGACCTTGGTTCTTCTACGAATCTCCTCATTCCTGATTCGATCACGTAGAGAAACGCCGAGCATAGCTCTTTCCATAGCTCGCTGAGCAACTCTGAGCTTTTTTATGAGACCTATAGTAAGAGACCACGTCTCTGATCCATATATCATCACTGGTAACACACATTGACTAAAAACTTTAGTCTTTAGGCACTGAGGTATTTTGGATGAGAAGATGTTGCGCAGTTTCCCGAACGCTGCCCAGCCGAGTTGGATTCGTCGATTGACCTCTCTCTAAAAGTTGGACCTACCTAACCGGACTACCTGTCCCAGGTAAATGTATTCGTCGACAACTTCAAGAGTAGAGTTCCCAACGGTGAGTGCGGTGGGTACGACATGGACGTTAAACATTATTTTCGTTTTGTCCATGTTCATTTTAGGACCCACTTGTTGAGATACTCTGTTGAGGTCGCCGAGCATTCGTCCTAGATCTTCCAGCGACTCCGCCATGACCACAATGTCGTCGGCAAATCGAAGGTGAGTGATGTATTCGCCATTGATGTTGATGCCAAGTCCTCGCCATTCCAAGAGCTTGAAGGCGTCCTCTATGGTGGTCGTAAACAGTTTCGGAGAAATGACATCTCCCTGTCTTACTCCTCTTTTTATGGAGATCGCCTTCGTGCACTGCCCTTGTACTCGGACTGACATGGTGGCGTTATTATACAAGCACTTCAACACTTCGATGTACCGATAGTCAATGCGGCATCGCTGGAGAGAACTAAGAACCGCCCAAGTCTCGATCGAATCGAAGGCTTTCTCATAGTCCACAAACGCCAAGCATAGTGGCCGATTATACTCCTCGGTCTTCTGTATAATCTGCCGCAGCGTATGTATGTGGTCTATGGTACTGAAGCCTTTCCGGAAACCGGCTTGTTCGGGAGGCTGGAAATTATCAAGCCTGCGTTCGAGACGATTCGTGATGATTCTCGAAAACAACTTGCAAACATGGCTCAGCAGTGTGATGGGCCTATAGTTCTTTAATAAAGTGTTATCACCTTTCTTGAAAAAGAGTACCACCACACCCCCGTTCCATGCTTCCGGCGTTTTTCCTTCGAGCAAGACGGAATTAAACAGCCTCTGAAGGACTTTAAGTACCGGCGATCCACCCGCTTTCAGAAGCTCTGCGGTAATTCCGTCTTCACCCGGCCCTTTGTTGTTTTTAAGTTGTTTGAGAGCCATCCTAATCTCGTACAGGCTGGCGAGCGTGTATGAGACGAACTATGAGAGTAGAGGGTAACTATGTCCGGGATATCTTCAGTGTAGTGTCGGGTTAGCTTGGCTCTTGGGTCTTTTACCAAGTCAACAACAGGTTCAGCTACTGAGGTATACAACTGCCCATAGAACCTCTCAATCTTCCTGAGCACCTCAGACCTATTCGACGTTACGTTTCCATCCTCCGTCTTCAGCTTCGTCAACTGGCTTTACCCAATAGACGCGTCTCTTGCGAACACTTTGGAGCCCTTGTTCTGCTCTATGGTCTCCTCAATACGTCTTGTATTGAAGGACCGTAAATCGTGTCGCAAGGACTTTAATATGTGTCCATTGAGCTGCCTATAGGACTTAGCATCATCGGAGGTTTGGAGTGTCATGGTACGTCGCTCAGCCATAAGGTTTTGGGTGTAGTCAGATAGCTTTTGAGGCCTATTTTTACAGTGGGGCTTCAAATGCTTGGACCGGACCGTATGGACGGTCTCTACCAACCTATTGTTGATTTCGTCCACTGATGCGCTGCTGTCTAGCAATTCGAAGCGGTTTGACAATTCGAGTTCTCGGGGTTTTGGATATGTGCATTAGAAGGTCGGAGCGTAGACTTCATCAGACGCGATCTTTCCATTTTGGCATTAATATTTAATGTGCCTCTGACCATTCGGTGATCACTGCCGGTTTTTACCCTGTGAATCACGGAGACATTAAATATTTGTCGCTTGGTGCTCATGATGGAGTCTATCTCATTTTTTGTGAAACCATCAGGGCTCATCCAGGTCCATTTCCTACGAGACGGCTTCTGGAAGAAAGAGTTCATCATAAAGAGTCCCTCCTTCTCCAGAAATTCGGCCAGCCTCTGACCCCTGGGGTTGCGCTGCCCATATCCAAATTGCCCCACTCTCAACTTATCATCGCCCCGTTTGCCCAGTCGCGCATTGAAGTCACCCATAACTACTGTAAAGTGTGCTTTGGAAGTATGTATGGCTCTACTAATGTCCTCATACATAACTTCGACCTCATCATCTGAGTATGCCGAGGTCGGTGCGTATAGTATCAGTATAATTGTTATTATATTTCCGACAAAGTTGTCAACATTATTTCTACTGATTTGGGTGACTAAAATTTATTTAGTGAATTTTGCCGGATAATCTCGCGGCAACTAATATCAGCGTACGATGCAAGCTGTGAGCAGATCTGCAAGGAGATTTTTACAAGTAACTATTAGGTGGGAAATAAATGACATCGGATTGACATATTCTTTGGAACAACGGAAACCAAGCTTGGGTTGGCCAGTATGGGATAACAGATCAGTTTGTGTCGATTCTCGACGCGGAGCGCACTACAATTGTGACCGGTCTGTTACGCAGTCGATTAGTCAGAGTTCCTAAACCGTCGGGTCGCATCGGTTATTAATTTATTATTACTACGCTCATTACGTTATCATGGTGGCTCAGTGTGGTGGATGTGATGAAGCTCTCGATGAAGGAGTGGTCTGTAGCTTGTGTAATAAGCACTTTCACTATCCCTGTGGTGGAATCACTGAACAGGGATATCGTAAATTGGGGGACTGCAAATCGCAATGGAAGTGTAGTACATGCAAATCATCCAACAAGGCACCAAGTAAAGTGGCAAGCGCACCTGTGTCACCTTTTCCGCTCAACCCATTTACTCTCGAACATGTAATGCATGAGCTTGAAAAGATCAACACAAAGCTTGGGCCGCTCCTAAATTTGGCTTCGGCCATTCAGACCATTAAAGAAGATGTCAATGAACTGAGAACGTCAGGAAAAACCCTTAGTGATAAAGTTAAGAAATTGGAAGAGAAAGTGAAACAAGTGGATAAGCTGAAAGATGAAATTACCTCACTCAGAGCAAGGGTGGAATCCTTAGAGGAAGATGCCAACGTGAAAGATCAATGGTTAAGAGCAAACAATGTGGAAATTAAAGGAGTTCCTCAAAAGCCGGGGGAAAATCTATTTGATGTCGTTAACAAAATTGGCACCAAAATTACTTACCCTGTCTCAAAAATGAATATTAACTTTGTGACGAGAATTCCATCCAGGGATAAAGGCCCAAAATCAATAATAGTGTCATTTGTAAGCAAGTACGCTAAAGAAGAATTTATAGCGGCAAGGCGTCAGAATCCCATTACTCCCTCAGACATTGGCCTACATGGATCTCATAAAATATATGTCAATGACCATTTGACAGTCCGCAATAAGCAATTACTATCAAAAACGAAGTCACTAGCGAGTGAAAACGAGTTCCAGTTTGTTTGGGTGAAGCACGCCAAAATCTTTGTTCGAAAGGATGCTACTTCACCAGCTTTTACGGTGACGAAAGAAAAAGATCTTGCAAAATTTCACAAAATATCAATTTAATCTGTTTCGTTCAACATTATATGTTTAAATTTATCATTATTAATTTTCTGCTATTGTTAAATAAAACCAACTTTATATTAATTCTTAAGTATTCAACTACAGCGGCCCGCCCATTGAGCGCGCCTGGTTTACATTTTTGTGTGAGGGTAGTTTCGATGTGCATTGCCGGACGATGTATTAACTGCCTTAATTATTATGCTCACTTTTACCAAATGTTAGACTTTTTGCGTTTTATCAAATATTTTACGGATAAAACTTTGTGTAGTGACGACATTATGGTATTTTTTACTAACTTTAGCTATACATGTTTGCAGTTGGTGTGGAATTACGTGTTGGTGTGGTTCTCTCTTAGTGTTTTTGTTACTTTCGCCGAGTTCTATTATTTATGCAAAAGTTATAGCACTAGAACTATTTTGTTAATTATCTTAGAAATTGCTATAGGTATTTCTAATGGCTAATATTGTGGACTTAAATATATATTATCAGAATGTTCGGGGGCTACGGACTAAAACAGAAACATTTTTACGTAACTTAAGACTTTGTAATTTCGATGTAATAGTTTTAACGGAGACATGGCTTTTAGAAGGGATATCCGACTCTGAACTGTTTGACGATCGTTACGTCGTTTGGCGTCGTGACAGGGATTATTCCAGAACCATGCAATCGAAGGGGGGAGGAGTTTTGATTGCGGCCCGCCGTGAATTCTCAACCGCTTATAAACCCCAATGGCAATCTAGCGCAGAGGACATATGGATCACAATTACAATCACGCAAACGCTGCGTGGCCTGTCAAAACGCAAGGATTCCTGTAATTTCAATATTTGTACAATTTATTTATGCGATGAGAATCAAGCCAATACCTTTTAAACCCAATTATACAATTTTTCTGACAAATTATCTACAATTACGAATAATAACCCCTTAGACAAATTTATTATATTAGGTGATTTTAACATGAGCTCAATCGAATGGGAACAGAGTGTACATGGTCTAAGCGCTGTTCGCTTACCTAGTGACACTTCAGTTGATTTTATAAATACCTTGAACTACTGTGGTCTTGATCAATTTAATTATGTTAAGAATACCTATGGTCGGATATTGGACCTAGTTCTGTCGAACGATTCTGTGGCGGTCTCAGCCAGTTTAGATCCCCTCGTGCCAGAGGATCCACATCACAAGGCTTTGGAAATTGTGATATCGTTTGTCGAACTATGTCCACTTATCACACCTAAACATTCAGTTTTTCTATATAAATGTGCCAATTTTGATGAAATCCGATTGAATTTGGCAGCAATTGACTGGGAGGTTATTCTCAACCAGGGCAATTTAGAAGCTGCGGTGAATACTTTCTACGGGATGGTATATAAGTTGAGGGATGAATTTACTCCTTCACGTATAAAAAGATCAAAACAGTACCCGCCATGGTACAGTTCATCATTGATTAAAATCCTAAATGAAAAATCTAAATTTCATAGAAAATTCAAAGTTTATAGTAATAGGTCAGATGAACTGTCGTTCAAAATTCTTCGAGACAGAGCTAAGCAAGTCGAGAAGGAGTGCTATGATAAATATGTGTCCTCTGTTGAGAGTGCCATTCAAATTAACCCCAAAGCGTTCTGGGCTTTTAATAAAAACAAGCGTAATTCATCTACGTTTCCAACTAATATGACCTACCGGGGTAATACTTGTCACGATGGACCGGGAATAAGTGAACTTTTTTCAGACTACTTTCGCTCTACTTTTTTGAACAATGCCAATACCGCCACCTCAAACACAACTTTGGAGGATCTTGAACGTGGTTCGCTTATCAGTCTTGGCGATGTTCCCTCTATCGAGATTAATGTCGAAGAAGTACGTAAACTACTAAAATCACTTGATTTCAACAAGTCAGCTGGCCCCGATAGCTTACCTGCAATATTTTTGGTCAGCTGTGCTGATGAGCTATGTATCCCCATGTCAATCATCTTTAGAAGATCCCTCCGTGAAGGTATCATGCCAGCTTTATGGAAATCGGCCTTTATAACTCCGATACATAAAAAAGGACCTAAAGACTGTGTTGAAAACTACAGGCCTATATCAAAGTTGTGTCAGCTAGCCAAAATCTTTGAAAGAATTATATACAATCAGGTATACAGCAGTTTGAAACTTTGTTTGGATCCTCAGCAACATGGATTCGTAAAAAACCGATCCACTGTTACCAATTTGGCGGTTTTCACTGATTTTGTTTCTGATCAAATGAATCGTGGCAATCAAATAGATGCTATCTATACCGATTATACGAAAGCATTTGATCGTATTGACCATGAGATGTTGCTCCTTAAGCTACTTAAAGTGGGTATAAGGGGTGATTTATTTAGGTGGTTCTCATCATATATCCATAATAGATCTCAAGCAGTAGTACTTAATGGATTTACTTCCACTTGGACTCTTATACCTTCAGGCGTTCCTCAGGGATCGCTCTTAGGACCGTTATTGTTCGCAATTTACATTAATGACGTAGGCCAATGCTTTCTACATACTAAATATCTACTCTTCGCGGATGATATGAAGATTTTCCAGGTTGCGAACAACATTGGTGATAGTACCAAAATTCAAGAAGATCTAGAGAGGTTAGATGCATACTGCGCTTCTAATAAACTTGACCTAAATGTGACTAAGTGCTTCCTTGTTAGTTTCAGCCGTAAATCCAACCCGTACCGACACATTTATAGAATTAAAAATCAAGCTTTGACGTCCCAATCTGTAGCTAAAGACTTAGGTGTTACATTAGATAGTAAATTACTATATGACAAACATGTTGCTACTGTTTATAGCAAAGCTTATAGAGCCCTAGGTTTTATTATACGTATGTCTAATTCATTTAAACAAATGAAAACAATAAAAATCCTGTATTGTTCTTACGTCCGTAGCCTTCTCGAATATGCCAGTTCAATCTGGAACCCACATTATGAATGTTATATTGACAGGATCGAGCAAATTCAAAAAAAAATTACACGTTTCCTCAACTACAAATTTAATATTCCCAAGTTGAACTACGAAAAACGATGTGCAAAATTTCACTTATTGCCACTATCTGTTAGACGTAACATTGCTGATGTTATACTTCTTACAAAGTTGCTAAGAGGAATGATCGACTGTCCTGATCTGCTTCATAAAATAGAATTGAGAGTTCCAAAATATGCACCTCGCAATGATGCATACAAACCACTAACCATTCCGTTTGCCCACACTAACTATAAACAAAACAGTTTTCTTTGTAGAGCTAGTGCAGCAATTAATAAGGTCAACGTAGATATAGATCTGTTTTATGGTAGCATTAATAGTATACGGAGAGCACTTGTAGTGCCCATCGAAGGGCCCAACTAATATAATAATATACATTCTACTTTGCTACTTTATCTGTAATCATGTCGACTATGTTTTAATTGTATGTTTTATATTTTTCTCAATGTTTCATCATTTATTTACTAACATTTTTTTTTTATTATTTGCTATAGTAACTCATATGTGGTAGCTTATAAATGGCTTATAGTTACTATGATAGTATTAAATATTGTTGTTAATAGCTGTAAGCTATCCAAATAAAATAAAAATAAAATAAAATAAAAATAAAACAACTATACCCTCTGCTTTATCAGAAATAATCTTTTGGATCATCATTAAAAATGGTGGAAAGACGTAAAAATGTAAATTTGTCCATGAAACGGTGAACGCATCGACAGCCCACGCATCAGGTTCATTTCTCCAGGTAACGTTAGTATCACACTTAGCATTACAACGGCTGGCCAATAAATTAATATCTGTTACGCCCAGTTTGTTTTATTTTCATATATGCGTGGTGTCCTAGTTCCCATTCAGTATCGTGATTTTTTTTTTCTTTGACAACATATAGGCCTCTCGATTATCTGCAGTATTAATATACGATGCAAAAATCATGATGCCTCGCCTCGCCTTTTACACCATTTCCAAATGTTGCGAGCCTCATCATTGAGATGTGGGTACTGCACACTACCCATCCTGTTAATGCAAGGTATGGCAGTAACATTATCAATCCTGAGTAACAATTCGCAATCATGGCAATCACTAGCAAACACCTTTAGCCCAAAAAAAGGCGGCTTTAAGCTTTAGTTGATTAATGTGTAATTTCCTCCATTTTGTTTCCAATGACCGTATGATCCTGTTAACGAGGCATCGCTATAAATTTATTTAAGGTAATTATTAGGTTTCATTAACAAAGATCCTTCCTATCAAAGTGAGGCAACAAGATATTTTGATTGTAATTATTATTTTTTAACAAGGTTCTATACTTAAATTGCTCCAATAGCTTTGTATACAACCATGAGTATTTTATTGCCGGGCAGGCAGATACCAAAATCCCTATTACTCTAGCAAAATCGGGTAATTTGCATTCATGAATGTCTAAATATTGCTGTATCCAAGCCTTTGGTTTTTGCTTTTTATCTGAGGGTAGTTTCATAATCATTTTGTGCCAGTCGAAAACAAAACCTAGAAATTTGTATCTATTATTGGGTACTAAGCAACTTTTTTGCTTATTTATAATAAAAAACCTCATGTTTCTATAAGTATTTTTTAAGTTTCTTTGACAATCATTAAAAAAATCTTTTCCTATACAAAATAAATCGTCTAAATAACAAACTGAGATCATATTTCTAGACCGTACGTATTCCATTACTAGTTTTAATACTTTTGTGAAAACATATGGAGGCGTACATAAGCCAAAAGGCAAACAATTAAATTCATAAGGGGTACCCTTATAATTAAAACGTAAAAAAATTCTGTGACATTTGGCAATACTTAGGAAGAAATAAGCATCTTTTATGTCAACATCTTCCAATCTTCCATTTTAAAATGGTTTGTTATAACAAACTTATTCATTCATTATTCAAACGTTTTAGATTAAGAATGGAACGTTTGTCACCGTTTGATTTAGGCACAAGAAAGATGCTCGATATGAATTTACCTTCTTCGTGAAAGCATTCTGAAATGGCATTTATAGGAATCAACCTTTGACTGGAAAATTGAATGCCTGGGTAAACTCTTTATATTCAAGATCTGAATTTGGAATATTTTTTGGACTATTGGTTTGTATAGGTGTCGATCTAAAAGGGATTTCATAGCGCTTGATCCATGACCGTAAAATTGAGTCATCAGTTATTTGTGACCATCGATTGTAGAACCTTTGTAAACGTCCAGCATATTTTACCTGTGTATTCATCGGCGATAGTTCCTCCTGATCGGCAGGGATGCTTTCGGTAGATGTGGAGGCTGACGTGAAAACGTCGCCGTCCGTAACTGACGCGCCGTGACACGTCCTCTCGATGACTCGCTTGTTCTGTTCGGTGGTTTTCTTTGGATAGGACCCCTGAAGTTTAAATTCTGGTTTTTTGACATGACCCTGTACGTGTAATTCAAGGTTTTGCTAGAAGACGCCACCGGATTAGGTCTTAGTAGAGACTCCTGTTTTTTGAACGGACTTAGCAGCTTAAAAGTTTTTTAGCTAAATCTTCCCCGAATAAGTATTTGTCACGGTTGGTATTGGCGAGGGCATAGCGTAAACTAGTATTAATAGAACTCACAATAATACTACGTCTAGTTTTGGTTTCAATATTATGGCTATCACATAGTATCCGACAAGTGTCACTAAGGGGCTGCAAAAGCATCTGCTTAGACGACTCACTCTGTAGAATCCAACTCGGTGAGCTGAGATAATGCAGCTAATGCTACTCCAATTTGGTTTTGTTTTTGCAGCAAGGTACCGTCTCTCTTCATTAGAATTTCCGAAACAGCAGCCTTTGCTTCGGAATTCAAAATAGATAACTAGATATTTTTTGAAAAGTGTATCTTTTATTTCCTTGGGCAAGCCTTTTAACCAGATATCGTGCCAACGAAAAGCGATATCTTTATAAATATTTTTACCCAGCGCAATATCTGGCTGAGGTGCTTCACCTAAAATCTGTAATATCTCTGCCTCTAACTGCGTCTCCTAATTTTGATTTCTAGTAACAGTTGTGTCACCTTGCACAGGGGCAGAAGATAGTGCAGATCTTGGAATTGCAGCCTCCACAGTGGTAGGTTCCAAATTGAATGCTCATATGGTGATGTTAGACACATAGGAGAGATCAAGCTCGGCATGTCTAAGTTCATCGTATTTAGCGGTGAAGCTCTAAGGGTAGCTGGCGGACTCGAAAATGGCGAGTCAGACATAATTTGCTATTCAATTTTTTAATCTGTGTGACAAGTACAGAAACCGTGTTACTTCCTTTTTTTTAATAACTGTAGGTATGCCAGTCTAAGTACGTTAAAAAAACATTTTACCTTTAACAACGGGCCATCAGGTACAAATTATTTATAAAACCGCCAACGACGGTAGTCGAAACAAAGTAAATATGAACCGCCAACGACGGTAGTCGAAACATAATTAATATAAACCGCCAACAACGGTAATAAATCTAAACCGCCAAGGACGCTATATATCCTTGCATTTATGTTCAATTTTTGAACTAATCGCCAACGACGATTATAAATGCTTAAATTTCACTTTTTAAAACATGTCAACGACAGTTTTATTATGTTTCACCTACCGCTATCATCCGATGAAATAATAAGTCTTCGTCGTTGTATTTTCATTTCCAATCGCTTAATCTTTTTCGTGATCTTTGTTTCCTCTTCTTCCCGAAATTATCTTTTATTTTCCAGTATTGCACAAAACTTAACGCAACAAACGCGGGTGCTTAAGAGGTACGAAGGCTACAGCAGGGTGTATGCAGCTAGTATTGTATATAGTACTCTATGAGCTAGTACCAGGGTACACAATCTTAGAGCTGGTATATGAGAAATTCGGTCGAAATAAGTATACAACATTTAGATGGTCATCGTGATATTAGATTCTGCATGTGCAAGAGTGATTTTTAATTTGATAGAATTTTAATTATGTCTTTTCCAAACACGTTAATAGATTTTATTTTATTTTATTTTATTTGGGAGGCTTACAGCTAATATAACAAAGTAGGTAAAGATAAATAAAGTCAGAGAGCCATTAACAAGCCTCCGCATCTAGAAATGAGGTATATATATATATGATGCTGAAGTAGTTAAGTTGACAGTATTTCTAAATAGCAAAAGAACTGTTAGAGAGATGTGAAGTATTTGATTAACACAGTGCCCAGAGTTGACAAATTACTTGTAAATAAATCAATTCTAGAGTTAGGATACTACGACCGCATAATTGAATTAAACATAATACTCGTACGCACGAGATAATTACGACGAAACATAGTGCGTGAGAATGGAGTGTGGAGTAAGTCTCTAGCCCTAGAGTGTCTTGGTGGCACGTTTAAGCATATTTTGGAGGCTAGTTCGGGGCAGTCGACCCTCGATTGTGCAACCTTGAACAAATAGCGCATGTCAGAAATTTTCCTGCGGACATGTAATGGAAGTAAATGGAAGCGAGTACAACGGTTATTGTAATTAAGTAAAGGAATTTTGTATTTATAATTTAAAAATCTTGTAAATTTCTTTTGTATCCTTTCCAATCTATCCGAGTGTACTGCATACTGAGGATTCCATATTGGACTAGCGTATTCTAAGTGACTTCGGACATAGGCACAATAAAGTAGTTTAATAGTTTTCATATTGACGAAGGAGCTGCTATTGCGAATGACAAAACCTAGAGCGGATGATGCTTTGTTGGCTATATAATCTACATGGTTATCAAAGGATAATTTTGCATCAATAAGAACACCAAGGTCTTTGACGACCTGTACACGAGATAAAGTCTGGCTACCTATAGAATAATTAAAGTCCATTGTATGGCGTTTCCTAGAGAAGCTTATCACTTGACATTTAGCAATGTTCAGATCCAGATTGTTAGCATTACAGTAACCAACTACTCTCTGGAGGTCCTCTTGTAAGAGTGAAGCGTCAGAGTTGGACTTAATGGACCTGTAGATTTTCATATCATCCGCAAAGAGTTGGTAATGCGAATGCTTGAAACAGGTCCCAATGTCGTTGATAAAGACCACAAATAATAATGGACCTAGTAGCGATCCTTGAGGGACTCCCGATGGAATGGTTATCCAGGAAGACTTGTATCCACCAAGGACCACCGCTTGCGATCTGTTGTGTACATAGGATGAAAACCACCTATGTAGGTCACCTCTGATTCCCAGAGCAAGGAGCTTATGGAGTAGAATTTGGTGGTCAATCCGATCGAACGCTTTACAATAATCAGTATAGATTGCATCTACTTGACATCCATCATCCATGTTCCTTGACGTATAATCGGTAAAAAGGAGAAGATTGGATATTGTCGACCTACTTTTTATAAAGCCATGTTGTTGTGGGCTTAAGCGTGTAACTAAACAGGAGTACAATTGATTATACACAATGCGCTCCAGTACTTTCGCCAATAGGCATAATTTGGATATTGGACGATAGTTCTCCACTCTATCCTTTGCACCATTCTTGTGGATGGGTGACACAAAAGCAGACTTCCAAAGTGAAGGAACGGTTCCTTCAGTCAGTGATCGTTTAAAAAGCATGACAATTGGCTCAGTAAGTTCGTCAGCACAGTTCACCAAAAAAATGGCTGGTAGGGTATCGGGTCCAGCAGATTTACTTAGATCGAGAGATTTAAGACACGTACGCACTAAATCTGACCTTATGTCAATTGTGTCTATGTCGGCGGCGGAGATCACGTGTTCACCATTGAAGTCGCGAAGTGAATCTGAATCAAGAAAATTTGAACTAAAGTAATTAGAGAATAGTTCACAAATTCCTTGCCCAGAGTCACTATATTCTCCACCGCGAGACATCTGAGATGGAAAGTTATCATTTGATCGTTTACTTTTAATATACGACCAAAATGTTTTTGGGTTTTTTAGTATTGAAGACTCGATTTTGGACATAAACATCGTGTAACAAGCCTGCTCAGCCAATTTAGCCCTATCACGAAGAATTTGAAAGGACAAAAGATCAGAGGTGTTACCATATAATTTATATTTTGTATGGTGTTTATGCTTCTCTTTTAATATTTTAATAAGGGCGGAACTATACCACGGAGGGTAGTTAGTATTCCTTATTACGCATTGAGGAATATGCACGTCTCTAATTGCAAATAAGATAGAGTAGAACCTATTGAGTGCAGCATCAACATTTACCTCCGACAATAGAATATTCCAGTTTGAATTCGACAAGTCAGAACGAATGCGGTCATAATTGGCTTTGTTATATTGATAGGTGACTCGTGATGGACGTTTAAGCGCATGAAATGGAACGGACGAAACTTGCACACACAAGGATGGATGGTGAGAGTCTTCCACAGTTAGTGGATCAGGGCAGACCGAGACAAAAAGAGGTTCGCGTGATAATACCAGATCCAAGATATTACCAAGCTTATTTTTATTTGAATTGAACTGACGGAGACCACACGAGCTTAGAGTGTCAACAAGGTTAGTAAACAAGTTCGTGGGTGGGGCAATGGGCTTGAAACCATCATCTGCGGGTGACCATTCAATATAACTCATATTGAAATCACCGAGGATAATAAATTTATCGGACGGGTGTGCGCTGACTATGTTAAAAACATTATCTAAGAATGCGTTCACTTGGCTTGGGAAGCTATTGCCATGATGTTGTTCACAGAGGTATACAGTGCAAATGTGCAATTGATATGTTTCATGACTAGATTTAATGGAGATAGACACCCAGATATCCTCAGCGCTCGAATTCCAAGTTATCCTCTCAAAGACGGGCAAATCCCGACGAATTGCCACTAATACGCCTCCACCTCGCGTTTGCGTCGTTAATCGATAGTCACGATCACGCCTGAATACCAGGTACCTATCATCAAACAATTCGCTATCCCGGATATCATCAATCAGCCAGGTTTCCGTCAATGATATAATGTCAAAGTTGTTACTATAAACATTCCTAGAAAAGGATTCAGTTTTGGTTCGCAATCCTCGTACATTCTGATGATAAATAGTTAAGCAAGTCATATTAATACAGTAATATTACTACCAAATAGCATTAAATTACTAGGAAAAAAATATAAATGATCTAGGGCAGTGCCCCGAATGTGCATTTTTGAAAGAAAATTATATAACCATAAGAAGTGTGGAAAAGATAAATTCGTGTTATTCGGTAAACAATAAAAGGGCGTCGCCCGAATACGTAACTCCAAACTCCATTCCCAAGATTTGCAGCATGCAACCCTTTGCAGCCGACTAGAAATCAAGAACAGTAGAAAAATAGTTCTAGTGGAACTCCTATCAAAAAATAGTGCGAGGAAGTACATTTTGTATAATAACAAATAGTGTTTTGTTGTGAGCATTAGAAATAATAAAACTAAAAAAGGGTATACAACAAAACCAATTATACGACACCTTGAATGAATAAAAATCCGAGCAAAACCAACAATAGACACCTCATTAGGCAAACAAAAGGAAGCGATAAGCAAAGGAATCCGGTCTGAGTTTCTCAAAGTTTTTCTAACAAAAAATAAATTGAATAAAGTTTGCATACTGGATACTACCAAACATTCCAAATAGTCTTTACGCAAAAATATACAGCATTTACTATAACAGGTAATATTAATCAGCGTATTTTCTCCAAATCTTGGTCCGACTTGACAATGAAAACCTTTGAGGTAGGGTCCCGCCTTGCGAAAATCTTCATATGCTTCACCCAAATGAACTGAAAATTGTGTTCTTTTGCCAAAGCTTTGGCCTGGGAAAGTCGCATTTTGGTTTTGGCAGTCAGATGGTCATTAATGAAAATCTTGCCAGCTCCCGTGAAATTAATATCCGTAGGAGATAATGGCTTCCGCATAGAGCGGGCAGCGGCTATGAAGTTCTCCTTTGTATACTTGCATAAGAACGACACAATAATGTTCTTATTACCCGGTACACTGGTTGGCACTCTGTGAATAAAGTTAATGCAGCTTTTAGTGACCGGAAAAGAGACTTTTTCGCCTATCTTGGCAACCATATCAAAGAGATTTTCCCTATCTTTTAATGGGACACCTTTAATCTCAACGTTGTTACTGCGCAGCCACTGTTCATTTTCATGCAATTTGTCTTCGAGGTTATTGAGGACTGTCTTCAGGTTTACAACCTCTAGCTGGGCTTTTTCCACATTGGTTACCTTCTCCTGTAAAACTTGAATTTTAGCTGGTAGTTCAGCTGTCGCAGCCTTGAGATCTCTGAGCTCTTGGCGAATCAGTTGCACCTCAGACATTAAGCCCGAAAGAGGAGCAAGCTTAAGGTTGATGTTCGATAACTCCCGCATTATGGACTCAAGCGATACTGATGGAGTTGAAACTGGAGAAGACGGGCTTGAGTGTAGCTGAATATTCTGAGTTCCTGAACTTTTGCAGCTAATACATCTCCATGTAGCCAGTCGCTTACCGAGATTACGGTACCCCTTCTCCGTTATCCCTGAGCACGGGAAATCAAAGTACTTCTGACATGCTGAGCATTGGATGGCTTCAGGAATTACTTCGCCACATCCACCACAAGTGAACATAGTGACAAAAGCACACTACTATTTCGAAGCACAAACTATGAGAATCACAGGTTGGGGCAGCTGTCGGACGTGCAGTTGAACCGAGGTAGTAAACACGACTGATAGATGGCAGAACTAAACCATGAAGTTAAATATTTAATCCTAGATGGCGCTGAAATCGTATGCCATTATTTCATACATTAACACTTATTGGGTAACCAGCCTTAAATATAATTTTGTTTATAGTAGGGTTCAAATTATGTCATGAGACTCCAAGATGAGCGTCCTGTTAATAAAAATGTTATGAACACTTCTAATAAGTTTTTTTTTATTGTCGTTAATCTATGTTTAAGTATTCTTATCTTTTTTCAAATCATAATAATAATAATTTTTTATTTTTAATCTATCTATCTATCTATAACCTCACGCCAGATCCCTTGCGGGGTAGGCAGAGAGTACAGAGTTCCAACAGGTTCTTTCCTTACATACCTCTCTGGCTTCCTCGACTCTCATAGTTCGTCTCATACACGCTCGCCGGTTACGGAGACTCTTGACTTTTCCATCAGATAAGACTCGGTTTATTTGGTCGTGGTAAGATAGTCTAGGTCTTCCCCGGTACCTGCATCCTTCCACTTTCACATTGTATATCTGTTTTGTCATTCTTTCCTCTGGCATTCTTTCTATATGCCCGAACCAACGGAGCATGCCCTTTCTCATCTTTACACCGATACTATCTTTCATACCTACTCGCTGTCTTACTATGCTGTTGCTAATGCGGTCGGTCAGCTTCACTCCGCACATCTTCCGCAGAGCTCGCATTTCTACCGCATTTATCCTACTTTCATTCTCCTTCTTACATACCCAGCTCTCGCTACCATATAACAGCGTTGGGACAAGAACTCCGTTATGTATGGCCAGCTGCGCCTTATGGCTTAAGTGCCGGCTCCCGAGTAGCTTTCCCATCGCACCATTCACTCTGTTCCCTGCACTCACTCTTCTCTCTATGTCAGCGGTGTATTTCCCATCCTTACTGAAGGCGCATCCAAGATATACAAACTCATTCACTTGCTCCAGCACATCGTTACCAACCACAATCCTTACATTCGTTCTGGTTTCTTCCCGTTCAAAAACCATAATCTTGGTTTTCTTCGCATTCAAGTGTAAGCCATTGATCATGCAGTCGTTTTTCATAACTGTGACTAGTGTTTGCAGATCAGTGGCTGTTGGCGCTATTAAAACCGCGTCATCTGCATAAAGTAGATGGTTTACCACTAAGTCACCCATTTGTACACCTTCATTCATCGCTTTCAGTCTTTGAAGACTTTTGTCCAGATATATTATAAACAGTCTAGCGGACAACACGCAACCCTGCTTGACGCCGATTTTAACGTCAAACCAGGGTGACCTGTTACCACCCACCCGTACGCATGCCTTGCAGTCCACATAAGTGGACTGGACGGCTCGCAACAGAGTGCCATCTATACCATACTCTGGCAAAATGTCCCAAAGTCACTTTCGCACAACTCTGTCAAATGCCTTCTCCAGATCTACAAAACCGCAGAAAACCTTCCGGCCCACTGCCAGATGCTTCTCTACGATGTTGCGGAGTGAGAAGACTTGATCCGAACATCCTCTTCCAGACCTGAAACCCCCTTGTGCCTCGCACAACATTCCATCGGACTTCACGCGCATTCTCCGTTCAATAATTTTACCGAACGAACTCGAAAACGTCGGGAACTAAAAAACAAAAATAAACCGCGATAAAATCCGTAAAATAGTTTTATTTCATGTGTAATATTCGCGTAAATCTAAGAACTCAGTATAATTAAAGAACTTAAGACTTAAAGAACAGAGGTATTGGCAGGTCATGATTGTAATATTTACGCTCTGGATATTGTTGGTAATAATAAGATACTGTGACTAGAGTCGCTCGATAGTATCTATAGTATTGATGTAATTATATCGCGTGCTGAATGTAATAGTGGTACAAGTCAAAATGTTGGGTAGTTAAATTAGAACTTAATTACAATACTATAAAGGTTGATTTTCCATAATTTTGCTTTGCCATATGTACAGTCCGACAAGGATCTTTTGGGCCGCGGCCAAAATCGAAACTAACGCTGTCATCAAGTGAAATGTCATTTCATAACAGTCCCAGAGTGGCTGTTTGCTATGAAATTCACCCCTAGTTCGATTTTTAATTAGCAACCGTGCGGACCCACCTGTTGAAATATAATAATCTAAATTTTATTTTACGACAACTAGTAGATGTTTAAAATTAAGGCTAGTAACACCACAAGCAAATGGCCGTTGGTGTTGTTTTGCACCGTTGACGGTGCCACAGAGTACTTTATAAAGATGGGTTAATACCGATATTTTTCAGTATTAGTAATATGAATATATTCGTCAAGTAATATTATAATACTTAAACTAATATTTGAATATTACTGATATCTTTTATTATAAAGGTTATATTTATCTTTTAATTTGACATTGATATTGGTATTATTGGATTAACAAGTTGTTTAATATGTACTCCTTAGAGCATAGTGTTTGCTCTCTCATAGATAACTGGCAACATATGATATTTTCATTTTTTTTTTTATATTTTTATTTGATGTGTTTTTGGCTTCACTGAAATAAGCTCATGTTCTTGAATTGCATTTTTATTCGTAGCAATAATTAAATTTTAGTTCTCAAATGTCTATTTGAATTAGATACAATTCCATTAAAGCTACATTTTGACACAAATAGTACATTTGCAAGCTTATTTTGTTCGGAATCAACTGTGAAATCATACCAAACTTCGCTTACTCTAGCTCGCTTAATATTTATAATACAAGTTTTTTTTTACGTACGTACCTATCTCACTAAAATATGACCACTTATACCTAACTTAAGTAAAATTTTACTTTTAACTGATACACTATCGCTATTTTTGTATGAACTTTCACACAATATAATAGTTATAATAATAACAAATATGTAACACGTTACACTATAAGACTGCACTCAGAAATGAATAAAAATTAAAAGTTTAAGTTTTGTTCACCAAATCCACTTGAATCTGTTTACAAGTGTACTTTCGATACCTCGGGGTTCAAAGGGCGTAAAGGACATTTTGATGAAAATGAGTTTTTAACATTATCATTATTGTGATAAGGTTAAAAACTTATTTCTGCTAAAATGTCCTTTACGCTGTTTGAACCCCGAGGTATCAATATTTTTAACTCCGTTGTCAACCTTATATTTTTATTTATAGATTATGTATTGATAGTTTTCAGAACCAAAATAATAACGTTGCAGCAAAATATTATCTCAATATTTTATAACATTTATGTAGATAGTATTATGACCCTATGTCTATGTAAAATAATTAAACAACAAAGTGTTGCTTCCGTTTATCTTATAGTGATATAGACATAGTTAACTTGTAACACAATCGTATTGGAGAAATCATGAAATGAAACTAATATGACAATATGGCAAATAATTTTATTAATATTAATAATAAATAATTGAATGAATGAATAAAATAAATAATATTTTTTTTATTAATATAAATCAATTTAAATTAATTAAAACTAAAAAAGTTAAAGGCAGCATCGTTGTATTTAAAAATACCGCTCCCGCGGTCGCCTTGTCATAATAAATAAAACTAATTCCCACCCCTTTCTATATGTAACCAATGCTGAAAAGAATTAAACGGCTAACAGTACTTTCCGAACGGGTGGTAGAGTCTTAAGTAATAATAATTTTCTCTTTTTGACTATTCATAAGTGCCTTTTGGTCTACATGAATAAAAAACTTTTGATTTTGATTTTGAGTAAACTTTTTTAAAAGCACTTACAGCGCTTCACCACCGCGCGTTGAATAAGCGTTCTTACGAACGAGGGGTAAAGATATTATGTATTCTTTCTCGCTCGCTCGCATCCGTTATGATATTGAATACCCGAAGATTCGACGAATATTTACGAAAGCCAGTATTCGGGTGCCGATAGTGATACGCATGCTAATATGAATATGAATCGACTGTAGTTAGGAGGTCGTTGTATGAATAAAGAGAATATCAGAATATTAGTATATTAGAATCCGTCGTACTAATATCTTAGCAAATATTAATATATCGGTTCCACCGCTAGTACTTTATAATAATATGAAATAGAGACCTAACTCTACCGTCAAAATGAGTTACGGCAACCTATCGCTATCTATATTCGACTACTATAACTCTATTAAGCTATACATATTCATACGTACACTATACCTGCTTCTTCCGTCCCGTTACCAATGACTATTTATTGTTGTTCAGTAAGGTAAACAATTAAAACACAGTTTAAGAAGATTTATTTATTTTTTTCGTTTAAAACATTTAAAAACATTATTTTGCCTTAATTTTAAATAAATCATTATCATCATTACATTTTCTTCTATTGAATAAAATTTTATTAATTTCTTTACAATAATTGTGTATAAAGAATCTGCAAGATATCCTTATTAAATAATTTATAACATCATTGTTATGAGTTTCGCAATTAATAAAATCAATTTTGTAACATAAAATTTATTGTTTTAAGAAGTTGCCCAAGACGATTTTTGTCGAAATTTTCTTATATATGAAGGAATTCATATCTTGCAGATTTGATACACAACTTAGAAGAGAATGTGTTTGTCTGCAAAGCCATTTTTTATTTGTATACTCCTTATATTTTATGTACTCCAGCTCATCTTTGCTAATCAAAGCATTTTTACATTGACTACACCCCTGAAGATACTCTTATTTTTTTTAGCTGTTTTACAAAATATCCACTTATTGTAATCCCCCAATTTTGCAGGAATAGTTTTTTTCTTCAAGGGGGTGTAAGTATTATATTTGGTATATTTTTGAGCTCACAACCTTCTGTAGCCTTGCAGTCACGCTCTGTGATAATAATATTATTTTAAATGTGACAATTGTCTGTTTCCCAATTATCTCCAGGGGCATGAACACTAGAGAGGCTATTGACTAATAAAGTGGTGTATGCTGATTCAAAATGATCTGCAGATGGGTTGGTGTTGCAGCATCCGTGGCTCCTAATGGACCCAAAAAAGTTTTCAATGGGATCCAGAAGGCCAATTCTCGTAATTAAAAGTGTTCAAAATCCAGTTTCGATCTCATCTCAATCTCATCAACTTTACAAACGGTATTCTCGTAACATATTCGAATCCTTCAATGACATTTACCGAATCGAGATCGGACCGAAACTTAAAAAACATGTAAACAGTATTCTGGTAACGTTTTGAACTAACAAACTACAAAATTGGTATTCTCGTACAATAACAAACGTCAAATTTGAGATTGAAATGACACTGAAGCTTGACTCAAAGTTGACTGAAGAGACATTGTAAATAGTTGGTTTTGCGCATAAAAATAAATTTTATTATAAGTTTTTACGCAATTATTTCACGTAAAATGAGTGGATTTGGCTTAAGGTGGAATTATCTAATAGCTGCACTAAGAGGAGCGTCGAAAAGACGTAGGCAACGCCGACGTACATTACGTGATCGTCGTTTCGCTTCAGACGCCTTTTCCATGAGTGATTCGGAGTTTGTAAAAACTTACAGACTCACGAAACCGCTAGTGGAAAACCTTATTGACGAGCTAAAGCCCCATATGCCCAGAGAAAGACGTAACGATGGACTGGATGCTGCTGTAAAGGTTAGTTTAAGTCCCTAATACCTATACACAACACACATTTTTACACACCCGAGGTAAATACTCAATATATGCAAAATGAAAGCCATATATTTATATATCTATATCATCACGTTAGATTCCTTGCATTGTATATTCTTAAATATTAAAAAATGATTCTAATATTATCTTTTTTTATAGGTTTTGGTAACACTATGTGAGTGGTTCATACCAAAGCTTGGTGGGACAAAGCATTTCACATGCTTTGCCACAACCCAGTGTCGAGTGCTGCGCAGCAAGTAACAGATGCTTTAAACCACCCGGCAGTCTTAAGCAAGTATGTGAACTTTCCTCTGTCAAGAGAGGCAAGGGAAAGAATTAGAAGCAGGTAAGTTATACTAATCATTGTAATATGAACCTATCTATTGAAATTTGCTAATAATAACAAATGTATGATTTTTTGTATTTTAGATTCTATACCAAATATGGACTACCTAGAGGTGTTGGCTGCATAGATGGTACTCATGTCTCGATCATAAAACCTTCAGAACATGAGGAGGCATATTAATGCTATAAAGGCTATTATTCTTTGTATGTGATGATAGTAAGTATAAATTAAGTAATATGAAGCTATAATTATTAAACTTTATTATTATTGATTGTTAATAAAAAAAATCTTGCTTTTCAGATTCGTGATACAGACCAAAATATTCTCTGTGTAGACCCATCCAGCCTGGGAGTACCTATGATTCAATTATTTGGAGGGACCACCCATTAAATGGTTATCTAAATGAGGTCACTGAGGGTGGTGAATCAATTTCTCTTTTAGGTATGTATGTTTGCAGAAGTCACATAATAAGATTACTAATATAAACACTGCATAATGTCACATTTAAATTGCAGAAGGCCAATTCTCGTATTTAATTGACACTAAAACTGGATCCTGACTGAATTGAGATTTAATTTTAAATTGACTCGAAATTGGTATTCTGTTACACTAAAAGTTCGGTCTGATTTCGGTATCATCTCAGTCTAATCTCAGTATAATCTAGTGTCGATCACATTTCGATCTATTTTCGATCTCTTGTCAATTCTCAGCTACCATAGATTAAATAAAAAACATTATCTGTAATGTCAAACTTATAAATATCGGTGTTGCCAATTTGTAGGCAAGTACCGGAAGTGTCGGTAATTTTAAATAAAAACTGATAATTATATTTCAAACAGGAATCGATATATAAACGTATAAACAAATAAAAAATATCATAAATATAATCAATTCGTTCTACTTCTGCGTATTCTGATTTATTTTTCATTTAATACTCGTTTGACGTGTCTGAAAATTGGGTATTTTCATTTAGGTGCATGACCACCCCACGCACTCGAGCTAGTACCCATGGCCATAAAAATTCATGAGGTATAAGAAAAAAACACCGCGCGAAAATTGATGTTGTTTACAAAGTGTTTTGAATTTCATTGTTTTCCATTAAAATATTATGGCCAAACAAAGCAAAGGAAACGCGCTTTCAACAAAATTGTGGGCTCAGTGCGCTTTGATTTTGAATGCCGACGTCGGAGACCGTCCAAAAGTCAGCGCAAGAGTGGAAAAAGGTAAGTAATCTATCGTATGTATTATTTAGATCTGCTCAATATTACTATTCTTACTGATAAAGTGCCGTTTTATATTTCTAGTACTACAATCAATACAAGAGCCGCACGAAGGCTAAACAAAGGAGCCATAAAATGCGAGTCCTGAAAACTGGTGAAGGGCCAGCTGACGAGGTCCATTTAACACCTCTGGAGGAACGCTTCATTGGCATTATTGGAGGATGCAGTTCTCAGTTGCCTGCTGTCAGGCATAATCTACTTGATATATTGGTAAATATTATATCGGTGGTAATATTTATGTAGAACTCTATCAAGAAATTTTGAAATATTCTAATGTGTGCAATTTGTTTATAGACTGTTGAACTGAATACTAGCAGTGGCGGGAATGATGGGAATTAGGGCACGAGTGGCCTTGTCCTAACAGGAGACAAGAAGGTCAATTTTGAGTAAGTATACAACCAACAATATAATAACCACTAAAATAATTTTATTGTAAACAAGTCAAACAGAAAATGTATTATCTTTAATTGCACACAGGGTTTGCATGACTATTTGCTGTGCCTGTCATCGGTGGATGTGCTTACAGCAGCTGGTATGGCCGGGACGAGCGTCTCGTCACTGTCTTGCTCTGGAAGTCCTGGCGCTCTAAGCCAGGCCTGATTGGCCACGTTGTGTAGAACAGCAAGCATTTACAATTTTTGCAGTCATCTCAAGTTTGTAATGCAGCTGCCTTACTACTAACAGACTAGTAAGTAAAATAAAATAAATTAATGTGAATTTTGTAAATAATACATTTGCATGTTTCAGGAGCAACTCTTCCAACACTGACACTACCAGGCCCACGTGCATCAACTCCGCCTATAGCTCGAGACATAGCCGGCTCGCCGGCCGCGCCGGTGTGTGTACCCTTGCCCTTGTTCCGGGTGACGCCGCCGCTTTCGCCGCGAAGTGCCAGCGCAACACTGCAAGACAAGCTGTGTGAGTGTGTGAGTGAATGATGTACGCTGTTGGCCGCGAGGCCTTTACAGCTTCACCGGACTTAAAGGTGAGCGTGCAACCACTACGCTCTAGCCAGCCAGAAGGGCAAGAGGCGACAAACTCGAGGGCGCCTCTTCGAAGCGCCCTCGGTTGGGACAGTCGCTGTAGGGGGACGGGTGCACTACTAAGTGCACCGGTCAACCGCCGGTTATGGGAGGGGATCTACTACTACGTCGTCGTCGTCGCCCGTATTCTGAGCGGAAAGAAGGGATGACAAAGCATCGGGGGGGTCGGTGAGAACATGTCGCGGCCGGCGGTGGCGGCAGGGGTCGGGGGGGAGATCGTAGTCGGCGGTGGCTACGATTAACGGATTCGCATGGGTAGATACGTTCGCGAAGTGACGTGTTGACGCCTTTTTAATAAAGGCGCGAATAGGTTCGAGACCTAGATCGGAGTGGAGATCGACGTTCCGTACGAACCAGGGGGCTCCTACGGCTTTACGGAGGAAGCGGTTTTGAACCACTTTGAGTTTATCGATGTGAGAGGGGGCCGAATGCCCGAACACAACACACGCATAAGTCATGATGGGTCGAACGCAAGTTTTGTAAAGTGTCACCTTATTTCTAAGGGACATTTTACTCCGCTTGCAGATTAACGAATGGAGACGACCGAGCACAAATGATGCTCGGTGACGGACCCGCTTGATGTGCGGGCCGAAGGACATGGTACTGTTTAGGGTGACCCCTAGATATTTGACCTCTTTGACCCAGGGAATGGGTCGGTCGAACATGGTCACTTGGCCGAGATTACTTCTAGGGCGGCGCAGGGAGTGGCGCGGGGTGGCACCTCTGGAGAAGAACACCGCAGCGCTCTTGTCCGGGTTCACCTCAATACGCCACTTCCTGAACCAATTCCCTAGGGAATTGGCGGATGCCTGAAGGTGTCTGGTAATGAAACCCTTATTCCTATGCGAGACGTAGAGAGCGGTATCATCCGCGAATAGGGCTAGATGCGCCTTACTCGAACGAGGAATGTCGTTCGTGTAAAGGCTAAACAGGAGCGGAGAGAGAACTGAGCCCTGTGGGACTCCAGCACTGATGGAGTGGGAAGTGGAGCGCGTCATTTCGACGCGATAACGGAAGGCGCGATTCGACAAGAAGTCTCGTAAGATGAGCACGAGTCTGTCCGGCACACCCAATTGGTAGAGCTTGTAGATCAAGCCGTTGTGCCAGACTTTGTCGAATGCCTTCGCGACATCTAGGAAGAGGGCGCCCGTGTAGATGGGTTTGGGTCTATTGAGACCGGAGAGGATGTGCTCCGTGATGCGGTGCACTTGGTGGACGCAAGAGTGTTTGGCTCGAAAGCCAAACTGCTCGTCGATAAGGATACCCCTGGACGTTACGAAGTCTTTGAGCCTCGCCAGAAGTAGGCGCTCGTATATCTTGGCCAGGGAGTTGAGGAGACTGATAGGGCGGTAGCTCGCGGGGAGATTGCGAGGTTTGCCGGGCTTGGGAATGCCTATGACGTCCGCCTCCTTCCACTTAGCGGGGAAGGTGCAGTTCGTCATGGCGGCGTTCAAAATGGCCACCAGGAGGCAGATGAGTTGGGCGGGCAGGCATTTCAGAACGCGATTCGAAATGCCGTCAGGGCCGGGGGCTTTTTTAGATTTAAGACCCATAATCAGATCTTGGACCTCCGTTTGCGTGATAGGAGGCAAGGAATCGACGGGGGGGAGGGATGCCCTGCGCTCGACTTCCCTGTCGACCGCGTCGACGTGGGACTGGTCGACGGACTGAGAGCTGGGGGCGCACTGGCTCTCGAGGGAGTCTGCGAGAAGCTCGGCCTTTTCGTCGTCGTCGAAGGCTGGGGGTGCTGCGCCTGAAGGGCGGGACAGCGGGGGCATGTCAGTCGTGGAGTCGGATTTGAGGCTACGCGTCAGCTGCCAGTAGGCCAGATGCGACGGCGCGATGCCCTCTAGGAGGACACCCCACCGTTCCTCCCGGACCTCCGCGACACGACGCTTTACCTCTCGTTGTAAAGCGCGCATCCGGGCCCGATTGGCTTCGGTGGGGTAGGAGTCGTACGCTCGGATGGAAGCATTCTTGGAACGAATGAGATCCCTAACATCGTCCGGCAGTCGAAAGCGGTTGGGTAGAGATCTTCCGCCTCGACTTGCTTGGACGATCGACTGACAGCAGATCGGATGTGCTCGGTGAAGGCATCTACGGCCTGATCGATGTCCTGAGGGGACGGGATGGAGTCCGAGCTGAGAGGCAGGGGGGGAGGGTCGGCATCCGCCAAGGCCGTGCTTAGCGCATGCCAATCCACCACCGTCTTTTTGGGTCGCTGAGGGGCGGAAGGGGGGGAACCGAGTCTCATGACTACAGGTCGATGGTCAGAGTCGAGTTCCTGGACTACTTCCAAGGAGTGCAGCCGTAGGGTGACACCCTTCAGAAGCGCCATGTCCAGGACGTCGGGTCGGTGATTGGGATTGTTAGGATAGTGGGTAGGGTGCATTGGTGCGATGACGTCAAAGTCGAGAACGTCGACCTGGGCGTCAAGGCTCCTACCGTTAGGGGAAGTGGGGAGACCGTTCCAGGCCACGTGCTTGCTGTTGAAGTCGCCCGCCAGAATGACGGCGCTTCCGAGATTGAGGAGTGCTTCAAAGTCACTCCTGAGAACGGATTTAGTTGGGGAAAGGTAAACGGAGGCGATCACGATGGGCTGGTGCCCCGTGAGAGAGACGCGACAGACCGAGGCTTCGATGTTGGTGAGCGCGAGGGGATCGAGAGGGATACAGTGAAGGGACCTCCTGTAGTAAATGAGAGTACCGCCTCCGCGGGAGCCGATTCTGTCATTGCGCACGAGGTTATAGTTTGCGATCCTAGCATCGCGTTGTGCGGGCTTCAGGAAGGTTTCCTGCACGAGGAGGATATCAAGTTGGTGATCTCGGAGGAAATCAGCAACCTGATCTCGCTGGGAGCGAAGGCCATCGGCGTTAAAGAATGCCAGGGATAGGTTGTGGGGCTTACGGCGGGGAGATCGTAGATCCATTATTGGGTGCGGGGGGGTTGGGTTCTAAAGGACGCCAGGACGTCATAAACGTCCCTGTATTCCGCGGCCAGGAGAACCTGGTCCGCCAAGTTGGTGGCGGCGCGGAGTCGAAGTGCGAGTTCGCGGACTCTGGGGAAAAGTGCGGGGCTTATCACCGCCGAGACGCTCATTATGAGGTCGACGTCCTGACTGACGTTAGTGGGCGGAGGGGGACAAGCCGCCACCGGCTGGATCGCCGGCGCGCGCTTCGGGGGGCGGGCAGGGCCCACTGACGCAGGGTGGGAGGCCGCGGTGTAGGGCAGCGGCTTCACCCACGCGTTGGCGCCGAGGGACGGCCTAAGCGGCGGGGGAGGGGGGGTCAGCTTCGGAGGCGCGGGAGCGCGGGGAGCCGTGGTCGCTGGCGCAGAAGGCACCGGACGAGGGTGCGCTGAGGGCGCGGGGGGGTGTTGCGCTGAGGGCGCAGAGGGGGGGGCAACCGCGCGGGGGCGGCGGCGGCCGCCGCGCCTCGCCCGGCCGCGCTTCCCCTTCGGGGCCTTGGGGCAACCGCGATAGTTCGCGGTGCGGTCGAGGACGACCAGCACCATGTCGTACGCCTCCTTGGAGCGCCCATTGACCATTCTGTGCACCTGGCGCACAGGAAGGTCCTGGGACTGGAGGTCGGCCTTGATGACGGCGGTGTCCAGCTCCCTCGGGACACCGCGGATTACCACCCTGAGCTCCCTTTCCTCCTCCAGGGTGTATGTGTGATAAGCGATCTTGTTTGATCGCAGGAACGCGGATAGCCGTCGGTGGTCGTCCGAGGACGCCACCTTGACGGCTATGCCTTGCGCGGTGGAACGCGCGTGCGTGTAGTTGATTTGGCGATTATAAATCGCCTTGGAGATGCGCTCCCAGGCGCTCTTGTCCAGAATGACAAGCGGCGGGGGAGTGATGTTCAGACGTGCGGGGCGCGCGAGGGGGGAGGCCTTCGCGGCCGCGTTGGGAGACGGAGACGGCCGGGGGCCGGAGGGGCCGGGAGAAACGGAAACGTTTCCGGCCCTCTGGATTTTGGGTGGCGGCGAGTCGCGCGGTTTGCGCGCCCGCTTCCCATTCGCGATGGGAACGAAGTCGTCCTCCGACGAGAGCGACGGGGACGGGGACCGGGCGGGGGCGGCACGTCGCGCGGACGCGCGCTCGACCTCCATATCCGATTCCGAGAGAGGCTCGGACCCGCATGGCGAGACGGGGCGGTCGGCGGGGCGGTCGGCGGGGGTCTGGGGCTGCGCCCCTACATCAGTTCGCGGCGCGGCGAACGGAGTCGCGGGGCGCGCAGAAGGCGCGGGGTGCGCGGGGCCGGGGGCCGACGCGCGCGCGGGCGACGCGTCGGGCGAGGCGGGCGAGTACGTCGCCCTGAATTCCCGGACTATGTCCGGGCAATGTAGGACGATGTACTTCGTTAAGTCCCGGACAAAATCGGGATGGAAGTCTTCGGCCATTTCCAGAGGGGAAATGGCAGGGCGAGTGAACTAAAATAGGGCCCTAAGACCCGGGCGTGAGCGATGCCCTGATCCCCCCACCGGGCGGCGGCGGGGGGGGTGGCACTACCGAGGAGACGCGGTGTGCCCCTTCGCCTTAGGGGCGAACGGGCGGCACCAAACCCTAACTGCTCCGGGGCGAAGAGAACCGCCGCACGGAGAATAGGATAGCGGGATGGGTTAAGGTAGGGTCCTGGTGGAATCAAGAGCCCTGACTAGGGAAGCCCCCAAGGCCAGAGCTCAAGCCCTTCCGAGTTGACCGCCCTCTGAAGGAGGGAGGCGAGCGCTCGGGTCCCGCTTAAGCCGGCTTACAACGCCGCTAGGCGTCCACCGGACTTACCACGAACGGACAAAAGACGTGGATTTACAATAAACACTAATATCGAAAACAGTTATGAAACTAACCGTTGAGAAAACGAAAACCGCGGGAGGGCCGGCCGCGCCGTTAGCCGACGCGGCTGCCTAGCAACCCACGTGATTGGTCACACCGGGCGATACGCGAACCGTACCTACACGTGACGCAAAAGCATACGCACAGCGAATGCAATTACGTAAACACGCAAGCACAAAACACGTAAGCGCAGCCGCGACAAACCACGTAGGTCACGGAAAACGACCGTTACTAAAAACGCGGGAAGGCCGACCGCCGTCAGAACGGCGCGTCTACCTAACGGCTCGCCTTGTTGCTACGCGCGAGCCAGACGCGGAGAAGTAACGTCGCAAGCCCGTATATGTGTACGTATACACGTATATGAGCCAACCAGATCACCACTCCACGCAAGCGCAGGCGTTTCCAACAGAGTAAGTCGAAATCGAATACGTACGTAATTACGAAAATAGCGAGCGGGCGGGCAGCGCAGCGACACGACCGAACGCGCGCAAGGCACAGCCAGAACTGAAAAAACATATTGAAGCTCTGATGTTGTGTTGGAACAGATTATAGGAGTTTCATTTAGTTAAACATGTTTGTAAATATAAACATGTTTAACTAAATCAAATAAGTTCTTATTTATTCATATAAAACATATCAATAACAATCTATAATCAAATTATTATTCAACGATGTTTATTATTATAAAGAATGGTTGTAATTTTCAATTTTCCTTTTCTTTCAGGTGTCTATTAGTAGTAAGGCAGCTGCATTACAAACCTGAGATGGCTGCAAAAATTGTAAATGCTTGCTGTGTTCTACACAACGTGGCCAATCAGCTTGGCTTAGAGCGCCAGGACTTCCAGAGCAAGACAGTGACGAGATGCTCATCCCGGTCATACCAGCTGCAGCACATCCACCGATGACAGGCACAGCAAATAGTCATGCAAACCCTGTGGGCAATTAAAGATAATACATTTTCTGTTTGACTTGTTTACAATGAAATTATTTTAGTGGTTATTATATTGTTGGTTGTATACTTACTCAAAATTGACCTACTTGTCTCCTGTTAGGACAAGGCCACTCGTGCCCTAATTCCCATCATTCCCGCCACTGCTAGTATTCAGTTCAACAGTCTATAAACAAATCACACACATTAGAATATTTCAAAACTTCTTGATAGAGTTCTACATAAATATTACCACCGATATAATATTTACCAATATATCAAGTAGATTATGCCTGACAACAGGCAACTGAGAACTGCATCCTCCAATAATGCCAATGAAGCGTTCCTCCCGAGGTGTTAAATGGACCTCGTCAGCTGGCCCTTCACCAGTTTTCAAGACTCGCATTATAATAATAATAATAATAATAGTAACTTTATTGACATCAAACAATTTTTATACAAATGAATGTTACCCTGGCTTCTGAACTAGGATACCCTGTAAATGGCTCCTTTGTATAGCCTTCGTGCGGCTCTTGTATTGATTGCAGTACTAGAAATATAAAACGGCACTTTATCAGTAAGAATAGTAATATTGAGCAGATCTAAATAATACATACGATAGATTACTTACCTTTTTCCACTCTTGCGCTGACTTTTAGACGACTCCGACGTCGGCATTCAAAATCAAAGCGCACTGAGCCCACAATTTAGTTGAAAGCGCGTTTCCTTCTTTGCCTTGTTTAGCCATAATATTTTAATGGAAGACAATGAAATTCAAAACACTTTGTAAACAACATCAATTTTCGCGCGGTGTTTTTTTCTTATACCTTATGAATTTTTATGGCCATGGGTACTACCTCGAGTGCGTGGGGTGGTCATGCACCTAAATGAAAATACCCAATTTTCAGACACGTCAAACGAGTATTAAATGAAAATTAAATCAAAATACGCAAAAGTAGACCGAAATGATTATACATGAAATAAAACTATTTTACGGATTTTATCGCGGTTTATTTTTTATTTTTAGTTCCCGACGTTTCGAGTGCTTTGCAGCACCCATGGTCACGGGAGGGACTGAGGTGTTAGACGTCCAATAGGTATAGTTGTTCCGGGGTACCCTCAAACTTCTTAATTATTTTTGTTGTTGTTGGTCCGATCTACGCAGAATGAGCTCACGGTGTCTTGAGGTCTTGCAGTGTTATGCTTGGTTTTGGATTTGATTATATTAATTACCGGATCCCAAGACGATGGAAGCACCCAGCCATCTTCTCTATTGAAATTAAGATGTTTTTTAATTTCAATAGCCTCGCGAACCATCCTTGGTAGGAATCGGTGTTCTTTCACGAGGGAACTAAAAATAAAAAATAAACCGCGATAAAATCCGTAAAATAGTTTTATTTCATGTGTAATATTCGCGTAAATTTAAGAACTCAAGAAATGATTATATTTATAGTATTTTTTATTTGTTTATACGTTTATATTGCTATTCCTGTGTGAAATATAATTGTTTTTATTTAAAATTACCGACACTTCCGGTACTTGCCTACAAATAGGCAACACCGATATTTATAAGTTTGACATTAAAGTTAATGTTTTTTATATAATCTATGTCAGCTGTGAATCGACGTGAGATCGATAATAGGGAGTTTTGGCGGGAAGTCGAAGAGTGATGTTGTCAATTTGTTTTAATTTCCAAAACTTGTGTTATTTTGACTAATAATGTGTAATGTGGGTGGAATATTAACCATTATGTGTTCTTATATGTGCATGAGTGAAGGTAATTGTAACAAAGCGATAAAACGTGCCTTTTCGGCTTCCCTCAAAACGGCCGTCTCAATTGGTATGTAAAGTATCCACCGCTTTACTATCCAGGGTGGGGTACTTCATTAATTTCATTATCATCGTTGCCATTAAGTTCATCGGGGAATTGAAATAATTTAAACAAACACGATTATATATCTCACTGGACACTGGCAAAATACACTTAAAATTAGTGTGAAGCCATAACTTAAAGAAGAAGAAGAAGATCGATAATAGATCGAAATGTGATCGACACTAGATTATACTGAGATTAGACTGAAATGATACCGAAATCAGACCGAACTTTTAGTGTAACAGAATACCAATTGCGAGTCAAATCAAAATTAAATCTCAATTCAGTCAGCATCTAGTTTCAGTGTCAATTAATTACGAGAATTGGCCTTCTGCTGGTTTAAATGCCGCAACCAAATTGATGTTACTCCATATTTCGTATGCATTTTTTTAATCAGTAGTTCTAAGCCTGCTAATGTCCATACTCAGTTTTTTTAATGTTGGAACAAATTCTTACTTTACAGAATGTTTGTGAAAATATTTCATTTTTAGTAACATTTTCTTTGATTATTTCCTAAACTGGTGATATATGGAAGTTGGCGTCGCTGGTCCAAGGATTGGCTTTCCGTGTCTTTTTCTTTTCCCAAAACTTCCGTTGGCGGAGTCAAAAGAGTCTGTCGAAGAAAAATAGTATCTCGGCACTCTGCAGGTACCTTTATATCCTTTATAACTACCTTTATCTGAAAAAAAAAATACAATCTTATAGGAAACAGCATTATTGTATTTCATATATAATAGACGTTGACCTGTCAAAATAATTAAATTAAGAAAGACTGCAGGTTCATATCACAAAACTAAGCATGAATATGAAAAAAATATAATAGAACTTTAATGAGATAGATTAGTATTTAAACATTATTTTTTTACAATACATGTAAGTATGTTGTTTTGCATTGTTGCGAAATTTGCAGGAGTAGCTGTACTGGTAATAATAAACATAAATTCTACCAACTAGACTTGATCATACTATAAATGAATTACAAATGGTTGTAAACCTGAGTTCATAATAATATTATTAAATGAATGACACACACGTTGCGACCTATAATAAACTATAAGAGCAAATATAAAAAAAAAAATATATATTTAATATAAGTACATATAGGGTGCGTTCCACATGCTGTAACTATCGAAAATATCGTCATTTCAGGCGTTCCACTTGGCGCCCGCGATTGTTGTGATCGCATCGATGACGTCATTGATGACGTCATTAAGTTCGTTCACAAAACGCTCACGGTGACCCACCTCGGGAGGTGGGTCGCCGTGAGCGCTGTCAAAACGTATTGTCAAATTTGCCGCCAAATTCGATGTTTCTTTATTTGTTCTATTACTGCAACAATTTTTTTAGAATTTATTTTTAATCAAACACAACAATGGTGACAAAAATAATGTTATACGATAAAGAAAACGATGTTACAGTAGAAGGGTATGTTTCCGATGTTGATGCTGCACGAGCTTATGAAGGTAAACATTTGATACTGACTGATTAGGTATATTTATCTTTATGTATCTATATCATCACGTCAGATTCCTTGCGGGGTAGACAGACAGTACAGAGCTCCAACTGGTTCTTTCCTGACATACCTCTGGTCATGTTCCATATACCATAGGTATATTTACGTCCGTATAAAAGTACTTGTTAGAGTAGGTTTTAATGTGAGGTTTTACCTATAGGTATAATTTGTTGATTGAAGTACTACGTAGTCACATATTACAATAAAAATCTTTTTTGTTTGATCTTTTTATAGATCCAGATTTTGCAGCACAAGTCTTTAAAAGTTTACAACAGGAACAAAACTCGACACTTGAAAATACAATAGTTAATTCGGATCTTCAAGAAAGTGATGGTACCTACAATGTACTATTTACACGAGTGACTTAAATTTATAAGCTTATTCATCCTATTTCCTACTACCTAATTATGTTATAAACGCGGAAGTTCGTGAGGTTGGATGTATGTATGTTCTTCACTGTTTCACGCAAAAGCTACTGAACGTATTTAGTTTATCTATCTATATCATCACACCAGATCCCTTGCGGGGTAGGCAGATCGTACAGAGTTCTAACAGGTTCTTTCCTTACATACCTCTCTGGCCTCCTCCACTCTCATAGTTCATTTAGATTCAACTTTAGAGTAATATAGTTTCGACATCAGAATAACACATAGGCTATAATTTACAATGTCATTACAAGATAAACGCGTCCGCAGTCGCGGGTCACGGCAAGTCTATAATATATACCTTTACAAATCGAATACTCGGCTACCGAATAGGAAATTTCACATCATCATCTTCACGTAGTGATACAAACTACGAGTATATACATACTTTTTAAACATCTTATTATAGATTTGCTTACAGAAACCCTGTAAAAAAGATATTTTCAATTTATTTTCATGCTATTTGTAAATCCAGCAGATTTTCAAGCTGGACCTAGTAATATTGAAGCAACCGCAACAAGTGTACAAGAAAATGATGGTATGTACATTCCTATATATTCACATATAACTACTACTACTAATACTATAGATGTGAAAAATTGTATGTTTGGATGTTTGTTCCTCAATTACGACAAAAACGGCTGAACGGATTTAGATGAAATTTGGCACATTGAGCGTTTATTGCCTGGATTTGGGTTTATTATCTGGGTTCCGATCTAAAGTACACGCGGACGAAACCGCAGGCAGAAACTAGTTATCAATATTTTATATATTTGTTCTTAATTATTCCACAAAAAGAGAAAGTTGTAAATCTTGGTATGATATATATATATATATATATATATATATATATATATATATATATATATATATATATATATATATATATCACACTGACATGCCTATATTCCCCAAGCGGGGGTGGCAGAGGTGTACTGAGTATACCTACGTTTCGCCGACGACGTTAGGTTCCATGTAATAGGGGGCGAGCCTAGTTTCATGTACCGGGCACAATTCCAGACTCCGGACTCATACTGGGAAGTTTTTTCGTTAGAAAAACTTCATTTGTCCGACCTAGAATTTGAACCCAGGCAGTCATACTCACAATAAGTTTATATTTATTCTAAGTGTATATATTATCACCATGCCAAATCCGTTGTAGGATATATACAAAGCACAGGGTTGCAATTGAGATGGATCAGTATATTTTTGACCATGTATCGATAAGTGGTTGATAGGACTATATCCCGATACGACTGGATCTCGATTGGACTAGGTATCCGTTCGTCACATCTCACAAAGACTTTATATACTTTGGATTTCAAATCACGATTTGGTCCTACCAAATCGTGATTTGAAATCCAAAGTATAAACAAAAAAAAATACTTATTCGTATATCAATGAAATAAAGGGGTTAGACACTCGCCTAAATAAATACTTTAATGAAGTAAAATACAACTGAAAAGTAATAGTTGGAAATGACTACAAGACTCAACACTAATATCATTTGCAAAGAAAAGGCATAGGGCAAATATCTAACGGCTTACAGGCATGGCATCTTGGAATTATAGCATATGGCAAACTGTGGTCTCTGCCTACCCCAGTGGAATGTAGGCACGAGTGCTTATATAAGGTTAAGCAATGAAAATATTTTACTGGTAAATATTTCAGCAGTTTTTTATCGATGGACTACTCCAACAATATTATTATTATTGGAAACATACAAATTGAAAGAAGAAGCTTTATCGAGTGGCAAAACGTCACAAAAAAAAGTGTGGGAAGAAGTATCTAATGTAATGTCACAAAATGGATACATAGTGACTGGGCCCCAATGTTATTCGAAACTAAGAAGTCTTAAAAAGACATATAAATCGATTAAAGACCATAACAATAAGTCTGGAAATAATAGAAAAAACTGGGAATTCTTTCAAGTAAGGCATCTTTATAATTTTCACTGATTAGACCGTCAAAAATCCACCCGTCTTTCATAGTGTACCTATCTACTGGATTAGAATCGATAATAAAATTGAAAAGTACATTTTATAAGTATTTTAAATTTAAAATGACAAGCTTCGCTTTTCATATGAGGCCGCATTCCAATCTAGTAAGTAAAGTACTAGTAAGAAATGACAATTCAATAAATGCACGCACAACTTTAATATATGAGATAAATGCTTTGATTAAGTAAAATTGACTAAAATACTTTGCCTTAAAATGATTTCATTTTGCAGATAATGGACGAAATTTTTTCAAAAAAGGCGTGGTGTAATCCTGTTGCTGTAGCATCCTCCACCGGCTTATCTATGCAGCAACCACAAACTGGGGACTCAAACTCTAGGTTCTTATCAAGTAAGTTACTTATAACATTAAAATAATCACTATCACACCTATATTCCCTGAGTATGGGGGGGGGGGGGGGTGGTATAGGGGGCGAGCCTATTGCCATTATACTGGGTTCTTTATTATATAAACACTGTAATTTGCATGACTTAGGATTCAAATTGGCGCTTCAGCCTCTGGATTGAATAGTTACGGATTCGATTTCCGCACGGGACAATTTTTTGTGTGATCCACAATAATTTGTTTCTAGTTCTAAGTATTTTTGTATTTGAGTTTTCATGTTTGTAAACGCACCCACGACACAGGAATAAATCCTAGTGTGATAGCTTCAGTTTTTTTTTTAAATCCTCGAGATATCCTGTATGCATTATACGCCATATAAGACCAGTGAGGAAGTTTTTAGGCTGTATTTCGAATAATTTATTTAATTATCCTAGAGAGGGTGGTCAGTGTAAATACCATATAGTTACATACCTAGTACTATATACACATTATACATAATATCATACAATACACAAGTAAATAGTGTTAATAAATAATTGTGGAACACTTATAAGAGATTTCGATTTCAGGTTCTTCTAAAACAACTATTACATCATTATTAGAAAAAAGGATACAACAAAGGGAAGAACATGAAAATAATAAGAGGAAACCGCACGAAGAAAGGATGGAGATGGATAAAAATATTCTGAATGTGTTAGAGAAATTATTACACAAAAAATAACATTAATTTCATATTTTCATTATAAATAATTATTACTTATATGATTACAATACAATATATGGTTAATTTGTAACTACTTAAAAATATTTTGAATGGTCAGTGAAATTTATAGATTTTACTGGCTGTGACTCACACCTACGCACGCGTTTATTTTATGTCACGCGTAGTTTGATATAGATAGGTTGGTCTTTTGAAAATAGCACAGATCCTGTATATTCTTATATATGAACTATACTATAGCGCGATCTTATACAACGCCAACGCTATCTCATAGAAAAACACATACTTTATATACAATACCTAGGTTTCCCTTTCTTTCCTTTCTTACCTACGAAACTTAAACTACGATTAATATCTTACGAGAAGTCAAGCACTTTTTGAGACGGCGTTAGTGGTGTGTGTTGAATAAGATCGCGCTATAGTTTAGTTTATATTTTACAAAGACCACCTGTACGGGCTAAATGGGGCTAAGACTGAACCAGGTGATAGAGATAGTTGATACAGAAATAAGTCTGGTGGAACATACAATATATCCACACACTGTTCTTCCGGGATAGCCGTTATTTCTTCATACTAATATGGCAGAAAGGATCTTACTAACACTTTCAAGGTGTTTTAGGTCTCAAAATAATAATCGAAATACTTTTTACCCCGGAAAGAATCACTGTTCTTGCGACATAGCTGGTCTTTTTTCATATTAAAATGGCTAAACGATTTAACTGAAACGTTATATGAAGGTGTCTTACATCGTAAAATAAAACAGAACACTTTTTATCTCGAAAAATAGCACGACTTCTGTGGAATATCAATTATTTCTTCATACCCAACGGATTATAAAGAAACTAAATATAAAAGAAACCACACAGATACAAATTCAAAAGTGAAAAGACGTAGAACAACAACCATTTATAGTTCCAAAAATTATATACAATATGTAAAATTACGTAAAAAAAACAGCAAACAAATATCAATAAAAACCGTAGTAAAAAAAGCAATATACATATTTACAAAGGATCAAATGGTTCCACGCCGCTGTCAGTAGGTAGTGTACCTAGAACAGGACGCAGATATCGGGGAAGACCTAGACTATCTTACCATGACTAAATAGACCATGTCTTATCCGAAGAGCAAGTCAAGAGTCTCCGTAACCGGCGAGCGTGTATAAGACGAACTATGAGAGTGGAGAAAACCAGAAAGGTCTGTAAGGAAAGAACCTGTTGGAACTCTGTATACTCTGCCTACTCCGCAAGGGATCTGACGTGGTGAAATAGATCGGTACATGGTATTAACGTATCTTAAGTCGTGAAATAATAATATGAAATATGTAACTTTGTTTACACACTAGATCATGCCGATATTATTTTCATTATATGCATTTGGTGGGTTTTAACCGGCCTGCATGAAGGTCCAAAGATATTAATCTTATTTTGTCGAAAGAAAAGCCTGGCAATCCGTCCATTTCCCTCTTTCTCTTCATCGGCGACTGGAAGCCTGGGGACCTGCTGAAATTCTTCTACAGCGAAAATTTACTCATATTTAAGTCGAGTTTATAAATACTTTTGGAAAACAAAGACGACTTGATTTAAGCGATAAAACGTAGACCGCCTTACTTACTTTGTCAAATAGTCGCAGGTACGAGCTCCGCACAGCACACGGGAATATTGATTTGGGATTTGTAATTTTGAAATAAAGAAGATATTTTATGCACATACAGGCACAATAAAAAAAAGTTTGTCCGTGTTAATATCCAGAACCGTGGAACCGATTTTAAATACACTATCATTGGAAAATGTAGGATTTCTCAGAGACTGTTGACTACTTTTTTAAATGCAAGATTTCTGGGGATAGTTGTTTTTATTTCTCCATATTGACACGGCTGAACGGATTGAAAAGAAACTTAATATGGAGGTGTCTCTTAAGACTTGGAAACTTATTATTCCAAAAAGTCCTACCTATCTTATGTCAAATTACAAAATAAACGCGTGCGAAGCCGCGGGAAACAGCTAGTATAAAATATAATAGCCTTAGGAGAATGGGGATCAGATTAAAATTTTTTTTCTTTAACTCAAAATGTGCAAAAATATCAAATGTGCTATAACTAGAGTTTTATCATCTTTCACTGAAGATACAGAAATAAGTTTCTACTTTTCCAAACAGGTACCTAAACCATCAAAATTAAGGAATTAACTGTTTATGTCATCACGCCAGAGCCCCCAAGTCTACTATTTTTACGTGATTTGTAACTATGACATGTAGGCAGTGAGTACAAAGCCCCAACAGGCCTCTCTGGCTTCCAAGTAGTTAATAGGCATGTAGACTTAAAATCGATTAATTGATTTTATCGAGCCAAATGATTGCTTTTAGATCGATCGGACCCACTAAATTAATTCAGTAGATCGATTCCGAAACCCGGCGAATCGATTCGATTAACGATACAATAAAAGAAAGAGGTAATCAAAAATATGTCTTATTTGAATGTAAAGAAAACCTACATTATGGTTTTTGAACGAGAAGAAACCAGAACGAATGCAAGGATTGTGGTTGGTAACGATGTGCTGGAACAAGTGAATAAATAATTAAAGCTGGAGCAAGTGAAGAAAAAAGTGAATTTTGTATTTCTTGGATGCACCTTCAGTAAGGATGAAAAATACACCGCTGACATAGAAAGAAGAGTGATTGCAGGGAACAGAGTGAATGGTGCAATGGGAAAGCTACTTGGGAGCCAGCACTTAAGCCAAAAGGTGCAGCTGGCCACACATAACGGAGTGCTCGTCCCAACGCTGTTATATGGCAGCGAGAGCTGCGTATTTAAGAAGGAGAATGGAAGTAGGATAATTGCGGTTGAAATGCGAGCTCTGCGGAAGATGTGCGGAGTCAAACTGACCGACCGTATTCGCAACAGCGTAGTAAGAGAGCGACCAGATATGAAAGATAGTATCGATGTAAAGATGAGAAAGGGTATGCTCCGTTGGTTCAGGCATATAGAAAGAATGTCCGAAGTAAGAATGACAAAACAGATATACAATGCGAAAGTGGAAGGATGTAGGTACCGGGAAAGACCTAGACTATCTTACCATGACCAAATACACCAAGTTTTATCTGAAGGACAAGTCAAGAGTCTCCTTAACCGGCGAGCGTGTATGAGACGAAAGTATGAGAGTGGAGGAAGTCAGAAGTGTGTAAGGAGAACCTGTTGGAACTCTGTACTCTCTGCCTGCCCAGATCTGGCGTGATCATATAAGATGACTTGACCGAAAGAAATAAAATCCTTAGAATGAATCGTCATGTCGGGTTAGTTGTCAATTTGCTCGAATTTTACGAATCACCACCTCTTAAAATTTATTTTTCAGTAGTTGAGTCGCAGGGTTACAATACTTTTCGTGCGAATCGCCACCCTCATAAATATGTAAGTGGGCTATTCCCACACTTTAACTTTTGAGCAAAAAATAGGAAAAACGTACAGTAGTGTACAAAAAATTCCGAACATTTCTTAAAATTATTAGTGACTAGATATATTCAGTTGCAAGGTTTAATACATTTAACTAAAATAGTTTAAATTACATTACTTACTATTAATTGCTTAGGAAGGTAAATTTGTCTACTAAACATAGAAATTTTGTAATTTTATATGTATAAGCACGATTTGCGGGCAAGACCAATATATTAATCATCTCTTTGATGATCGAACTGCTTGAACAAAAATAATTCAATTCGTTATCTTGGCTAGTGGAGCAAGGTGGTCACGCAGCTTTTATTCCACATATAACTGCAGGTTAATTATATTATTGTAAGTGACCAGAATTCAATCTTTTAAATAAATGACCCCCGTACTTTAAGATCCTTATGTAGATCAATGAATACGTTTTCCATCTCTTCAATTTGCCTATTTAGGGATTTAGTATTTTTGTAGTTTCTATGACATTGAAAATTAAAGTATCAGGACATCATAACATATTAGGAGATCTAAGGTCATGAAAGATGTACCCAAAAATATGGATGGGTAAGGAATAACCGTTTTGAAAGTACCAGGATATCATAACAGACAGAGAATTTGAGTTGAAATTCAATGGCAAACTTAACCGAATGCTAAAATCATTTTTTGTTCACCTTTCTTGTTTATGTGAAACTCAATGGCAAACTTAACCGAATGCTAAAATCATTCTTTTGTTCTCCTTTCTTGTCTAGAAATTATATCTCATGTTAATGTTTATTATTTGCTTTCTTGTTTATAAATATTTTTGGGTCGTGTGTGCTCGCCTTTACTTTATTTTTTTTCCTTAAATTAGAACGTGTGCGAACTGTCTACTTACATATTTTTGAAAACGTCGATTCGCACGAAAAAAGTCTCCATACGTATCGCCAATTAAATAAAAAAAATTATGCGAATCGACAACTAAGCCGTCATGTACCATAAGTACGTATACGTAGTTCCATCCATCAGTACTTAAACAGAATTTAAACAATGCTTCCCATGTAAATAATTTGGATTGGTATTGGTTTGTGAGAATGCTGTCAGAAGATTGGTGTCTGTACAAAAGTGAGACAATAGATAGAACTTTGACGAAGTGTAAAATAAGTAAGGATCAGCAACCGTTATTTATAGCGCTACAGCTGCATTTATGTCGATTTTGCACCAAGTGCCTTAAATGAGACTGCCTCGTTGGTTTGGTGGCAAAGCGCATCGCTTTGTGATCACGAGGTCCTGGGTTCGGACAAATGTAGTTTTCTAATGAAAAATAGGCTCGCCCCCTATATTACATGGGAACTAACATCGTCTGCGAAACGTGGGTGTACTCAGTACACCTCTGCCACCCCTTCTGGGGAATATAGGCGCTTTTTTTTCGGTGCCTTAAATGACTCTGACCAGCTTTTTACAAGCTTTTATTTAATTTGCTATGTTTGTATGTCTTTCTGTGTCTGTCTTTCCGGTTCAAATCTTGTGATCCATTTATCAAGCACTTGACAAATTGACAATGCAATAATATGGTACCATGGAGCTGGTTTGATGATGGAGTCAGAAGTTAGTCATAGGAACATGTGAAATATATAATGGAACTCACTCGTGTTTAGGCTTGTTAGTGGTATTGGTATATATGCAAACAGATAGTGTTCAAAGTCTGATGATGTCTCATTGACCATGGTCATGTGTTTAAGGAAGAAAATATTTTTGTAGAAAGATTTAAAGATAAAAATGTAATAATTTTAATTGAAAAAGAGCTTTTGATATAGGGGAATAGGTTCAAGACCGAGATCCTAAAGGAAATCTACTTTCTGCATGTACCACGGGGAATCTGGACTGAATAGTCTGAAGAACATCAATTTAAGTCCGGGGGCGTGCCGGACACCTCACACGAGTACGTTATAATGGGCCGGCCCAAGTATATAAGTAAAGCGTCACCGTATTGGGGTAAGGGGGCATCCACTAATTACGTGAGATGTTTTTCTTTTTATTTGGACCCCTCCTTCCCCCTTGATGAGAATTGGTAGGACCTCCCATCCCCCTTACGTGATATTTACGCTCTAAGTGTTGAAAGACTAAATTCTGAACTGAATATAGTCTTTTGCCATGGCTATTGCTATGAGATTTTTTAGGGTACACAATATAATACCCGTATTACAGATCGTAAATCAGGCATGTATCTAGTTTTAAAAACTGTTTTTTTTAATTACTAAAACATTAGAGAACTAGATTCACTTCTGATTCTGATTCTGTAATACGGGAATGATATTTTTTTTTATTAATGTTTTCCAAAAGTTGACGTTAGATTCACCCCCCCCCCCCCCCCTGCATTTCAAAGCTCACTTAAGTAATGAATGCCCTCTAAGAGCCAGCCACTCACAAAGGCGGTTCGGCTGTGGAATCGTTTAATACGAAAATCGAAAGACCCTAATGCCACTATAGCATTTAGGGTGACCCCTGGATATTTGACTTTGGCATCATCTTAAAGTTAATATGGTCTATCAAAGTAAAATGATGATTATATTAAAATAAAAAGCAAATTAATAATAATTAAAGGTTTATTAAAAGGTAAATAGGATAAGAATTTAAAAGATATTTCTAATAGTATTTACAAAATAATAAGGTCTCTTTTGAGTATTCCTGCATTTCGTCTAATTTGAGGTGAATAGTGTATATCATTTTCATGACTAGATTCTGGTATAGTTATAATCGATAAGTCATCTTCTCGTAATATGCAAATATTATGCACTACGCAGCAGGCGACTACATATTGTGCCATTAAATCCACCCGTGACATTGGTAAAGAGTGCAAAAGGCTCCTCATTCGGCATTTTAATAAGCCAATGCATCTCTCTACTGTTACACGAGCTGCTGAATGAACGTAATTATATTTTTTTTGGCGTTGGGATAAATGGCCATTGTCCCGGTAAGGCGTGAGTAGGTGCTGGTGGATCTCATACGCAGCGTCGCCTATTAGATGGCTATCTTCGGGAAATCTGTCGTCGTTCTTTACATATTCTGCGATTTCCGACAGCCGAAAAACCCTCTGATCGTGGACGGAACCGGGGTGTCCCGCATAACAATGTGTGATTAGGGTTTTGTGATCACACACAAGCTGCAAAAAATGATTACTTATGTATAATGTTGTAAAATTTAACGATCAATAACCAATATTTTCTTTTTATACCCTTTCAAAAAATATATAGAAACAGACAAGCAACTTCCCCCCTTTTTAAATTCGGTTAAAAAGAGAATCATAGCCCCCAATCTAGGAATTATTCCTGCGTCGTGGGTAGGTACGTTCACAAACTTGAAATTCACATACACACAACCATCCTGGGCCGTTTTTTCCCATGCCCAAACGTTAACTTTGTAAAATGATCATCTAATGGTATTCTGTATGTCACGATTAAACGATCATTTTACGAGGTAACGCACCGTGTTAAGTGATTAATTAATCATAGTACATAAGGGTCCTGACCAAAGCAAATATATAAATTGTGGGCCACAGTGTCCGAATCCTCGACTACTCGATCCAATGAGCGGATCGACCTAGACGTAGGTCGAGTTTCTAGTAAGCATTAGACTAAGACATCACGTTGATGACAGGTTCGTTTTACGAGTGGTTTACAAGCTTTTTCAGTAATAGCAGTTACTCGCGTGTATTTTGCAATATCTTTATACATTTTAGTCTGTGTGTATATTTGTTTCATCAATTCCGTTCAGTAGTTTATACGTGAAAGAGTAACAAACATCCATACATCCATCCCCACAATACTAAGTGATTTTATTTATTAGTAGGATTCACCTATCTTGAATCATGTAGGTATACCTGCAACTGAATGGAATGATATCCTTTTCTATTTACATAGTCTGCTGGATTCCTTTTTGGTGCATTAATTTTTATATGAGTCCCATCTATAGCCCCTATCGTTTTCGGGAAGCCGCTCTTTCTTAGGAATCCGTGCATGACTTCTGTAGCATAGTCCTCAGTAGGCCACTTAATAAAATTGGGTGCTCTTTGGAACAAAGCCTGAGTAACGCGTCGTACAGCTCTTACTGCAGTAGCCCTCCCTACGTTAAATCTGTCACAAATCGATCTACAATGCAAGAAATATATTGCAAGCCATTACATGTTTTTTTTTTAAATACCTACTCATACATTGCTGGAGCAATGTAACTTTTCGATAGACTGCCTCATTGGTCTAGTGGCGAATAATGTGCTTTGTGATCACGATCTTATGGGTTCAAATCCTAGGTCGAACAAATGTAGGTTTTCTATAGAAACTTTCAGTATCAGTCCGGAGTCTGGAATTGAGCGCGGTATATGGCAACAGGCTCGCCCCCTATTACATGGGATTTAACATCATCGTTGAAAAGTGGGTGTACACAATACACCTCTGCCACCCCTGCTTGAAGAGTATAGGCGTGACGGTGTTTTAAGAAACAAAATTAATACCAATACGATCATCATTTTATCCGTTTTTCGAATATCTTATTAATTCTTACCTGTATGAATCCATAGTAGCCATTTTCCATAACGCAATCATTAATTGATGGCTAGGCGGAATCATTGAGCACCCTGATGAATGTCGAATGAGATCATCTGCTAGTAAATTGTGTATGTACTCAAAAGTACTTCGGTGAAGTCTAAAAAATAAATTAAACTATAGTCCGTTGTAATATATATTATATAGATACCTAATAAAACCAATTTACCTGAAATGGCTTTTAAAGTCTTCATCAGAATAATGATTGACGACACATCCGTAATTTGTAATACGAGGTCGAAGTTCTCGTTTGTCTCTAGTATGTAATAATTCCCATTCCTCATCCGAACTTGAAGAAGAACTTGATTCGGAGTCATGTTGACGCATTAATAATAATGCAATTGATTCATATGACATCCTCTTACTATTTAATTAAACAATTCGCTGAAATAAGTAATTTAATATTTAAAAACTCTGTGCCTACTACATAAAAACAAAACAGACTTTGCCTACTTGATATATTAATCATATAATTACTTATTGATAATAGAAAAATGTTCACTGAGAGTAGAAATTAATTAAATTATACACAAGTAAATTAAAAAAGGCATCTATTTACAAAATCACTTTAGAACTTTCGCGCCTTTTATAAATATGTAGATACGTTATGCACCTTGGTCATGGACCACGGACAAATCGATCACATTGCTCCCAAAAGCGTTCCACTTGGGTGTTCGTTTGTAACGTCGACAACCATGTGGAACGGCGGATGTCACAATCGTGAGCGTGATCGTTGTGGGCTTCAAGTGGAACGCACCCATAGAGTACGTTCCACTTGGTAGAAACTTCGAAATTTTCGCCATTTCAGGCGTTCCACTTGGCGCCCGCGATCGATGTGATCGCATCGATGACGTCATAGATCACGTCATTGATTTCGCTCACAAGACGCTCACGGTGACCCACCTCAAGAGGTGGGGTCGCGGTGCGGTGGGCGCTGTCAATGTGCTGTCAGTGTCAAAATAGGCGGTAAATATTAAACTTTGAAAAATAATTATAGAATTTTTATCTTAAGTTCAACAAGGCTATTTTTATAAATTATCGGTATCAAACAGATAATATAACTTGAAAAACTACGAAATGAGCTGTAAGAGGGTGAAACTAAATGTATAGAAGAAACGCAATTGTGTGAAAATAACTCGACACGGGTAGATAATCATCGGAGGATAATAATACGAACTTTACGGACACACGATGTTGCAGTAGTGCAATAGAAAGTTATGTTTCTGCAAAAAATAAATCGAGTTACCTTATTAAATTATACTACGTTTACAGCAGTTTTAAATATATACATTAGACTACCTTCCCTACTACTACACCTTAATAAAATGAGAACTTATATTTAGTTGTATTATTTATAAATGTCTCGTACTGTCTGCCTATCTTGCAAGGGATCTGGCATGATGATATAGTAGATAGTTTGTACTTAAAATATTTTTTACACTTGTAGTCTCAAATTTCTTAACACCAACATACATAGAAGCTATAAAAAATTCATGATATTAGTTTTCATAATATTGAAGATAAGTAAGCATTTTTAAATGTGATATTTAATGTAAATATATGAAATGACTTACAAGTGTTTTGACTCACAATGATAGTTTTTTTTTGGTTAATTTCATACTCAACTTTCTTTGTTTGTTTTTGCCAATAAAAGGTCTATCCATTTGGCAAACTAACTCATAATCCTGATATTGATTGGCATTCAGTTAGTTAATTCAGGGAAATACTTATAAACATGTGAAACACACTATCACAACTATTACCTCAGAGGAGACGGTCAGAAACCTATGAAGATAAAAAATAGAAGAAATAATATTTATTTAATAATTACTGAATAATTAACAACCTTATTTTGGTTTCAGAGTTTACTTATTATAACAAGTGTTACTTGCATCTATTAAGAAACAGATTGAATTAAAAAGAGGGAGATGTACAAAATAAAAAGTCATGAATAGCCAATGTAAATTAAAAATCTAAAAGCATGTAGCTATCGAAGAAGCTACCACATGAACATTATCTTTGTAATTTCACGATTTTTTTATAGCAATTGAATTTATAAGTAACTAGCAGTTTCCCGCGACTTCGTACCCGGTCAACACCAGCGCCACCTACCGGGTTTATGTTATATAGCCTATGTTACTTCTGGATAAGGTAGCTTTATAATTCTGGAAGAATTTTTAAAATCGGTCCTGTAGTTTTTGTGTTTATTCGTTACAAACATACAAAAATACAAATCTTTCTATCTATCTATCTATATCATCACGCCAGCTCCCTCGCGGGGTAGGCAGAGAGTACAGAGTTCCAACAGGTTCTTTCCTTACATACCTCTCTGGCTTCAAATCTTTCTTCTTTATAATATTAAGTATACAAGGTGTAACATAATAAACGCAAGACCTCAGACACCCCGATTAGAGAATTGCTTCATAAATTCAACACGAAAACCAAATTTCCAAAATTAGAGGTTTTTACCCTCTTTTTAGCACTTTTATACCCCAATTAACAATTAACTTGAACGTGTATGTGTGTGTTTTGAGAAATACGGTTTGGAAATGCATTTGAAATCTCCCTATTACTATAAATCAAGAATAAATTTAGTTTTTTATAGCGCACTGAAGGAGTAAAAGCATTTTTACCAAACTAAAAAAAAAAAATGTCAGATCCATTAAAAATTGTTGGAATCAATTCAGTGAGTGCTTAAGAACAAACTAATTTTGAGGTCTTGCGTTTAATATATTACGCCTTGTAGATAAATAAAAAGATAAACACCGTCACGCCTATATTCCCCAAGCGGGGGTGGCAGAGGTATACTGTGTACATCCACTTTTTGCCGACGATGTTAGGTCCCATGTAATAGAGGGCGAGCCCATTGCCCTATACCGGACATAATTCCAGACTCCGGACTCAAACAGGGAAGTTTTCGTTAGAAAAACTACAATTGTCCGACCTAGGATTTGAACCCAGGACCTCGTCATCTCAAAGCAATGTGCTTTGCCACTAGACCAACGAGGCAGTCAGTAATGATTTATTATTTTTATTTTGTTAATAAAATTAGGTAATACATAAATGACCACGACCATTACACTGCAAGGGAGCGTCTGATATATTTAGAATGGAAACACTACTATTGTAAACATACACTTTTCACCAAAATGAACACGGACCACCCAAAAATTAAGTGGTGATTTTATTTTAAGCTATTTTCAACTGCTATTCATTCGGATTCAAGATATAGGAATTGTCTGTTTTACTATCATGTGTATGCATCATGTGTATGAGCTGACTAGCACCATACAATGTTTTAAAGGGAAATAATATGTGCCATTTATTTATTTACCTATATAGTCACATTTTAAAATTACTGTATATTATTATAATAATCTTCCATACATCTCAGTACTTACTTATTCATATTCTATTTAGTTTTAAGTTAACATTAAAACAATTAATTTTTATAAATTTTCTTTATTATAAACTTACAATCAATTGCATTTTTTTGTTAGAATGTTAAATAATTATATCCTAGCATTTTGTTTCTATAGTATGATTTGATCTTTGTAATTTGTTCCAATTATATTAAGGATGATAGGCACCTAATAGACACATTTAGAGCATGATATTCATTGAGCCATTGTTTATAGTTGGCGGCTTGTCGTTCACTTTTGTAATTTAATAATACTTATCAAACTTCTTGATTTCGTAATAATATACACAATTCTTGATTCGCACTGGAGAAACAGGTTGTTAGGCTGAATTATTATAATTCCAATTTATTAAATGTTATGACTACTTTTTCTTGCAATTTAGATTCACTGAAATTATAATCATATATGAAATACCTTATAGGTATTTTACAATAGACCGTTTTTTATGAATATGTATATTTTAATTTACTACTGTAACAAAAAAATATACTTAGAGGAACAATATTCTAAAATCCCGCCTTTTGTACTTGACAAATCGATCACTATGGTCACGTGGTACGTTCCACTTGCGTGTACGATTGCGGCGCTGACAACCTTGTGGAACGGCAATTGTCACAATTGGGAACGTGGTCGGCGTGGGCTACAAGTGGAATGCACCCATGGTGTATAATATTTATTGTACATTATTCAATCAATCAATCAATCAGCCTATCGTAGTCCACTGCTGGACATAGGCCTCTCCTAACACGCGCCATTGCACACGGTCCCCCGCCTTCCGCATCCAGTCCGTCCCAGCGACCTTCTTGAGGTCGTCGGTCCATCTAGCTGGGGGCCGTCCTACCTTACGCTTACCAAGTCGCGGTCTCCACTCTAGGACACGCTTGCTCCATCGGCCGTCGGTCCTTCTGCAGATGTGACCAGCCCATTGCCACTTTAGCTTACTGAGTCTGCGAGCTATGTCGGTAACTTTGGTTCTTTGTCGGATTACCTCGTTACGAATTTTATCCTTCAAAGAAACGCCGATCATAGCTCGCTCCATAGCCCGCTGTGCGACTTTGAGTTTGTGGACTAGTCCCACTGTGAGTGTCCACGTCTCGGCCCCGTAAGTCATAACAGGTAGAACGCATTGGTTAAAGACTTTAGTCTTCAGGCATTGCGGTATAGGCGAAGCGAAAACGTGACGTAGTTTGCCAAATGCTGCCCAACCCAATTGGATCCTGCGGTTGATTTCTTTCTCGAAGTTGTTCCTACCAAATTGGACAACTTGTCCAAGGTAGACATACTCCCGAACAACTTCGAGCATCGAACCATCGACGTAGATCGGTCCCGGCGTGACATGCTCATTAAACATGATCTTGGTTTTATCCAAGTTCATGCCGAGACCGACACCTCGAGAGGCTCCATTTAGGCTATGCAGCATTCCGCTCAACTGTTCCAGTGACTCTGCCACGATGACGATATCATCGGCAAACCGAAGGTGTGAGATGTATTCGCCGTTGATGTTAATGCCCCGCCCAGTCCAGTCCAGCGTCTTGAAGACGTCTTCGAGTGCATTGGTGAAGAGCTTGGGGGATATTACATCCCCCTGTCTTACCCCTCGATGCAGCTCGATCGGGTTGGTCTTTTGGTCCTGGAGCTGGACGGTCATTGTGGCGGTATCATACAGACATCTCAACACCTCGATATAGCGCCAATCGATGCCACATCGCTGCAGAGCATCCAAAACCGCCCAGGTTTCGATGGAGTCGAAGGCTTTCTCGTAGTCCACGAAAGCCATACACAGCGGCTGATTGTACTCTTCGGTCTTCTGTACAATCTGCCGAACAGTATGGATGTGGTCTACGGTGCTGTAGCCTTTTCGAAACCCGGCTTGTTCCGGTGGCTGGAACTCGTCAAGTCTTCTGGCGAGGCGGTTTGTGAGTACTCTCGAGAACAACTTGTAGACGTGGCTCAGGAGTGAGATGGGTCTGTAGTTCTTCAGCAAGGTTTTGTCACCTTTTTTGAAGAACAGAACCACCGCACTCCCGCTCCACGCTTGAGGTGTTAAGCCCTGGTGGATGACGGAATTAAAGAGACTCGCTCGCTTTTTCAGGATTGGAGTCCCCGCCTGCTTTTAGGAGCTCAGTGGTGATTCCGTCATCGCCTGGCGACTTGTTGTTTTAGAGCTGCTCGAGAGCCACTCTGACCTCGTCCTGGTTGACATCAGGGATGTCTTCCGTATCGTGGCGTGCTAGTGGGGCTCTGTGGTCGTCAGCGCTGGGTCTCGAGGGTTTAGCCATCCGTGATGCGTACAGGTCTTTGTAGAAACTCTCAATTTCCTCGAGTATCTCGAACTTGGAGGTCACGGTTTTGCCATCCGCTGTATTAAGTTTCGTCAGATGGGATCTACCTAGCTGGCGAGCGAAGACTTTGGTGCCTCTGTTCTGTTCAATCGCAGCCGCGATGGCGCGGGTGTTGGAACATCGGAGGTCACGTCGCACCCGCTTCCGGATCTTCCGGTTGAGGTTCCTCCCATCCGGCGAAGACGCCTGCGTGGATGACATTTCCCGTCTCTGCCTCATAAGTTCGAGAGTCTCGAGCGAGAGTTTAGACTCTCTGTTACCGCTTTTGCCGGGAAACACCCTTCGAGACACATCCTGTAGCGTTTTGACCACTGTGTCGGTTTTCTCGTCAACATTGCCTTCGGTTTCCAGCAGGTCGAAACGATTTTGAAGCTCCAGTTGGAACTTTTCGGACCCTAAAGCTATTTGAGGCGCAGTAGGTCTGAGAGTAGACCTCATCATGCGACGTCTTTCGGCCTTGAAGTCTATATTTAGAGCGCCTCGGACAAGTCGGTGATCGCTGCCGGTATTAAACCTGTTGATCACGGAGACGTCTCTAAATATAGACTTCCTGTCAGTCATGATGAAGTCTATCTCGTTCCTCGTCACAGTGTCGGGGCTTCGCCATGTCCACTTTCTATGAGGCTTCTTCTTAAAGAACGAATTCATCAAGAAGAGCCCCTGCGACTCCAGAAAGTTGACCAGCATCTGCCCCCTGTGGTTTCGGCGCCCCACGCCGTGGGGTCCGATTATCGTTTCGCCGCGTTCTTGTACTCCCACTTTGGCATTGAAGTCCCCCATAACAACGTTGTAGTGAGCCTTGGTGGTGCCATGTAATGCCTTGGCTATGTCTTCATACATGGCTTCGGCTATGTCGTCGCAGTATGTCGAGGTCGGCGCATATACCTGTACCACCTTCAGGGTGTACCTGTTGGTGATTTTAATTATGAGGTACGCTACCCGTGTCGACACACTGCTGACTTCCACAACGTTGTTAGTGAGAGCTTTGTTGACCAGGAAACCGACACCGCCCTGAGAGGGCCGATCACCTTCCCGAAAGTAAAACAGGTGGCCTGACTCAAGGGTTATCGTGTCCTCGCCCTGTCTTCGGACTTCGGATAACCCCAATATGTGCCAGTTTATGCGACCTAGTTCTACCTCGAGTTCAGCGAGGTGTTGGTCCAGCCGTAGAGAGCGTCCATTGTACGTAGCCAGGGTCAGGTGTTTTTGGTAGCCTTGTGTCGTAGCCCGGAGATTCTTCGCACCCCCTGCCCCGCTGTTACCGCGACCGCTACCGTGGCAGCGGACAGCGGGACTACCGGGAACTGGGTGCCTTTGCGTTTGGTGTCTTAACATATTAAGAGGTTTTTGGCCTACTATACCACGCTGGCCAGACGGGTTGGTATAGGGTTTGTTTCAAATTTTCCTTTTCTGTTTGTACATTATTATTATACATTAAATTTTTAAACCTTATGCCCGCATAATAAATATTAATATTGTATGCTGATACAGCTGTTAAATCAGACATCTTATGATCACATTAGTACAGTTACAAATTAATCAAATAGGAAGACCTTAAATAAATTTCATAAGATTTAGTAACAACATAATTTTAAATCATAAATACCTCTTGAAGTTGATGCTTGTGTCATATTTTCAGTTGATTTCAAAGGTCTTCTTTCATAAAAGGTGAATGGTGGCAATGACAATCCTGGAATAAACAATAATAAACACAGGAATAGTAGGAAAGTTGAGACAGAAATAAATCTCAAGCACAAGGTTTTGGATTTAGTGTTAACTTTTTTTACAAATTTAATTATTATGGTGAAGAAAATATTATGTATAAAAACGAAGACTGGAAGAAAATAACAGTAAATGAACAACTATGAAAGATGACTTAGGTAAGAGCTTAAGTAGCTCCACCTACTGGGTAGTCCGGGGTTCGATCCCCACACAGGGCAAACTGTGTGACCAATACATATTTTTTCAGTCTAGGTATTTGTCTATGTGAATTTTATATTTATAAACATACCCATGATTCACAAATAATTCCTACTGTGGAGCTATGTTTCTTAAAAACAAATATTTAAGATCATTATAAAAACGAAAAAGTGCTCATGCAATGAGTAACTCTCTAAAAGGGTTGAGCACAGGGAAATAGTAGTGTGTTATAAAATACTGATTTTTAATTTATTTATCATGTTATATACAGTTCATTACTTTTGTTGAATGAGGAAATCATATCACATAAGTGTGTATTTTCATGCCAAGAATTCGGCTGTTTTCCTTCAACTGGTCATTTATACAGTATATGTTATCACAAGCTGTGTTGTAAATGTAACTGACCTGGCATATTTCGGGTGGGTACAGCTATTCTGCTGAGGAGATTATTTCGGCACCAGTATTCATCAGTGTCTATGACATACTCGACAGTATTTAAATATATGGTCATCATAAAGTCCCAGAATGTCACCACCAATGGAAAAGATCCAAGTATTAAATCGTTTTTTGTCCTTAGCTGGATAGGAAATTTATGCAAGGCATCCTTGCTCTCTGAAATAAAGAAAAAATTAATCAGTACCTAACTTGTAAGAGAAGAAGTGCTAAAATATTGCTGATGAGTTTAAAAGCCCTAAATGCATGAAAATAATACATACAGGAACACAACAAATTCGTTTGGACATCGTGAAAAGAAAACACAAACATCACAAATCGCCACAATGACTAGAGTCCTATCTCAGAATTTAGTTTAAAATCGTCACAAGCACGAAATTCAACACGGCCGGAGGAACGTAAGCTCAACTTAACGAAGTTAAGTAGAAAAGCACTTTGTTAACAATATTAAACCAAATAAAACAAACAAAGCACCGTCCAGGGTACGAAATCTTAGAACTGGCATATGAGAAATTCGGTCAAAATAAGTATACAAAATTTAGATGGCCATCGTGATATTAGATTCTGCATGAGCAAGAGAAATTTTTAATAATGAGCACTTGAGATTTTGTAGGATTGACTAACAGGCCAAAAGTTTTAGCCCACTCGTTGATATTTTTTAGATCAGTATTGATGGCTTCAATGGCCTCAGGGAGCTCGTCGATTTTAAAATGACGATAGAGTTGCAAATCGTCTGCATAGAGATGATACTGTGAACATAAAATTGTAATGATGGCGTTAATGAAAACCGAGAAGAGAAGAGGAGAAAGAACACCACCTTGGGGAACTCCAGCAGTCAGATTACACCACTCCGCCTCTTTGTAGCGGTAAATACGTTGCGGGGTAGGCCGAGAATGTTAACGTTACGACTTAAATACACAACGATATCTCGTAAACCCTTTATCGGGGGATGTTAATTTTTACCAGCTTTTATTTAACTTGCAATGTTCGTATGTCTATCTGTCTGTCTTTCCGGTTCAAATCTTGAGATCCATTTCTCAAGGACATGCGGGTATCAGATTAAGCTGAAATTTAGCATACATATGTAAATCCTATAACAATGCAATAATATGGTACAATGGAGCTGATCTGATGATAGAGTCGGAAGGTGGCCATAGGAACATGTGAACTGTACGACATAACCCCCTCGCGTTAAGGCTCGTTAGATTGGTATTGAGGACTACTATAAAACAGATAGTGTACAGTGTTTGATGATGAAGCCGAAAGGCGGTCAATAGAACCAATAAACTACTCAATATAACCCCGCTGTGTTTGGGCTCGTTGGATTTGTTTTGACGAGCACTTTGCATCCGGATGGTGTCCAGGGTCTGATGATGGAGCCCGAGGGTGGCCAACAGAACTACCCAAGTACTCAACATAGCCCCGCCGTGATTGGGCTATTTAGATTTGTCTTGACGAGTTCTGTAGACCCGAATTATGTCTACGTTCTTATGTTGGAGCCGGAAGGTGGCCAACAGAACTACTGTTTTATCGGATGCAAACACATACAAAAAGGTCAAGACAGACCCAACCACCAGTATATTAAAACAATCTAATGATTTAATAAAGAAACACTCCGAAACATTGAATCTGGACGTCAAATCACTAATACCTTCGTGCGCAAAACCACCACAGTTGTATGGGCTCCCAAAAATTCATAAACCGAATGCTCCCCTACGTCCAATTGTTAGCCAAATCGACACACCAACCTACAGATTGGCTCAGCACGTAGCGAAAGTGCTCTCGCCACTCAGAGGACACACAAGAGCACATGTTAAGGATTCATACCATTTTGTTAGTGAGATCAAAAATCTACATCTCACTGACAATGAAACTATGGTCAGTTTCGATGTCCAGTCACTATTCACATGCTTACCTGTACAAGACTGTGTCGAAATTGTAGAAAGGAAACTAGCGGAGAACAACATGCCAGCGGAATACTCAGAACTATTGAGACACTGCCTTACATCTGGCTACCTACTGTGGAAGGAGCAGTTCTACAAGCAAGTAGATGGTGTAGCGATGGGCTCCCCTGTATCTCCCATTGTTGCCGATATATTCATGGAAGACTGAGGAGACAGCCCTTCGTACCTCACCTGTAAAGCCAAGTTTCTACAAGCGGTACGTAGATGATACTTTCACAATATTACCATCTGACAAAATTAATGTATTCCTTAATCATCTTAACTCCATTAACCCTAAAATTCAGTTTACAATGGAGTTGGAGGCAAACAATTCCCTAGCTTTCCTAGATGTTTCAGTAATCCGTAACCCCAACAACACCTTAAGCCATACGGTTTATAGAAAAAAGACCCATTCTGATAGGTACTTAAACGGTGAATCTCACCACCATCCATCACAGTTAGCTACTGTGGGTAAATCTTTGTTTCAGAGAGCACAAGGGATCTGTGACAAGAAACATCTGGCTGCCGAGCTTCAACATGTCAAGCAAGTCCTGCACGACAATAAGCTTCGAGTCCCACGCCAACGTCACAGTGACCGAGTGAAACCAGTCAGTCGAGCGTCTCCCTGCTGTACTACCTTACATAAGAGGAGTCACAGACAAGATTGGCTACATCTTGAAGCGTGCTTCAATTAAAACATTTTATAAGCCGCCAAAGAAGATCAGTCAGTTTTTACCATCTGTCAAGTGTCACATCCCTCTTCAAGATGCAGGAGTATACAAGCTTGATTGTGAATGTGGTCTCTCTTACATAGGACAAACAAAAAGACCAGTAAAAACTCGGGTTAAAGAACACATAGCTGACCTAAAACACCGTCGCTCAAAGAAGTCTGCAGTCTGTGAACATGTCCTTGACCGCACCCGCCATAACATCAGATTTGATAGACCACAAATTCTCGTGAAAGAACACCGATTCCTACCAAGGATGGTTCGCGAGGCTATTGAAATTAAAAAACATCCTAATTTCAATAGAGAAGATGGCTGGGTGCTTCCATCGTCTTGGGATCCAGTAATTAATATAATCAAATCTAAAACCAAGCATAACACTGCAAGACCTCAAGACACCGTGAGCTCATTCTGCGTAGATCGGACCAACAAAAACAAAAATAATTAAGAAGTTTGAGGGTACCCCGGAACAACTATGCCTTTTGGACGTCTAACACCTCAGTCCTTTCCGTGACCATGGGTGCTGCAAAGCACTCGAAACGTCGGGATCTTAAAAATCAAAATAAACCGCGATAAAATCCGAAAAAATAGTTTTATTTCATGTTATTGTTTATTTATAATTTGGTGTACAATAAAGAGTTTTCTATTTCTATTCTATTTTAGGGTTACCTGGCCCATCGCTCGGCTGAGCAATAGGTGCATAGCTGCCGATGCTCCTCTCCGCAAGCGGTCGCTGCTCAGGGGCGCGTGCTCGAAGAGCGCTTCGTTCTCGATGTTGTGGCTGCTTTGCACGGGTCTCACTTCGCTCACGATGGTGACGTGGCTGACGCTCCGAGATGCTTCGGTGCGATCGGCTACGACGCTGCTCAACTCACTTTTCAGAGGGCGCAGTCGCCGACGTTGTTCCTCCAACTCTTGCTCTCGATCTTGCAAGCTCCGGATCCTGAAGGTCTACTCGCAAAATCGATAATCGATATATCGCGGCATATGTCGTGTCGAATCTTACTCTTAGTTACGTCGTTTTCACTGTCGAAACGATGATTGAACGGACGATACAATATTCGGCATTATCGTCTGTAACCCTACTCTTAGTAGTAAATGTCAGTTACGAATATTCGAATTCGACAACGATCTAAACGACACTTATACGATAATTTCAACGACACCTCAGAGGACGTCGTCGGTATTATCGTTGCAAATTTAATTTGTGATATTTTGCGATTGTGGAATTTTCTTTCTTTAATGCTGTCGACTTTAGTTTAAACTAATACTAAACATAAGTTGTTCAGTGTTTATTAGTCGAAATTTTGGTTATTTTTAATGTATTCATGATATAATTAGCCGCGTTTTTTGTAGTGTAATTTTAAAATTGCCTTTGCGGGTACTTTGTGGTCCGCAATGGTAATAGATCGACAGTTGTGAATATAAAGGCCTTTGCTCAGGCGTGTAGTAATAAAACAAAGCTACAGTAAAAAAGGCAAAAAAAAAATATTATAAAATAGATGGTCTATTTTTTATTATTATTAAATAAAATAAACATATTAATTTGTGCTGGTAAACATTAAACATACTCAAAAATTGAGATTTCATTAAATGTTTTTATTCTAATGCTTCTTAAAGGAAATTTATTTATATAAAAATCATTCCCTCATTGTAATTTAAACTTAATATCTAACATATATTCTTATGTTGGGAGTCACCATAACATTCTAACATTGAATTTTTTTTTTATATAAAAGCCTCAGATATTAATAAAATTCTGTATAAGTATCTTAATTAATAACAAATTCTAGAATATTTAAAGAAACAAACATTATAAATTTGAGCAACAAAAAATATTACAACAATCACAAGACAGCTATTATTCTATCTTTGTAATCATCACACTGGACTACTTGCAGGGTAGGCAGAGAGTACAGAGTTGCAACAGGTCCAACAATTCAATTATTATCCCATCACCATTTCTTCTTTTTCTTATTGAAGCAACTTCTCATTGATGTAGTTTCCAGCTTGGACTGGACAGTGGGTTAGATGCCAGGATGCACCTAAAAACAATTGAACATTAGAATTTATCATACTTGTGTCACTTGCAAAAGCATAAGCATAGACCTAATAGATGTATTCTTTATAATTAAAATAAATTAGTAATATGTTGAGAGTTAAGCTAGTTTTATGTCATAAAGTACTCACGATTAATAAATCTGGAAGATGCAGGGGTTGACTATCTATTTTGCTGAGACTCAACTGGTGCTGGAAAAGGTGGCATTGTTGTTTAAGCGAGGGGCTCCAGCAATGGTGGTGGAATCTCCACAGTTGGTTTATCTTCAGCAAAATGACCCACTGAAGTTGGACTAAATTGCTGTGAGTTGTACTGAGCCACTTCTTCATTATGTTCTGTAAAAAACAATAACAAATTTATTATTTAAATTCTTTAATCTGTAATATTACTATTATAGATTAATTTATTTTAAAGATATTGTTCATGTTATCAAAATACATACCATTGTGGGGAAGGCTAGCTCTCGAGCTGTGGTTTGTGGTCCATAGAATCTTTCACCCATTATGTTCAGCACCCGAAGCTTCCATTGTGAAAGAGAAGCAGAATATGGCCCCCCACCTGTCCCACCTGTACTGCACGAGATCTACGTAGAGCTACAGCATTTATTTTGTCATGTGTTTAACTAGTCGGATCTGCAAGACGGATACATCTACAACAATAAAATATTTAAATACAACTTTAAACACTAAGCTACAATAAAAAACTCACTAACATATTTATTTCTTCTAGGTTTCCTTCTTTGACCCTAGATTCATAAACATATATATGTGGGGGTAACACTATTCATAAACATTTATCTTGTATGGTTTAGGTAAAGGTTTTGAATAACTTTGTGAAAAGAAAGACATAATGACAACTTGTTCAGTCACTTATTTAAAAAAACAATATAAAAAAACAAAAATATGTCTAATCCACACAGGCGTAACATGATCAATAAACATCCGTTCCTGAGATGAACAAAGCTATGTATTTTGTCAAGCACACGTCATTGAAAGTAAAGTGCACTAGCGATAATAATGACCGTATCACTTAAAAAGGTACTCGAGGCGCTCTTAAATTCGAGAATTAGAAACAAGTTTACGTTTCGCGCGGTCTGTAAGACGAATGTTTATGAATCTAAGGTTTAAAGTATAAATAAATGTAAATTTTATACACATACCTTATGCACATTTTCTAAGGTACACTCTTTTCACGAAAAAGTTTCAAATTGATATTAAAATCACTTTTAAAATATAGCGCTTTCCAATCACTGTTGGCAAGTTTTGACAAACGTAAGAAGAAACCATAGCCAATAATAAGAGTTTTTAGCGATGCGCGACTGCGAATGATTTCATTCGAATCATTCGACTTTATAAATCATTCGAATTATTCGAATGATTCACGAAAATTAGTTACTAACTGCCTCCCATTCGACTTTCTGGACCGAATGAACGAATAATGAATAACGTTCGGCGAACGAATAATTAATTTACCTGTCGGTCGCACCACAGAGTACAAAGGAAAGTAAGTTAGCATCATTCGGCCTGTAGCTTACCCCAACTTCCGCTAGGGGCGCTTTTTGTGCTGAAGCACTGTAAGCGCTTTTAAAAAAATGTAATATTAGCCCTTTGTTTCATTCCAGCACTTGTTTACCGCGCGCGTATTATATTTAAATTCTATACTAGAAACTTTATTAAGACGCACTTTTAAATACAAACCAGCAGGAGCGTTATTATTTAGTTTAGTTGTTACTACTCACTCGCACACGTAATTGGTTTTGGCGCGGACATGGCGCGAGGATCGGCGAATCATTCGAATAATTCATTCATAATCGGGTGAGAGTCGCAAATAATCTAATCGATTCATCATTAGTAGTTACTAATTAGTAGTCGTCATTCGAATATAAAAATTAGTATATTACTAATGTTGAAGTCGAATCAGAAAATTAGTTGTTGTAGATGATTCGAATAGACGGATTATTCGCAGTCGCGCATCTTTAAGAGTTTTTCGAAGTTTTTGACAAGCTATACTTATCATTCGCTCCGAACATAGTAAAAATAAACAAAGTATTCAGTCTATGGTTACGATAAACGATATAAGATTCGAACATTTGTTAGAGTAGGCCATGTGCGATACATTCGGACTAATATCGTATCGTTTCGAATATGTCGTTGTCGATTTTGCGAGTAGACGCCCTGCTTCGGTCCCTGCTGTCGCTGCGGCGAGTGCGGCTACGACTACGATAGCCGCGATTTTCCAACATGAATGACTTCGACTACGTCTGTCAGACCGGCTTTCTTCTCGTTGTTGCTGACCAGTTGTAGATAAGATCCGTCGGGGAGACCCAACTTCAACCTCACGTGGCATTTTGAAACACAAAAATAGAGAACAACTATGTATATATTCGACTTCATCGGCAAAAGGGCAAACAAAATCGGTTTACTCGGTAAAACTTTACTACAAATTACCTATTTTCTTAAAAACTAAATCGTTAAAAGTCTCCATTAGCGGTGCAATAACGCCTACTTTCTATAATTATAGCATGATCAAGATTTCTCTTCTATTTTGTTTTTTTTTTTGGGCGGTAGCTACCGGATTTTCACTAATTTATAAAAATGTTCACAGCATTAGATAAAAGATTTGATTATCACAATAACTATTCGAAAATAGTAGCAAAACATGGGCTGTTACCACTTCTGAAATGTAATAAAACTCAATATGTATTTCCAATAAATATAATATAATAGAACTTACATAATCAACACGTCTCGCACCAACCAACTGTTAATAATAACACCACGATACTGTTAAACGCGTCCGAACTCCACGACAGCCAAAAACCAACTATCGCGCTCAGCATATTCAATCCGTCCAGCTCAACTTCGAACCGCCATCTTTGTTTTACGATTCGGGTTGCCAGCACACAAAGTCGTAATCGACATTAATTATTTGCTCATATAAAATAGTATTTAATATTTTAAACGTAATAGTAATAAAACCAAAACCATTTATTATTTCCGAAACCTAACACTCGCCCATCCTGACCTCGTGCATGTCCTCATGCACGCTTTAAACCTAACACGCAGAGCAGTACAATTAGTTAGTACAATTTCAGCAATATTACCCACTGAAGGTGAACTCAATTGCTGTAAATTGTACTGAGCCACTTCTTGATTTAGTTTCTGGAAAACAATAAGAATGATTACAAATAGATTAATAATTTTATTATTTAAATTCCTAATTATTATATTATTTAAATTTATTATTCAAGTGTATCAAAATACATTCAATTGTGGGGAAGGCTGGCACTCGGGCTGTGGTTTGTGGCCCACCAAATCCTTCACCCATTATATCCAGCACTCGCAGCTCCCATTGTGAAAGACAAGCAGAAGATGGTCCCCCACCTGTCCCCGTTTGAGATCTGCGTTGAGCTGCAGCATTTTTTTTTAGCCATGTTGTACGGTGTACATGTATTGCGCAAGGTGCCGCCGTCAGCATTTCCCAGTCGGCGCATCGCTCCACCATAATTTTATATAATTTAAGTTTAGTACGCAATCAACCATCGCGCGCTCATTACCATTTTCATTGTTCACGTATAACCATCGCGTGTGCGTTACCATTTTCATTCATTATATGCCAGTTAATTAGAGTACCAGTAAATAAACCATTATTCTCTCTAATTACTGATCTTCTTATTTTACCATAACTGACATACCACATAAACCAGAACCTTTACATGGTCCTTCGATCGCGAAGGGGGCCATTCGCGAGTGTTAACGGTGAATCGGGACTTATTCCGTGTGCAAGGATTTAGTACTGTGCCACCTATAACCTCAGTGTAGTGGTTCCTGAACAACCAGCGTAGTGGATAGCACCAGTCCATTACCGGAGTCTACCATACCACCACATCGGAGAGCTGTGGATCAGTGCGATTCTCAGCAGCGTACGTAACCAGCACCTCAAGTAAGGCCTTTTATTTTACCAATAATTACCATCAACCAGTTATGGAGGGTTTACTGCAAACTCAGCAGCAAATCATGGTAGGCATGGACCAACTTCTACAAAATTTCAAGAAGGATGGCCGTGACCGTAAGACACCAGATTATATAAAACGCAGGCTGGAGACACTGGATTCCTACTGGAAGGAATTCCATTCTAACCATGTCCAGTTATGTTCGTTAGGAGACCAGGATTATTCTTATTTTGCGGAGAACGATTATGAGAAAACCAGAGATTTTTATAGCCAAGCAAGGCAGGTTATTGTGAATTATAAACCAGAGGTTAAACCAGATGCTAAACCAACAACACCAATACTCAAACCAGCCACGTTACTTCCAAGTCAAGGCTCAGAACCAGCTCCGGGTACGTCCATGACGGAAGGGACGGAGAGCAAACTTGACGAGATGCTGCGAAAACAGCAAAGTAACTTCAAGGCATTCTCTCGAACTGTTAAGAATATTGATGTTAATAGGCTGACCGACAAATGGGAGTTCGAAGACGCCCTTAGAACTCTTCAATCTCGCTGGTCAGTGATAGATAATTTACATTGGGACATAGATAGCGAATCAAACGGCGACTACGAATCGTATGAATTGATGTATAATAAACACGAAAAAACATACGACGACATGAAAAGAACTATAAACAATAAAATGTGGTCTGTTTCGCACCGGGAGAAGATAACGCCCCAAATGGACATACCATACTTTTCTGGAAGTTACCAGCAGTGGACTTCGTTTAAAGATCTTTTCCAAGAAGCCATACATAACAACCATTCACTGTCCAGTGCCCAGAAATTACAATTTTTGAAAAGTAAGTTGAGGGGAGAGGCTGAAAAATTAATTCAACATCTGGCAATTAGTTCCGAAAACTACCAAATATCGTGGGAGATTCTCAACCACAGATACAGTAACACCAATTTGATATTCACAGCGCATGTCGACACTCTGCTTGATTTGCCCGTCATGCAATCTCAGACTGCAGCTCAGATCAAAAGATTGCATGATACTACCAATGAATGTTTACATGCGATTCAGAAGTTGGGAGCGAATACATCGTCATGGGATCCATTATTAGTTCATTTATTGACCAAAAAACTTGACGCTGAATCTCATAACGACTACGTAAAGTCACTAGCAGACCCACGGAAATTACCATCCCTTCAAGATTTTCTTCGTTATCTAGAAACCAAATTTATATCGATAGAGGCGTTTAGAAGAAAACAAAACACGACCAAGACACTAAACCATGAATTTAACTTCAGGAAACCAGTAACTCAATTTTCCCCGGTCAACCATTACCATAAGAGTTACAGCAAGCCATCACCAGCACCATTCAAAACCATGAATGTGACGGCACCGAAATGTCCAGTGTGTAAAGAGAACCATCCATTATTTTATTGCAACAGGTTTCGAGAATTAAGACCGGATATGAAACTAAAAACCATTGCGAAATGTAATTTGTGTTATAATTGTTTTGTTAACCATCAAGGCAAAGAATGCCTGTCTAGCAAAACATGCCGTCATTGCAATGAAAAACACAATACGTTACTTCACGATGCAATTGCGACACCAGCAAGCAACAATAATAATTTCCAAGGGTCTCAGCAAAATTGTCACGTGTCGCAAGAGAACATGGCCGAAATCCTGTTGGCAACCGCCATATTATGCGTAGAGGGAGTCGATGGTAGTCCCTATCGAATGCGTGCCTTGATAGACCAAGGTTCCCAAACATCGTTAATTACCGAAAACGCAGCACAACTATTAGGATTACCAAGGAAACGATGCAAGGGGGTTGTATTTGGAGTCGGCGCGAAAGAAAACAACTGTAAAGGCATTCTAACCATCACTCTGTCGTCTTTACATAACGATTTTACCTACACCACGGATGTTTATATAATGAATAACCTTATAAATAGATTACCAAACCGATCTTTTACCAGACCAGAATGGCCCTATTTAACCAATATAGAACTCGCTGATCCTGAATTTAACTCAAGTCGCTCTGTGGATATGTTGCTAGGGGCCGACGTCTACTCTGCTATAATACTTGGAGGCATAATCAAAACAGATTCATCTCAACCAGTAGCGCAACAGACGCAATTGGGATGGATTCTGTGCGGAAGCGTAAACCCACTCCAGTGTAATGTCGTCATACATGAACTAGACGACATACAAAGATTTTGGGAAGTAGAGGATGTACCAGAAGATTCATCTTTATCGAGCTGTGATGACCATTGTATCCAGTTTTATAAGGCTACTACCAAAAGACACGAGGACGGGCGATATGACGTCAGACTTCCACTCAAACCAATTGATTTTGAGGAAAATTTAGCCGCGTCGAAACCAATGGCTATTGCTCAATTTCGTCAATTAGAACGTAGATTTACCAGAAACCAACAAGTAGCTCATGATTATAAGAATTTTATTAATGATACCTGCTATTTAGGCCATATGATACATGCCGTCGTCGGTAACACGACGCGAGAATGTTATTTGCCACACCATTGCATACAAAGGTCAGAATCGACGACTACGTCACTTCGAGTTGTTTTTAATGCGTCAGCTAAGACGTCCAGTGGGTTAAGTGTCAATGACCTTATGGAGGCAGGTCCTAACCTACAAAAGGACTTGCTATCGATGATTCTAAAATGGAGACAATATCGCTATGCCTTTAGCGCAGACATTGAAAAAATGTTCCGCCAAATTTGGGTGAATAAAGATGACCAACAGTTACAAAAAATAGTTTGGCGAGACAACCCTTATTCTGTACTCCAAGAATACCAGCTCGCTACTGTTACTTATGGCACAAAGGCAGCACCATTCCTCGCCATGATGACCTTAAGACAGCTTGCTTCCGATGAAAACCATAATTACACCAAAACCAACGCACCAGAAGTCCTGAGGGAATCAATGTATATGGATGATCTTTTACATGGGGCCCACGGAATACCGTACGCTAAACGACTCCAGTTGGACCTTATCCAACTTCTCAGATCAGGGGGGTTTAATTTGAGAAAGTGGAAATCAAACGCACTAGAATTATTACCTGAGTCTAGTGATAACCAGGAATACTTAGACTTTCGGCAAATGGAGTCCACCAAGACCTTAGGATTAAGATGGGACCCGCAGACAGATAATTTTACTTTTAAGCCTAAAATCGACCAAACAATATCACACCATACTAAACGCACCTTGCTGTCAAATATCTCCAAGATATACGATCCGTTAGGTTGGCTATCGCCGGTTACTACAAAATTAAAATTGTTATTTCGTTCTGTATGGCAGTTACAAACCAATTGGGATGATGAGTTACCAGAACACATTTGTACAAAGTGGAAGAATATTAGGGATGACATAAACCAAATTGAACAGATCCAGATACCAAGGTGGATAGGCACAAGAGAGAAGGACACCATTGAACTCCATGGATTTTGTGATGCCTCAACTAAGGCATATGCAAGTGTGGTGTACTGTAAAACCAATCAGAAGAACCAATCGTCTGTGGTTTTAGTCATAGCCAAGGCTCGACTTGCACCTACCAGCAAGACTGTCAGCTTACCAAGGCTCGAACTCTGTGGAGCACTATTGTCGGCCAGACTAATTACCAAAATCAAAAGATGCCTATCCGATTACCAGATTGAGATTTACTGTTGGATTGACTCTATGGTGGTTTTGGGGTGGATACACGGAGAACCAAACCGTTGGAAACCATTTGTATGCCATAGAGTCAAACAAATCACAGAAACCATGTCACCGTCGTGTTGGAGGTACATAAGGTCTGAGGAAAACCCTGTTGACTGTGCCAGCCGAGGTGTGACCGTTAAGCAACTGAAGCAGCATCCTCTGTGGTGGAACCGTCCACAGTGGTTATCAACTTATAAATCAGGTCCTGATAATAACCAAATAGATTATCACACCGATTTAGAAGCAAAACGATCAAAACAAACGAACGTTGTAATACGATCGAGCGATGACACCATTATTCAACAGCTGATAGCAAGACACGGCACAATTACACGAGTTACCAGAATATTGGCGTGGATTTTACGACTGTTTTCTAGAAATAAAACCAAGAACAATGTCATCAAAAGACCAGTAACCAAATTAGCAGTTTCACCAGTAAACAGCAGTGCACCGGGTGCAACAGATAGTTGTACCCAAAAACCACTGCCGATAAAGGTTCAACGAAATACTATTAAAGGACACTCGTGCAATTTTATGACCATGATGTTGATGTTATTCGTGCTCGTAATCACATCAGTCCAATGCTCCTACACCGTTTTTAATCTACCAACAAACCAAACTATTTACTTTGACCAGATATCAACAATGTACCCTATACGTGATGAGTGGAAACTAGTCGTTTATTATGACATGGAGCCCTATTGGCAAGGAAATGAGTTGTTTAAAAAATACTTCAAGCACTTAGAGTACACATGTCTCAATGAAAAGATAAAATCCCAATGTGATATTATCATATTACAATTACAGCATGGCTACAGTGAGTGCGCGTATTATAATAAAATGCTGATGGGTCAGCAGTTCACACCACACTCGCGCCGGCGTCGCGGCCTTGTTAATGGAGTAGGGTATATCGCTCATAGCTTATTTGGGATTTTGGACGAAGATTTCGCAGAACAATACAGGAAAGACATAGATTTAATTAAAATCAATCAAAAACATCTGTCAAATTTGTGGAAAAACCAAACCAGTATAGTAGAAGCGGAATATAACCTGTTGAAGAGAGTGGAAGGTAACATGGACAGTCAACATAAGAAATTTAATCAGCATATAATGGCATTAGAAAGGGCATCTAACGCAGCGAGTACAGCACTTCAAAATGTTGAAACTATCAACAATTTTGCAATGTCGTCTATAGTCGCCAGTAATCTACTGACCAGCTTGAAATACATACAGGATACTCTATTAGACACCATAACCAATATATACTATGGAAACTTCAACATCCATCTGTTAAAGCCAGAACAACTTCAACGGGAATTGAATTTGATATCTGGCCATCTAGACAAGGATTTATCGTTGCCTGTGGATAATATACAAGATAATTTACACAAAATTTACCATTTATTGAAGGTTAAGGCGCGAATTACTAACGAATACCTTTTAGTGGAGATTAAAATTCCTTTGGTCAGTCGAGATATGTACGATCTTTACAAATTAATACCGATTCCGCAGAAGGTTAACAAAACTATGGTCACCCTAGTGCCAATAGCCACGTACGTTGCGATTAACTTGAAAAAGGATATATATTGGCCTTTAACTGAGGATGATTTGCAATCGTGTTCTCATTCAGACACTACCACACATCTGTGTTCATTGCACAGCCCCATGTACCAATACGAAACTGACCAGTCACTCTGTACGAAGGATTTAACCAACAAGGAGTGTAAAACCAATGTTGCTCCGTGCCAAGATATGTGGACGCAACTTAGCACACTAAACACCTATCTATTCTCATGTTGTGACCAGTGCTTCGTGCGAATGATATGTGGACAATCGATAACAGCGCTGAGACTCACCGGAGCCGGTATACTCACGTTGAAAGAATATTGCCTCATGAAAGGTGACACATTCACTATAACGGCCCATAAAACATTCAGCTCTAAGTTGAACGTTCAACTAGATAACGTGATGCCACTTATACCACCCATAAACCACGTCGTTAATATCTCTCTACCAATTGCGAATATTGACACGAATACCAGCAACTACAATGCTGAATTCGCAGATATAGGTGAAAGAATTCACCACATGAAGTCACAAGAGGGTCTCTTGGAGGAAATTTCGTCCCACGACATTCACCACTATGTCGCTATCTACGTTTTGTGGGCCGCCGTAGCAGCTGTGGCGGTAGCGGGCGTTTGCCAGCGTATGCGCAAGCGTGCGCACCGCCCAACCACTCGCCAGGTCAATGTGGAAGAAAGTGTAGAAGTGAAGGGTATTAGTTTAAAAGAAAACCAATACAGAAGTGATAGTCCAAATGTGTTATGTGTTAATGTGCAGGAAAATAATGCCACGTGTAGTGCGCGTATTGATAAGACTACCTCGCCTTCGCCTCGTAACCAATTTAAGGATACCTTAGCCATGCCTATGGATCCATAGAGACTATAAGTTTTACTAACAACTTATTGGAATCATCTTGTTAATCATCTATTATTGTTGATCATCTTGTATCACCATTGCACCAAACCATCAACTTTTCGCATCTTAATTCCTCATTCACATCTCCATCTTTCTGGCTGGGGAATATGTACGGTGTACATGTATTGCGCAAGGTGCCGCCGTCAGCATTTCCCAGTCGGCGCATCGCTCCACCATAATTTTATATAATTTAAGTTTAGTACGCAATCAACCATCGCGCGCTCATTACCATTTTCATTGTTCACGTATAACCATCGCGTGTGCGTTACCATTTTCATTCATTATATGACAGTTAATTAGAGTACCAGTAAATAAACCATTATTCTCTCTAATTACTGATCTTCTTATTTTACCATAACTGACATACCACATAAACCAGAACCTTTACACATGTGCTTCCTGAAAGAATCATATGGCTTAACTTTATATCAAAACGATGAAAATACATAATGTGAAATTGATGCACTAGATAACCATTTAAACAACATCTTTAATATACATTACCTTTTGCCACTGCTGTACTTTTTTCACACTGCCGCCCAAAGAATTAAGCAGCTGAGTGAGTTCTTCCCATTGATATACATAAAACTAGATTAGCAGTAACAGCGTAAATGTATGTCGGCTAAGAATAAGCCCGCAGCCAAGTTTCAAGCTTCTGTCATTCATTGGCCTGCCTGACATCTCTCGAGTAACACGTATTAATAAAAAATCACAAAATAGGTAAATGCGTGGTGTAAGAACGCGATTTGAGGTCACAAAATCACTATACCGCAAGCGGAATGACTTTTCATACATAAGTTTATTGTTTTTTCATATATTTACTAGTACATAAAATAAAAAACCGATTTCATGTTACAAAAATAAATTTGAGACGCAGTGTTGCCAATTAAAACAACATTTGGTGTTCCCGTCTTTATGGGAAAATGTTGGATAATTGTGTCACCTATAATTATGTACCATACGAATATTTATTTTAATCATTTTTTTTGGATCCCAAAGGGTGCAATTTCCGCCAGATCCCTTGCGGGGTAGACAGAAAGTATAGAGTTCCAAAAATTTCATTAGAATATTATGAAACTAAATAAGCTATTTACTCAAAGCGAATATTGTCCACAATTCTTTGTGACATAATTGCCTAATGGATCCGGTAAAGAATAGCTCCACCCCATTTTTTCTCACGTGTGTCGTAGAAAGCAATTGGAGAATTAACAAAGTCTTTTACTATCCTTTTTTTTTAAAAAGCGCCATCTAAAATAAAACTATTTTACGGATTTTATCGCGGTTTATTATTGATTTTTAGCAACCAAGCATAACACTGCAAGACCTCAAGACACTGTGAGCGCATTCTGCGTAGATCGGACCAACAAAAATAATTAAGAAGTTTGAGGGTACCCCGGAACAACTATGCCTTTTGGACGTCTAACACCTCAGTTCCTCCCGTGACCATGGGTGCTGCAAAGCACTCGAAACGTCGGGAACTAAAAATAAATAATAAACCGCGATAAAATCCGTAAAATAGTTTTATTTCATGTGTAATATTCGCGTAAATCTAAGAACTCAGTAAGCGCCATCTGTTAATTATTCAATTTCGTGGGTACTGTAGGCGTTAGACTGTACTCGTACAGCGTTTTTTGAAGATAATAAATGATACACTTGATATTGTAATAATTAAAAGGTTTATTGATAGTCAAAATTATCACTATTCTATGATTTAATGATAAATGAGAATTAATGTATGATATGATATATGTATGTATGTGAGCACGCGCGCGATTCTCTTGCTAACGGATTGCGAACTGATGATCGTAATCAATATAATGTGCATGTGACGTAAAAATGGTGATGATGCAAACGGACGGGCTGGCCCGTATATATACGTATAGGTATACGTTTACAAACATGAAAATTACACAAACAAATAGCCAGACGTAAACAAAATGTGTGAGTCACACAAAGATTTGTACTATGTGGGAATCGAACCCGCGACTATTCAGCCTAGTAACTGGAGCGGCCTACCACTCTTAACGTCTGGATAAAGAAGTAAAAACAGGAAATAGGCAACAACGTTTTACTGAGTTTGTTGAAGAGATACGTATTTTGTGAATTTGTATTTATTTTACCCACTCTAAATAGACTGCAACCATCAACCTGCATATTTTGATAATAATGCAATAGATAACATTAGGTGTGTTTTGTTTATTACTCATTCAATAATATTTTCATAGTTTGACCACATACCCTAATGGACACTATTAACTAATATCCATCCATCTGTGTAACAATTCTAATTTCATATAGAATAAAATGAATTAGGTACTATAATAATTTATTTTATTAATTCATGTACTGGATTCTATCTGAAATGTAACAAAGTCAATTAAAAAAATATATAATAAAAAATTATATTCATAACATCATTAAAAATTTATATTCATTGTGCATTAAAATTGTGTGAAATAATCATATAGTAAGCAACACTGAGCCTCCTACTACTAATAATATTGCTACCTCTATCGGATCGACGTAATATCGGTATGGTGGGGAACAAGAGTAAAAGAGATGGATATATGTTTACTCCAAATTATTTATTGGATTCAAAGCTACGTCGGCATACTTTTAAGTTGTTACACTTTTTTCGACGCGCCGAAGTGACGTTTGCTTCTCTATGTATTTACCTCATTGGTTCTTCCCATAAGCGTTTTGCACGGGCCCTACCATCAGATGTCCTTAGAAGGCCCCTTGCCAAGTCTCGATGCTCATTGAGGAAGTCCAGTAAAGTATTTAACTGGTCGGTGCTGCACGACTGAGACATCTATAAGTAACAATAAAATATTTATATACAACTTTGAACTATTCATATACATACGTCTCGCAAACAATTTTTTATGACTTTGTGAAAAATATATGTATTATTACACTGATTGAACTCGTTCAATCACTTATTTAAAAAAATGTATAAGAAAACAAAAATATGTCTAATCCACACAAGTAACACGATGAATAAACCTCCGTTACTCAGACTAATAAAGCTATGCATTTTTTCAAGCAAAAACTTAAAGAGTCAAGTGCACTCGCGATAATAATGATCGTATCACTTAAAAAAGGTATTCGAGGAACCCTTAAAGAAATATGTTTACGTTTCGCGCGGCCTGAGAGACGTATGTTTATGAATCTAAGGTTACCTTTTTAAAGTATAAATAATTGTAAATTTTATACACATACCACATTCACTAAGGCACAAGCAAAAAGTTTCAAATTGAAATAAAGATATTGTTAATTTTGAAATATCGCGCTCTCCAATCACTGTCGTCAAGTTTTGACACTTAAAAACAAACCATAGCAATTATTTAGTTTTTTTTTTTAAGTTTTTGACAAGCAACACATCATTCACTCCGAACATCGTAAAAGAAACGAAGTTTTTAATCTATGGATACGATAAACGATAAGAGATTCGAACATTTGTTAGAGTAGGGCATGTGCGATACATTCGGAGTAATGTCGTATCGTTTCGAATATGTCGTTGTCGATTTTGCGAGTAGACAGGTCTACTCGCAAAATCGATAATCGATATATCGCGGCATATGTCGTGTCGAATCCTACTCTTAGTTACGTCGTTTTCACAGTCGAAACGATGATTGAACGAACGATACAATATTCGACATTATCGTCTGTAACCCTACTCTTAGTAGTAAATGTCAGTTACGAATATTCGAATTCGACAACGATAAAAACGACACTTATACGATATCTACGTACGATACGAGTGGAGTTTCCTTTCTTTGATACTGTCGACTTTAGTTTAAACTAATACTAAACATAAGTTGTTCAGTGTTTATTAGTCGAAATTTTGGTTATTTTTAATGTATTCATGATATAATTAGCCGCGTTTTTTTGTAGTGTAATTATAAAATTGCCTTTGCGGGTACTTTGTGGCCCGAAATGGCAATAGATCGACAGTTGTGAATATGAAGGCCTATGCTCAGGTGTGTAGTAATAAAACAAAGTACAGTAAAAAAGGCCAAAAAAAATATTATAAAATAGATGGTTTATTTTTTATTATTATTAAATAAAATAAACATATTAATTTGTAGTAGTAAACATTAAACATACTCAAATATTGAGATTTCATCAAATGTTTTTATTCTAATGCTTCTTAAAGGAAATTTATTTATATAAAAATCATTCCCTCATTGTAATTTAAACTTAATATCTAACATATATTCTTATGTTATGGAGTTACCATAACATTATAACATAGTGATTTTTTAAAATATGAAAGCCTCAGATTATAGTAAAATTCTGTATAAGTATCTTAATTAATAACAAAATCTAGAATATTTAAAGAAACAACCATTATATATTTAAGCAACAAAATATATTACAACAATCACAAGACAGCTATTATTCTATCTTTGTAATCATCACACTGGACTACTTGCGGGGAGGCAGAGAGTACAGTATTGCAACAGGTCCAACAATTCAATTATTATCCCATCACCATTTCTTCTTTTTCTAATTGGAGCAACTTCTCATTGATGTTGTTCCCAGCTTGGACTGAACAGTGGGTAAGATGCCAGGATGAACCTAAAAACAATTGAACATTAGAATTTATCATACTTATGTCACTTGCTTTAGTAAAGCATAAGCATAGTGATAGATGTATTATTTTATAATTAAAATAAATTAGTAATATGTTGAGAGTTAAGCTAGTTTTATATCATAAAGTACTCACGATTAATAAATCTGGAAGATGCAGGGGTTGATAATCTATTTTGCTTGGACTCAACTGGTGCTGGAGAAGGTGGCATTGGTGGTTAAGCGAGGGGCTCCGGCAATGGTGGTGGAATCTCCACAGTTGGTTTATCTTCGGCAAAATGACCCACTGGAGATGGACTAAATTGCTGTGAGTTGTACTGAGCCACTTCTTCATTATGTTCTGCAAAACACAATAACAAATTTATTATTTAAATTCTTTACTCTATAATATTATTATTTTATTTTAAATTTATTGTTCAAGTTATCAAAATACATACCATTGTGGGGAAGGCTAGCTCTCGAGCTGTGGTTTGTGGTCCATGGAATCTTTCACCCATGTTCAGCACCCGCAGCTCCCATTGTGAAAGAGAAGCAGAACATGGCCCCCCACCTGTCCCTGCACGAGATCTACGTAGAGCTACAGCATTTGTTTTGTCATGTGTTTAACTGGTCGGTGCTGCAAGACTGATAAATCTACAACAATAAAATATTTAAATACAACTTTAAACATTAGGCTACAATAAAAAACTCACTAACATATTTATTTCTTCTAGGTTTCCTTCTTTGACCCTAGATTCATAAACATATGTGGGGGTAACACTATTCATAAACATTTATCTTGTATGGTTTAGGTAAAGGTTTTGAATAACTTTGTGAAAAGAAAGACATAATGACAACTTGTTCAGTCACTTATTTAAAAAAACAATATAAAAAAAAAACAAAAATATGTCTAATCCACACAGGCGTAACATGATCAATAAACATCCGTTCCTGAGATGAACAAAGCTATGTATTTTGTCATTGAAAGTAAAGTACACTAGCGATAATAATGACCGTATCACTTAAAAAGGTACTCGAGGCGCTCTTAAATTCGAGAATTAGAAACAAGTTTACGTTTCGCGCGGTCAGTAAGACGAATGTTTATGAATCTAAGGTTTAAAGTATAAATAAATGTAAATTTTATACACATACCTTATGCACATTTTCTAAGGTACACTCTTTTCACGAAAAAGTTTCAAATTGATATTAAAATCACTTTTAAAATATAGCGCTTTCCAATCACTGTCGGCAAGTTTTGACAAACGTAACAAGAAACTATAGCCAATAATAAGAGTTTGCGAGTAGACGGGTGTTGTGTTGCCAGGCGTCACTTTCAAAAATATGCATAATATATCTATCTATCTATCTATCTATAACCTCACGTCAGATCCCTTGCGGGGTAGGCAGAGAGTACAGAGTTCCAACAGGTTCTTTCCTTACATACCTCTCTGGCTTCCTCGACTCTCATAGCTCGTCTCATACACGCTCGCCGGTTACGGAGACTCTTGACTTTTCCATCTGATAAGACTCGGTTTATTTGGTCGTGGTAAGATAGTCTAGGTCTTCCCCGGTACCTGCATCCTTCCACTTTCACATTGTATATCTGTTTTGTCATTCTTTCCTCTGGCATTCTTTCTATATGCCCGAACCAACGGAGCATGCCCTTTCTCATCTTTACACCGATACTATCTTTCATACTATCATCATAATATAAATATAAGAAATCATTAAAAATATATTACCTAGTTTTTTAAAGCAACGTCTATTTAATTTTACTGAATAATTGATTATTACTAATCACGGTCGTAACATGGATTATAGTATTTTCATGTATGATGGGTACTGTGACAATTCTAAGAGTCAAAGGAATTTATACTTTATAATAATAATAATAATATTAGCCCTGTTAAGAAACTGTCCCACTGCTGGGCACGGGCCTCCTCTCCAACTGAGAGGGTTTAGGCTATAGTCCACCACGCTGGCCCAGTGCGGGTTGGCGAACTTCACACACCTTCGAGAGACTCTTAGGCATGCAGGTTTCCTCACGATGTTTTCCTTCACCGTTAAAGCAAGTGATAATTAATTTTAAATACGCACATGCTTTCGAAAAGACAGAGGTGCGTGCCTGGGTTTGAACCCGAGACCTCTGACTTTGCAGTCCAACGGTCTAACCACTAGGCTATCACTGCTTTTTTTTTTATACTTTATTCAATGGTAATAAGAGTTTGAAACCCGTTTCTATAATTAAATATGGTTGTATGCCTTAATCCCATTGCATTAAAGATTGTTTTCGTTTGACACTTAGAACTGTCACAGTACCCATCTTATGTGAACAATATTATAGAAACTGTCTGAAAAAATAGCAGTCAGCTTTTAAATGCATACCTATTAATTTGTCTTATAAGACTACATGTAAATTTATTGGCAACAGATAATTGTTGATCACAATATAAACATTTAACCTTTTTTTGTCATTTACAGCAGTGAAATGTAACCATATTTGGCTTTTCATTCTTGATGACGACATTCTTCATCATTCAGAATCACCTAATCAAGATATATAAATATTGAATTATACAAATAATATTATTTTTAGGTACAACTTTAAAATGACTTTCCATTTAATTTAATAATAATATCATGGGTAATTTGTCATCAGAAGAAATCAATAAAATTGAAGGAGTAAATTTGAAGAAAGGGTACAAAATAGGTAGGCTGTGTTTTTCGGAACAATGAGCCAACGCAGTTCGGGCGGGCGCTATGCGCCGTTTGTACTTTGTGCTAAGAGTCTGTGAGCGCGGCGTGCAGATGGCGCGCGTCTCACTGCTCACTCGGCGCGTTTCATTTTGTTGCGCCATGGCGCAATTTTGAGTTAACACAATGAGCCGGCGCAGTAGCCTGCGCCTGAGTTACTGAGTGAATTCTGTGTCTTAGTGAATTCATCAAATTCTTACCTTGACTATGATAACGAGCACTAATATAAGTTATTGTTTAACAGTAAGCGAAAGTCGACAGCACAAAAGAAAGATATTAACTCTACAATCACAAAATATCATGAATTTAATATGAAACGATAATACCGACGACGTCCTAAGTGGTGTCGTTCAAAGAGTATATAATCACTACCAGTGGTTCACTTCCATACATTGAACATGTCCAAATTTTCTTGAACTATGATATGTATGGAGATTGTACTAAATGGGAGGCCACATTTTATACTGGTGTATGCAACATTCTATAGCCAATATTACAAACTCAATAAATTAGTATTAAAATGTTGGTGCGTCTGACAGAATGACATTTGAAGCTAGAATTAATCGAACAAAAATTTCAAAGTTATACCGGAAAAGAGCGGGAAACGTGAAACTTGAAGGGCGCGTTTTTTTTGCAAATTTTCTTTTTTCCACTTTTATTCATTATTAATTGAAATTTATCAGTGAAGTAGCGTAGCGACTATATATATTTGTATTTATTTACGTTTTATTATAATTTATTAGTGTAGAAGTCTGTTTTCCTCTTCACATCTGGTAAGTCAGCTCATTTTTCTTTAATGTCTTCGGAGCCCCCTGATCCGGGGGGCTCTGCCCCCCCGGTAGCTTGCTTTGTTACTATACCTGGTAATTGTAAAGTCCAAGAACAAAGATTAAACGACACGGATATGTCTGGAATGGACACGGATTGCTCATCCCGCAGCCGTTCTGGAGCAGTCAAACGTACTCGCTTACATAAAAAATGTAAGCATTGTAACAAAAGAAAGAGGAAAAATATCACCAGTCCACTTGCAGCATCTGACTGTGTTTGTTTAGACGATTCTGGCTTAAAACAAATAATTTCGGATGAAAATTCCAAATCTAATATTACATCTTTCACGCCTCAAAAGCCTGATTTACCCGTGCCCACAAGGGTCTCACGCGAAATTTACCTAGCCTCTGATAACGCACCTTACATAGTCCATGTGCAGAGGGAACAATTGTCGCCAAATGATGGGACAATTTTCCATCCCGTCACATTTGGGAAATTTTTAAAAAATAACAATATTCAGAATATTATAAACGGCAGTGTTAAAAAAATTGGTAGGAACAGAATTTCCTTGGCATTCTCTAATTACAATGATGCTAATTCTTTTATAAATAATAGCAATCTAGAAATTAGCCATCTAAAAGCTTTCATTCCAACCTTCTCTGTTACACGGATGGGGCTTATAAAAGGAATTCCTGCAGAGTGGTCACCAGAAGAAATTATTGGTAATGTGTCTGTTCCTATTGGTTGTGGCCCTATTTTAAAAGTTAGAAGAATTAATTATAAAGTTATTATAGAGGGAACTCCTTCTTGGAAACCAACCCAAACTATAGTTCTAACTTTTGATGGTCAGATATTACCAAAAAGGATATTTGTTTGTTACAATTCTTTACCTGTGCAGTTATACACTTATCCCACTATTCAATGTTACAATTGCTGCCGGTTTGGGCATACCAAGGTACAGTGTAGATCTACACCTCGCTGTTTTAAATGTGGCCTTAGTCACTCAGGTGACACTTGCAATGTGGAAGAAGATGAAGCATCTTGCTGTCTTTGCCAGGGTTTACATTATGCCTCCAGTAAGAACTGCCCTGAATTTTTCAGACAGAAAAACATAAAAACTTCTATGGCCGAGAATTGCTTATCTTATTCTGAAGCTTCCAAAATGCATCCCCCAATTACTAAATCTTATGCTGATGTTCTTAATACCTCATTCCGTAATCCAGTGATACAAGAAAACAAAATATTGCAATCACCTCTTTCTTATAAAAAAACTGTCTTTTTAAAACCTCGGGCCCCTCCTTCCCTAAGCAAAGGATACAATAAAGCAGAACATAATGCCATTATTCAGGGATACAATGTACCATCTTCATCTAAAGGTTGTGCCCTTGATAAGGACAATAACAGTGATAAAGAATCATCTGAATCCTGTACTCAATTAATAAAAACGATTCTGGATCTATTAATAAAATCAAATTTGATACCGTCCCACGCTGCCCCAGTTATAAATACACTAATTCAACTTTTCAATAATGGATTCAATCATTCAGTGGAATTGCAGGAGTGTAATTAATAAAAAACATGATATAATGCACTTAACAAATAAATATAATCCACTAGCTTTTGCTCTTTCAGAAACCTGGTTAAAATCTAATCATAATTTCAATATCTCTGGCTATTCTTGCATCAGGGAGGACAGGCATGATGGGTATGGCGGTGTCGCCATCCTAATTAAGAAGTCAATTTCTTACTCCATACTTAATATTCCTCCGCATAGTGAGGACTTTTCTATTGTAGGGATTAGATTGAATAATATTTGTATAGTTTCTTTATATATTCCAAGACCAACAATGCTTATATTAAATGATATTAAAAATACTCTGTCTTCGATTCAGCAACCTTGTATTATTTTAGGAGACTTTAACTGTCAACATACAATGTGGGGAAGTAGCTTATCCAACTGCTATGGCGAAGAATTATTAGAGATTATGGACAATCTTAATCTATGTATTTTAAATACTGGAGCACCTACCCGTCGCACTTCACCCACTGAAAGGGCGAGTGTCGTGGATTTGTCTCTGTGTTCCCCTAATGTAGCATCTTCACTCTCTTGGTCCGTCCTTCCTTATACATATGGCAGTGATCACTTTCCTGTTTTGATTTCCTTTCCAAGTACAAATCCACAATACAGTAAGCCTTTATCTCGTATGAAATACAGGGTAGCAGAAGATAAATGGGATTCATTCAAGTTATTTATTGAGAATAGTATTCCTTCATTACCTCATCCTTCCAGGAATGAAATAGACAGTGTCAGTATGTTTACACAAACTCTAATTGCTGCTGCAGATAATACATTTCCTATTAAAAACTATTCTTCTAAGAAACCTCTTCGTCCTCCCTGGTGGGATAATGAATGTACTGAAGCTATTAAAAAAAGAAAAATTGCAGAAAAAAATTATAATGACAATATGTCTTCAGAGAACTTCAGCATTCTTTCAGAGAACATCTCATCCACTCAGAAGTTATTAAAAAAGAAAAAGTTAGATGGCTGGAGAAACTTCTGTAGCTCGATTTCTCCTGATACACCTTGTTCTACAGTTTGGACTAATATTAAACGTTTTAAAACAGCTTGTGCAATGCCTGTAAGTCATCCTCTTTCTCCCTCCTTAGCAGACAGTTTTCTGGATCAAATAGCTCCACCGTTTGTCCCTCAAGAAATTCCTCGTCCTCTTCCTGTAATCCTTGTTGGCCTTACTGATCTTAATGCCCCATTTTCTATAACAGAACTTCTTAACATTCTCTCCGTTGTGAAGGACTCTGCTCCAGGGGATGATGGTATTCCATACTCATTTTATTCACATCTTGGAGAGAAGGCCCTTGACTATTTATTGTGTACCATAAACTCTATCATGTTCACGGGTAATGTTCCCTCATCTTGGACAACACAAATAGTGTTGCCATTTTTAAAACCTAATAAAGATCCGTCCAGTTCTTCTTCCTACCGACCAATTGCCCTATCGTCTGTCATGTGTAAAATAGCCGAACATTTAGTTAAAAATCGATTGGAGTGGTTTGTTGAAAAGAGAAACTTGTTGTCATCTAGTCAAAACGGTTTCCGAAAGGGAAGAAGCACTATGGACAGCCTAAGTATATTTGTTTCGGATATTCGCTTGGCTTTATCACGGAACCATTCCACCGTTGCAGTATTTTTAGACGTCTCTGCTGCATATGACAGTGTTCTCATTCCGATACTACGAGTCAAGTTGGAAAAACTGAGTGTTCCCGAAATACTAATAAACTTTATTATAAATTTATTATCGGAAAGAATGATACATTTAGATTTAGATCCTAAAATTAATTGTAGACGCTTATGGAAAGGACTACCACAAGGATCTGTTCTTAGTCCTTTACTCTATAATATTTACACTCATGATTTAGAAAATTCACTAAATAATTCAGTTAGTATTTTACAATATGCTGATGATTTGCTTCTTTATTGTTCTGATGATTCAATTTCTAAAGTATCTTCACAAATATCTTTATCTCTCTCACTACTTGAAAAATGGATGGATGATAATGGCCTACAGATATCTGCTCTAAAAAGCTCTGTTGTTTTATTTAACAGACAAAGACATCCTCCTCCTATTAATATATCCTATAATGGTCATACAATCCCAGTAAAAAAACATGTAAAATTTCTAGGTCTTATTTTAGACTCTAAGCTAACTGGTGTTCCGCATTGTGAGTATGTAGGTGATGAATGTGAGCGGGCTCTAAACATGCTCCGTTGTCTTTCGGGTGTCTGGTGGGGTGCTCACCCTTATTCCCTAAAATTGGTTTACAATGCTTTGATAAGAAGCATCCTAGACTATGGATCTTTCCTTTTAGAGCCGTGTAGCGCTGCTGCTCTCAAGAAGTTGGATAGCGTTCAATCTAAAGCTTTACGGATAATATCTGGAGCTATGAAATCAAGTCCTATCAATGCTTTACAAGTTGAGTGCGGCGACCCTCCCCTGAAATTACGACGTCAATATTTGTCTGATAGATTCCTCGCAAGAGCCTTTCAGTTTTCCTTTCATCCCCTTCGCCAGAAGCTTTCCTCTTTACTAGAACAGATTAGTTATTCTGGGTATTGGTCCCACAAAAACACACCATGTTTAGTTAAAAGCTATCAGAAATTAATTAATGTGAATGCTCCCTCTCATTGCTCTACCCAACTTCCTTTATTTGAATGTAAATATTTTGAGTCACTAATATTAAATCCGAATATTTGCTATAATCTTACAATTCCTAAAAAAAGTAATTGTTATTCAACTTCCTTTATTTCTTTAGTGGAAAATAAGTGGCCAGATTATCATTTCATTTATTGTGATGCTTCGAAAAGTCCCTCTTCTTGTGTTGGTGTTGGTGTGTTCCATCAACAATACCAAATAATCCAAAAAATTAAATTACCCCCAGAAGCATCCGTTTTTACGGGCGAATGCTTTGGAATATTAAAATCTTTAGAATATGTTTTAATAGCAAAGTTAAGAAAAGCAGTAATATTTACAGACAGTAAAAGTGCTTTACAGGCCTTGGGTCGCAATCCGTTCAAATCAGCCCACTGCAATATTATTATTGAATCTCGAGAACAGTTATTTAAATGTATTAGTAGGGGAATAGACGTCACTTTTGCGTGGGTTCCTAGCCACAAAAACATTGAAGGAAATAATAAAGCAGACTTGCTGGCCAAAGAGGCGGTTACATCGGGCGATGTTTACCCATATAAAAATTACACTCATGATCTAATGGCGCTGTCCAAAAATCATCTCCAGAATTCCTGGAGTGATTGTTGGACAAATGATATAAGTAAGGGGAAATTCTACCATTCCATCCAACCAAATATACCCAGCAAACCCTGGTTTGCCAAGGCGGGCTTCTGTAAATGGACTACATCCATCATTATTAGAATGCGTTTAGGTCACGTTTGTACACCAGAACATTTAGCGAAGCTTGGTATAGTCGGTTCAGACCTTTGTGGTTGCGGCGAAGTTGGTGATTTAAACCATATATTTTTTGCTTGCCCCCTGAATGACTCTTCTGTCTTTTATTCACAGCTTCACCAACTTAAAATTCCTTGTCCATTCTCCATTCCTTCTCTATTGTCATTTAATAATATTGATATTTATTCTACCATAAATATGTTCATTCTACACAACAACATCCACATATAATCATTTCCTTCCTTTGCAACTTTCCTGATAAATCTTTCCAAATTTCCTTGTTACCATTCCTTTTTTCCTTTGTTTCCCTAACTTTGAACAATGGCATAATGTAAACGCAATTGCCAAAAAGAAAAAAAAAAAAAAAAAGTTATACCGGCCATTTTCGGATGTTTGTGTATTTCTCTTGTTATTTTACCGTTGTTACTGATTTATACGTGAGCACTCCGTTATCATCGTCGAGTTGAGACCTTTTTCTCCGAATTAGCGTGAAGACTCCGCCCTATCAGTGATACTGCAGTGTGTTATTTATACCACTGCATTTTCGTTTTCGAGACGGGGACTATTTTGCTTATGAATGTGTCTAGAAAATCTTTTCAAAAGTGTGTGATATGCAATAAAAGGAGTTCTTCTATACATAGTTTATTTCTTGCCGCCCTGCCCTTAGATCCTTCCAGTTAAGTTCTTATAATCATTTTCCTGTAGTGCATAACAGTAAACTCTGGACGGGGATGTTGTTTCAGTTAATGTTTCTTCTTACTATTTCAACGTATAATATGCTATTATTTTATGTAAGCTGTTAAGAATGCAGCCACATCATTTTGTGAAGTCATGTGTAGGTTTTAATAATAATATTAGAGGAATGGTTGCTTTAATGATTGTCTAATTACCATCAATGTAAAGAAATTAAAACATTTATACTGTACTGCAAAGTTGCCTCCTCTTTAATAACAATAATTTTCTGTAATCTTTAATAAGGTATCTTCTGCCTATGCTCTATGGGATCTGGTGAGGTGACACAAATAGATATTTTATGTTCATGTTAAACCTGTAGATGCATTTAACATCCCTGAGACCCCCTATTGCCTACAGGCATGCCTGGTGTGAGAATTATGGTTAAAAACTTTATAAAAGTAATAAACACAAATCTTGTAAATTGTTTAGATCTCATTTGTTGGAGTTATCAATTTGTACGTAATTATAAAATTATAGTATTTAATTATATATGTTTCAGATGTCAAAAATGGGTTCAAGCAATTGGCCAGCAGGATTTAGTACATACATTTTGCTGCAGAAGATTTTAACAAAAATTGAAATCGTCTGCCACAAGAGTTGTTTGCTGATTTTCCTCAGACAATCGGATGTCAAAGAACACAATTTCCTAGAGGTGAGTAATTTCAATGCAGGGCTATAATTAGTTTTGGCTCTCGATGTGTCCTTGTCATTTAAGGCCTAGGCCTGCCTAGGCATAAACCTAGGCCTGCCTAGGCATAAACCTAGGCTAGGAAGCCATGCTTTCTGACCTATGCCATGCAAACTCTTAATCTATTTACACACTAAACATTATTATTGTGTGTTTACTACCTGAGACTACCGTTTCTATCTATCTATCTATATCATCACACCAGTTCCCTTGCGGGGTAGGCAGAGAGTATAGAGTTGCAACAGGTTCTTTTTACTTACAAACCTCTCTGGCTTCCTCCACACTCATAGTTTGTCTCACGCATGCTCACCGGTACTACTTTTTTATAGATAATAACCCTAGATATGAGTGATGGTTGACATTGATCATACCCTGTGGTTCCACCCTGAATTATTATTATTTATTATACCACATATTGCATCAAAATTGTTATATTTACACACACACACAGCGTCACACCTATATTCCCCAAGCAGGGGTGGTAGAGGTGCACTGAGTACACCCACTTTTCGCCGACGATGTTAGGTCCCATGTAATAGCAATTGTTTTATTTATTTATTGTTAATGAGTCTAAAGGTTAACCCCATTCATGTACACAACAGTAACATACAATTAACATACAAATAATGTAATATTGCATAATACTAAATTGTCATGGTTAAAAATGTGCATAGTGATAATGATGTCCTGGGTTCAAATCCTTCTAACATTACACCTCTGCCACTCCTGCTTCAGAAATATAGAAGAGGCGGTGTTTATTTATTTTTATTAATTATTTTTTTAACCAATTATGTGATGGTTAGTATGTTATCGTTATGGACTTACCATAATAATATACTCAAAAAATTAAAATCAAAAGTTTTTTATTCATGTAGACCAAAAGGCACTTATGAATAGTCAAAAAGGGAAAACTATTAATTACTTAAGACTCTATCACCCATTCGGAAAGTCATTCCTGTTTAGAAGAAGGGCAAGGAACTCCACGGTTACTCTTTTTTAAAAATGAGTTTTACAATTATTTTTGTATACATTGCATTTATGGAGTATGGGAGAACAATGCAGAACAACCTAATAAATATATGTGTTTAAGTATAGATTAATCATAAGTGTACTTAGATTAATGGTATTGGTCAGTGTCTACATACTCCTCTTATTTACAAAATAGAGATGTTGTAGAGGTATATAATAAAAAGCATAATAATAATAGTAATAGAAAGTGTTACTATAAAATATGTAAAGAGTGCGTACAAAACAACTGGTCATATCTCCAGTGTGATGCCGAACGAGACAAAATTCAACAGCATTATGGTACATGTTCAGTCAGACAAAGGACAGGGGACGGACCAGTCCCCACCAGCAGCACCCGTTCACGAGTATGACCTGAGAAGCAGCCATCACTCTCCTCAACTATTTTAGAGGGAAAAGAATGACCCGCTCCACAGAGCCGCCACTAGCAAAGACATTTTAGTGAGCATGACCAATCCACGACCCTGTCGACATCGTTCGAGAATAATATTTAAAATCAATGAATGCTCGCTAGGCAGGACACGCTGCACTTAACATTATATTCTTCTGAATTTCAGTTAATTTGTGTAAAGGCATTTTTATCATTTAAAAAAATCATATAGTGTATAATATCCTTTACTCATTAGTAAAGATTTAATATACCTTTTAAATCTGTCAAGTGGCAACTCTAACATGGGCTTTGGTATCTTATTGAAGCAGCGAATACCGACTCCTATGAAGGAAGTAAATACTGTACTGACTTTGATATTTGATTATTTCATGAGATTTGACGTTGTATTTCCTAAGAAATAATTCTATCTCGAGATCTTTGCCAGCTAAACCTTGCATATTCTGATGAAAAATATTTTATTCTATTGACTTAGCTGTTGTTGCATTCACTAGTTTAAACAATGGTCATAACTATGATCACCCAACCTAATGTTGCTGCCAGTATCAATAATTATATTTTGGTTTATATTGCATATAACCGCGTCATTTCTTTGTATATTAAATGCTAACAATGTAGCCAACTGTCCTTTAGTTGTAAAGTAATACAATTAACATTATGTTGTTTCAGCAATTCTCAGTGATTGTTCTAGTAGAGTACTTAACCAAAGTATTAATCAGCCCAATGAGAATCCTACTGCAATTGAAGGTATGTAATTATAACTACAATAAACAACTTGATCCTGACATTTCTTTATTCTTCCCATTGTCTGTAACCCTAAGGCAGTGTGAATAATATTAAAAAGCTGTATGATTGTCTACTACTGGTGGCCGATGGGAAGGTTTTTAAAAAGTCATGTCACTGTCCACCAATGGTGGTTAATGGAAATAATTCAAAAAGTTGTGTCACTGACCACCATTATATTAGTAGACAAGTGAGTGGTGGACAATAGGAATGATCGATTTTCTTTGTATATCATACTGGGGGGTAGTATGTGAGTGAGTGAGCCATATTTAACTTTTATATTTAGACTCTATTCTATTTTAGGTTTAACAATAACAACTAATATGAGTCAGCCCCAGTGTGTATGGAACTGGATGAACCAATTGCTTCAACATCTGCTATTGTAACAGAAAGTACACCTAGTGTCATTTCAACAGGACTGGGTTTGTATTAATTTATGATGGTATTTATGATGATCTTCTATTTATTTATACATATAATAAAACTGTAACCAAGCCGAATCTGTACATTGAATATTTTTCGAAAATTTGAAATGGGGTACATTTACTTATCGATATAGAGGCCGAAACAATTTTTTTTTTGGAATTCTTGTCTGTCTGTCCGTCTGTCTCTTGGTGTTTCAATCACGCAAAACATACCGCGGGTAACAGCTAGTGATGATATAAAAATTACCAAATTTTTATACAATGATTAAGTGTGTTTTTGTTTGCAGGCACCACTGACTCACAGGTTAAACCAGAACCATCCACCAGTTTGTTTGTGCATAGTTACACACGAAAGGCAAAATCCACCGGTAAGCTTTCTGTATTCTGTTAATAATATAAATGTCTATATTGGCTGGGCCATATTTCAGAATATGACTATGCTATTTTTGAAGTCCAAGATGGTGGCTTGAAAAATTGTAGACCACAAGTATTACAATCGTACATTTTTGTTGCAGTTGGGCAAAAGCATTTAATTGGACCTAAAGAAGAAAGCTTTTGCAGCGTCTCAAGACTGCTAAGGATTCCCTGAAGGTTCTAGCTAAAACATCTATTGATTTAGACAAATTAGAGTCAAACTTTTTGAAAAATCTACTGTCAGATACTTTAAAGAACCAGAAGCGGAAGCATCATGGAAAACGCTGGGATATAAAAAACAAAATATTGTCTATAGAAATATTTAAACGTTCTCCTAGAACATTTAGATACCTGCAAAAAATAATGCCGCTGCCTAGTGAGAAAACTTTACACCGAATAATTAAAAACATTCCCATAGGAACAGGTATAAATCATACAATTATAGACAATCTTATGAAAAAAATTGCTGATTCACCTGCTCGTGACAAAGTATTCGCGTTACTATTCGACGAGATGGCCTTGAAAAAGCGATTTACAATGAAAGCACAGATAAGGTGGAGGGGTATGTCGATCTAGGAGAGGATATGGGACGATATATTTGTGGTATTGGGGGATTTCAACTTTGGCAGTGATGTTGACTGATGTCATTTGGATACTGACAGCACTGAATTATTTCCTCAAAACATTACATGTCAGCATATAGTTGAATTCTTTGACACGGCCCTCACTTGTAACTTGTCGCAGTACAACAGTGAACGTAATATTAATAGAAGGTTACTAGATTTGGTGTTCTCTAACGACTTAGTGTCTGTTAATAAATGTGACTGCCCGCTGGCAGTGCCTGTTGACCTTCACCATACACCTTTAATTGTTCGTGCCGATTTTGTCGAGATTCATAAACTTTGCGCCACATCAACTAAAAGGTTTCTTTTCCATCGGGGTGACTATTTATCAATTAGTGCCGAACTAGACAAGGTGGATTGGGCAGAGTTGTTGAGTTCAAAACCGCTGGATGATGCTGTCAGTACCTTTTACGATAAACTATATGACTTCAGGGATAAATATATCCCGACAAAATCAGTACGTCAGTCTTCACATCCACCTTGGTATAATTCTGCTTTAATCAAAATTTTAAAAGAAAAATATAAATATCACAGGAAGTACAAAATATATGGTAATTTATCAGACTATCACTCATTTTCAATACTACGCAGTAGAGCTATAGAAGTAGAAAGATCCTGTTTTGATTCTTATATGGAGAGTATTGAAACCTTAATTACAAAAAATCCCAAGTCTTTCTGGTCTTATGTCAAAAATAAAAGGAATAGCAGTACCTTCCCCAACGTAATGTTCTATGGTGACCTATGTGCCACTACAGGTGAGGAGATCACTAATTTATTTGTCACCTATTTCCATTCAAATTTTCAAGAACGCCCCTCATCTCTTGATGCTGGCACATCCAGTGAGCCTTGTCTTGGTGTTGGTTTATCGGGCATTAGTTCAATAGAGGTATCACATTCTCGAGTTTTAGAGTTATTGAAGTCCTTGGACCTCAGTAAGTCTGGAGGCCCCGATCAGATACCACCAATATTCATTGTTAAATGTAGTGACAGCATTGTCATACCTCTATGTATATTATTTAAGAGATCGCTATCCGAGGGTGTAGTACCTAAACTTTGGAAAACTGCTTTTGTTACACCGATTTTAAAAAAGGGAAACAGATCGAACATTGAGAATTATCGGCCAATCTCTAAGATATGTCTGTTCTCGAAAATCCTAGAGCGAATTGTGTACACTGATGTGTACGCAGCAGTAAAAAGTTATCTGGGTGATGAACAGCATGGTTTCCTCAGGAAGCGCTCTACTACATCTAATTTAATCTTATCGCATGAATTTATTTCTGAAGGAATGGCGCAACATGCACAAGTAGACGTAATTTACACTGATTATAGTAAATGTTTCGATCGTATTGACCACAGAATGCTCCTGAAAAAATTGACTTTAGCTGGAATACACGGAGACTTATATCGTTGGTTCTCTTCATATGTAGAGAAAAGGACTCAGGCCGTGGTACTTCTTGGATATATTTCTGGCTGGTGCCCTATTCCATCAGGTGTGCCTCAGGGCTCTATCCTGGGACCTCTTTTATTCACATTATTTATCGCTGATATCAGATATTGTTTTGAACACTCCTATATCTTCCTTTTGCTGATGACATGAAGATTCATAAAGTAGTGAGAAATATTTCTGACACACATCTGTTACAAGCTGATCTTGATAGATTCCAAGACTACTGTTTTCTTAATAAACTCCAACTAAACGTCTCTAAATGCTTCCATGTTAGTTTCACGCGGCAAAACTCTATAATTGAGTCAGTCTATACTCTTTCCAACCAAAACGTCAGTAAAGTCAACAATATTAGGGATCTAGGAATTATACAAGACAGTAAGCTCCTCTTTGACCAACATATCGAGGGCATTGTCAATAAAGCATCAAACGCTCTAGGATTCATTATGAGAGCTACGGCATGTTTCCGCTCGCTTAAGCCTATTAAGATCCTATATTGTTCATTCGTACGCAGCCACTTAGAGTATGCATCTCAAATCTGGAACCCTCAATATGAAATTTATAGGTCTCGTATTGAAGGTATTCAGAAGAAGTTTCTAAAGTTCCTTGATTTTAGGGCTCAGCAGTGCTCAGATGACTACACACATCGTTGCAGAAGGTATCACTTCCTGCCACTTTACTGTAGACGTCAAATTAGCGATATATGCTTTTTAATGAAAATTGCTAATGGCTCAGTAGATTCTGTAGAACTTGTATCCAAATTAGAATTCAATACTAATCAAATTAGTTTTCGACAAAGGCCATTACTGCATGTACCTTTTGCTGTGGCTAATTACAGACGTAACGCGTTTTTCATACGAAGTGCAAGTGACTTCAATAAGATACACCGGGACTTAAACATAGATTTATTCTGCTCCAATATTAGTACGGTAAGAAGGATATTAGCGAAACATATGTTTTAATATAAGGTAAGTATATATACTTTTTTTTTCTCGCTATTATCTTTAACCTAAGTTACTTATAGTTACACCTATCTATCTATTTATTTATTTTTGTCTGCGGCACGCGGCTGTCAAACTGTAGTATGCCTTAATAACTTAACCTTGCCTTAAAAATATCTACACTTAACTATAATTTAGATATTTATGTGTTTTGCCACTAGTTTGTTCTACTAAGTTTTTTTTTTGTAAATAAGTAGTTTTGTGTTTGACTGTAGATTGTTGACCACTAGTTTCTCGAACTATGTTTTGCGAATTCCTAGAATAGAACACAGCTTGTTTTTATCTTATTATCTGTTTGTAGAAGCTTGTAATTAGCAACTTGTATAACATGTTACATTACTATAGATTGTTATTAGTCTGTAAGCTTCTCTAAAATAATAAAATAAATATATCCAAATATCGCAGATCATGCGCTAGTATTTATGCTCCAAGGAATTTGTAAATCAGTCAAGCAGCCTTTGGCCTACTATTTTGTAGAAGGTACCATTTCAACTGAAAAATTGGCTGCAATCATAAAAAAAAATTATAATAACCCTTAAAAATGCTGGAATTTGCATAGTAACTACTGTATGTGACCAAGGCCCAACAAATGTTGGCGCACTGTATTTATTAAAAAAGTTCTTACATTTAACTGTAGAAACCAATTTTTTCTTAGTAGAGGAAGAAAAAGTTTTTATCATGTATGACATACCACATTTATTCAAATCTGTAAGAAATAATTTTTACAAGGCAAGAGAAATAAATATGGTGACAAAACGGGAAGGTGGCGTCACCTTATAGAAGCAGAAGAAAGAAATAGGAATTTCCTAAATTTTCATAAATTAAACCAAACAGTGGTAAACCCTACATACAAAATTAAGATGAGGGTCAAATATGCTGCACATGCACTAAGCAACACGATGGCAGCAGTCTTAAAGATGATGGCCCTTAAACATGATACAGAAGAAAAAGAAATAAATGAAACAGCTTCTATTATAGAGGAGCTGGATCGATTGTTCGATGCCACTAATGGGCCATCATCTCACAAAGATGTGAAAAAGAGCATCCGTGAGAATGTCTCCAATCAATCATGTGGAGAAATGGAATTATTATTTAAAAAAAATGGATACAGTTTAATTTATAAAGTCAGATTCCCAGCTGCAGCTTAGTCATGTCAGATGCATCAATGGCTTTAAGATCTCTCTAAAATCATTAAAAGATATTTGGTGGCTACTGAATACTAAATGAATAAAATATCTAAATCTGCGTCAGTTGAACCAAGATGCTTTGGAAAACCTGTTTGGTTTAATACGTCAGCATGGCGTTACTAATAAAAACCCTACGTGCTCCCATTTTACGGCGGCTCTAAAAACTGTTTTAGTAGCCGGCTATACTGCTTCAGTTAGTCGCGGATCAAACTGTGAAGAGGATCAGAACAAATTTTATTTAAATTTTCAAGATATACTAAGAGATAAAAAAGGAGTTAGTATTGCAAATAGCTCTGTACAAGATCAACACATAGAAATAGAAGAAATAGAATATCCAATAATATCATTACCTGAAGTTTTTCATGAATACGAAAATGACCTAACAAATTTCGAAGAGCAACCAATAGTATATGTAAGTGGATATGTTGCTGCTAAACTTCTGTATAAAAATTCGTGTGACATTTGTAAAGGATGTTTTAAAAATGAGAATCCTAAAAATCAAGATGGACTGTACAATTATATATCACTAAGAGAATGGTGGCATGACAAACAATCTCTTACATACCCTACAAAATACCTTTGCGACACAATTGCAATAGCAACAAATATCTTTCAAAATAATGTTGCTAAAGATTTACATAAACAAAATATTAGCTGCATCACAAGCTTGGAATTGATGGTTCATTGCAATATGAATTGGATTGTTTGTTCTGAACACCGTGAAATAATAACGAAAACTTTATTTAATATAATAAGTAAAATGTTTATACGAAAACAATGTCTAATTTTAAATAACACTGTAAAAAAAATGAAAATGAGAACGCAGACTTAACAAAACGAGCTCAGCAACAAAGTAAAGAAAAATAATACTTTATATACGATAATTTCTTAACTGCGGGCGGCGCGGTGCGGTGTGCTGCGGGCGGCGGGGTGCAGTATGCTGCGGGCGGCGCGGTGTGATGCGGACGGCGGGGTGCAGTATGCTGCGGGCGGCGCGGTGTGATGCGGGCGGCGAGGTGCAGTATGCTGCGGGCGGCGCGGTGTGATGCGGGCGGCGGGGTGCAGTATGCTGCGAGCGGCGAGGTGCGGTGTGCTGCGGGCGACGGGATGCGGTGTGCTGCGGGCGGCGCGGTGCGGTGTGCTGCGGGCGATGGGATGCGGTGTGCTGCGGGCGGCGCGGTGCGGTGTGCTGAGGGCGACGGGATGCGGTGTGCTGCGGGCGGCGCGGTGCGGTGTGCTGAGGGCGACGGGATGCGGTGTGCTGCGGGCGGCGCGGTGCGGTGTGCTGTGGGCGGCGCGGTGCGGTGTGCTGAGGGCGACGGGATGCGGTGTGCTGCGGGCGGCGCGGTGCGGTGTGCTGCGGGCGGCGCGGTGCGGTGTGCTGCGGGCGGCGCGGTGCGGTGTGCTGAGGGCGACGGGATGCGGTGTGCTGCGGGCGGCGCGGTGCGGTGTGCTGAGGGCGACGGGATGCGGTGTGCTGCGGGCGGTGCGGTGCGGTGTGTTGAGGGCGACGGGATGCGGTGTGCTGCGGGCGGCGCGGTGCGGTGTGCTGAGGGCGACGGGATGCGGTGCGCTGCGGGCGGCGCGGTGCGGTGTGCTGAGGACGACGGGATGCGGTGTGCTGCGGGCGGCGCGGTGCGGTGTGCTGAGGGCGATGGGATGCGGTGTGCTGCGGGCGGCGCGGTGCGGTGTGCTGTGGGCGGCGCGGTGCGGTGTGCTGTGGGCGACGGGATGCGGTGTGCTGCGGGCGGCGCGGTGCGGTGTGCTGCGGGCGATGGGATGCGGTGTGCTGCGGGCGGCGCGGTGCGGTGTGCTGCGGGCGATGGGATGCGGTGTGCTGAGGGCGACGGGATGCGGTGTACTGCGGGCGGCGCGGTGCGGTGTGCTGAGGGCGACGGGATGCGGTGTGCTGCGGGCGGCGCGGTGCGGTGTGCTGCGGGCGATGGGATGCGGTGTGCTGCGGGCGGCGCGGTGCGGTGTGCTGCGGGCGATGGGATGCGGTGTGCTGCGGGCGGCGCGGTGCGGTGTGCTGAGGGCGACGGGATGCGGTATGCTGCGGGCGGCGCGGTGCGGTGTGCTGTGGGCGGCGCGGTGCGGTGTGCTGAGGGCGACGGGATGCGGTGTGCTGCGGGCGGTGCGGTGCGGTGTGTTGAGGGCGACGGGATGCGGTGTGCTGCGGGCGGCGCGGTGCGGTGTGCTGCGGGCGGCGCGGTGCGGTGTGCTGCGGGCGGCGCGGTGTGGTGTGCTGAGGGCGGCGCGGTGCGGTGTGCTAAGGGCGACGGGATGCGGTGTGCTGCGGGCGACGGGATGCGGTGTGCTGCGGGCGGCGAGGTGCGGTGTGCTGTGGGCGGCGCGGTGCTGTGGGCGGCGCGGTGCTGTGGGCGGCGCGGTGCGGTGTGCTGAGGGCGACGGGATGCGGTGTGCTGCGGGCGGCGCGGTGCGGTGTGCTGCGGGCGATGGGATGTGGTGTGCTGCGGGCGGCGCGGTGCGATGTGCTGCGGGCGATGGGATGCGGTGTGCTGCGGGCGATGGGATGCGGTGTGCTGCGGGCGGCGCGGTGTGGTGTGCTGAGGGCGGCGCGGTGCGGTGTGCTGCGGGCGGCGCGGTGCGGTGTGCTGAGGGCGGCGCGGTGCGGTGTGCTGAGGGCGACGGGATGCGGTGTGCTGTGGGCGGCGCGGTGCGGTGTGCTGAGGGCGACGGGATGCGGTGTGCTGCGGGCGGCGCAGTGCGGTGTGCTGCGGGCGATGGGATGCGGTGTGCTGCGGGCGGCGCGGTGCGGTGTGCTGCGGGCGATGGGATGCGGTGTGCTGAGGGCGACGGGATGCGGTATGCTGCGGGCGGCGCGGTGCGGTGTGCTGTGGGCGGCGCGGTGCGGTGTGCTGAGGGCGACGGGATGCGGTGTGCTGCGGGCGGTGCGGTGCGGTGTGTTGAGGGCGACGGGATGCGGTGTGCTGCGGGCGGCGCGGTGCGGTGTGCTGAGGGCGGCGCGGTGCGGTGTGCTGAGGGCGACGGGATGCGGTGTGCTGCGGGCGACGGATGCGGTGTGCTGCGGGCGGCGAGGTGCGGTGTGCTGTGGGCGGCGCGGTGCTGTGGGCGGCGCGGTGCTGTGGGCGGCGCGGTGCGGTGTGCTGAGGGCGACGGGATGCGGTGTGCTGCGGGCGGCGCGGTGCGGTGTGCTGCGAGCGATGGGATGTGGTGTGCTGCGGGCGGCGCGGTGCGGTGTGCTGAGGGCGACGGGATGCGGTGTGCTGCGGGCGGCGCAGTGCGGTGTGCTGCGGGCGATGGGATGCGGTGTGCTGCGGGCGGCGCGGTGCGGTGTGCTGCGGGCGATGGGATGCGGTGTGCTGAGGGCGACGGGATGCGGTATGCTGCGGGCGGCGCGGTGCGGTGTGCTGTGGGCGGCGCGGTGCGGTGTGCTGAGGGCGACGGGATGCGGTGTGCTGCGGGCGGTGCGGTGCGGTGTGTTGAGGGCGACGGGATGCGGTGTGCTGCGGGCGGCGCGGTGCGGTGTGCTGAGGGCGGCGCGGTGCGGTGTGCTGAGGGCGACGGGATGCGGTGTGCTGCGGGCGACGGATGCGGTGTGCTGCGGGCGGCGCGGTGCGGTGTGCTGTGGGCGGCGCGGTGCTGTGGGCGGCGCGGTGCTGTGGGCGGCGCGGTGCGGTGTGCTGAGGGCGACGGGATGCGGTGTGCTGCGGGCGGCGCGGTGCGGTGTGCTGCGAGCGATGGGATGTGGTGTGCTGCGGGCGGCGCGGTGCGATGTGCTGCGGGCGATGGGATGCGGTGTGCTGCGGGCGATGGGATGCGGTGTGCTGCGGGCGGCGCGGTGCGGTGTGCTGAGGGCGGCGCGGTGCGGTGTGCTGAGGGCGACAGGATGCGGTGTGCTGCGGGTGGCGCGGTGCGGTGTGCTGCGGGCGATGGGATGCGGTGTGCTGAGGGCGACGGGATGCGGTATGCTGCGGGCGGCGCGGTGCGGTGTGCTGTGGGCGGCGCGGTGCGGTGTGCTGAGGGCGACGGGATGCGGTGTGCTGCGGGCGGTGCGGTGCGGTGTGTTGAGGGCGACGGGATGCGGTGTGCTGCGGGCGGCGCGGTGCGGTGTGCTGAGGGCGGCGCGGTGCGGTGTGCTGAGGGCGACGGGATGCGGTGTGCTGCGGGCGGCGAGGTGCGGTGTGCTGTGGGCGGCGCGGTGCTGTGGGCGGCGCGGTGCTGTGGGCGGCGCGGTGCGATGTGCTGAGGGCGGCGCGGTGCGGTGTGCTGAGGGCGACGGGATGCGGTGTGCTGCGGGCGGCGCGGTGCGGTGTGCTGCGGGCGATGGGATGCGGTGTGCTGAGGGCGGCGCGGTGCGGTTTGCTGAGGGCGACGGGATGCGGTGTGCTGCGGGCGGCGCGGTGCGGTGTGCTGAGGGCGGCGCGGTGCGGTGTGCTGAGGGCGACGGAATGCGGTGTGCTGAGGGCGACGGAATGCGGTGTGCTGCGGGCGGCGCGGTGCGGTGTGCTGTAGGCGGCGCGGTGCGGTGTGCTGCGGGCGATGGGATGTGGTGTGCTGCGGGCGGCGCGGTGCGGTGTGCTGAGGGCGATGGGATGCGGTGTGCTGAGGGCGGCGCGGTGCGGTTTGCTGTGGGCGGCGCGGTGCGGTGTGCTGAGGGCGGCGCGGTGCGGTGTGCTGTGGGCGGCGCGGTGCGGTGTGCTGAGGGCGACGGGATGCGGTGTGCTGCGGGCGGCGCGGTGCGGTGTGTTGAGGGCGACGGGATGCGGTGTGCTGCGGGCGGCGCGGTGCGGTGTGCTGAGGGCGGCGCGGTGCGGTGTGCTGAGGGCGACGGGATGCGGTGTGCTGCGGGCGGCGAGGTGCGGTGTGCTGTGGGCGGCGCGGTGCTGTGGGCGGCGCGGTGCTGTGGGCGGCGCGGTGCGATGTGCTGAGGGCGGCGCGGTGCGGTGTGCTGAGGGCGACGGGATGCGGTGTGCTGCGGGCGGCGCGGTGCGGTGTGCTGTGGGTGGCGCGGTGCGGTGTGCTGAGGGCGACGGGATGCGGTGTGCTGCGGGCGGCGCGGTGCGGTGTGCTGCGGGCGATGGGATGCGGTGTGCTGCGGGCGGCGCGGTGCGGTGTGCTGAGGGCGGCGCGGTGCGGTTTGCTGAGGGCGACGGGATGCGGTGTGCTGCGGGCGGCGCGGTGCGGTGTGCTGAGGGCGGCGCGGTGCGGTGTGCTGAGGGCGACGGAATGCGGTGTGCTGAGGGCGACGAAATGCGGTGTGCTGCGGGCGGCGCGGTGCGGTGTGCTGTAGGCGGCGCGGTGCGGTGTGCTGTGGGCGGCGCGGTGCGGTGTGCTGCGGGAGATGGGATGTGGTGTGCTGCGGGCGGCGCGGTGCGGTGTGCTGAGGGCGATGGGATGCGGTGTGCTGCGGGCGGCGCGGTGTGGTGTGCTGAGGGCGGCGCGGTGCGGTGTGCTGCGGGCGATGGGATGCGGTGTGCTGCGGGCGGCGCGGTGCGGTGTGCTGTGGGCGGCGCGGTGCGGTGTGCTGCGGGCGATGGGATGCGGTGTGCTGAGGGCGGCGCGGTGCGGTTTGCTGAGGGCGACGGGATGCGGTGTGCTGCGGGCGGCGCGGTGCGGTATGCTGCGGGCGGCGCGGTGCGGTGTGCTGTGGGCGGCGCGGTGCGGTGTGCTGAGGGCGACGGGATGCGGTGTGCTGCGGGCGGTGCGGTGCGGTGTGTTGAGGGCGACGGGATGCGGTGTGCTGCGGGCGGCGCGGTGCGGTGTGCTGAGGGCGGCGCGGTGCGGTGTGCTGAGGGCGATGGGATGCGGTGTGCTGCGGGCGGCGCGGTGTGGTGTGCTGAGGGCGGCGCGGTGCGGTGTGCTGCGGGCGATGGGATGCGGTGTGCTGCGGGCGGCGCGGTGCGGTGTGCTGTGGGCGGCGCGGTGCGGTGTGCTGAGGGCGACGGGATGCGGTGTGCTGCGGGCGGTGCGGTGCGGTGTGCTGAGGGCGACGGGATGCGGTGTGCTGCGGGCGGCGCGGTGCGGTGTGCTGCGGGCGATGGGATGCGGTGTGCTGAGGGCGGCGCGGTGCGGTTTGCTGAGGGCGATGGGATGTGGTGTGCTGCGGGCGGCGCGGTGCGGTGTGCTGAGGGCGATGGGATGCGGTGTGCTGAGGGCGGCGCGGTGCGGTTTGCTGTGGGCGGCGCGGTGCGGTGTGCTGAGGGCGGCGCGGTGCGGTGTGCTGTGGGCGGCGCGGTGCGGTGTGCTGAGGGCGACGGGATGCGGTGTGCTGCGGGCGGTGCGGTGCGGTGTGTTGAGGGCGACGGGATGCGGTGTGCTGCGGGCGGCGCGGTGCGGTGTGCTGAGGGCGGCGCGGTGCGGTGTGCTGAGGGCGACGGGATGCGGTGTGCTGCGGGCGGCGAGGTGCGGTGTGCTGTGGGCGGCGCGGTGCTGTGGGCGGCGCGGTGCGATGTGCTGAGGGCGGCGCGGTGCGGTGTGCTGAGGGCGACGGGATGCGGTGTGCTGCGGGCGGCGCGGTGCGGTGTGCTGTGGGTGGCGCGGTGCGGTGTGCTGAGGGCGACGGGATGCGGTGTGCTGCGGGCGGCGCGGTGCGGTGTGCTGCGGGCGATGGGATGCGGTGTGCTGCGGGCGGCGCGGTGCGGTGTGCTGAGGGCGGCGCGGTGCGGTTTGCTGAGGGCGACGGGATGCGGTGTGCTGCGGGCGGCGCGGTGCGGTGTGCTGAGGGCGGCGCGGTGCGGTGTGCTGAGGGCGACGGAATGCGGTGTGCTGAGGGCGACGAAATGCGGTGTGCTGCGGGCGGCGCGGTGCGGTGTGCTGAGGGCGATGGGATGCGGTGTGCTGCGGGCGGCGCGGTGTGGTGTGCTGAGGGCGGCGCGGTGCGGTGTGCTGCGGGCGATGGGATGCGGTGTGCTGCGGGCGGCGCGGTGCGGTGTGCTGTGGGCGGCGCGGTGCGGTGTGCTGAGGGCGACGGGATGCGGTGTGCTGCGGGCGGTGCGGTGCGGTGTGTTGAGGGCGACGGGATGCGGTGTGCTGAGGGCGGCGCGGTGCGGTGTGCTGAGGGCGACGGGATGCGGTGTGCTGCGGGCGACGGATGCGGTGTGCTGCGGGCGGCGAGGTGCGGTGTGCTGTGGGCGGCGCGGTGCTGTGGGCGGCGCGGTGCTGTGGGCGGCGCGGTGCGGTGTGCTGAGGGCGACGGGATGCGGTGTGCTGCGGGCGGCGCGGTGCGGTGTGCTGCGAGCGATGGGATGTGGTGTGCTGCGGGCGGCGCGGTGCGATGTGCTGCGGGCGATGGGATGCGGTGTGCTGCGGGCGACGGGATGCGGTGTGCTGCGGGCGGCGCGGTGCGGTGTGCTGCGGGCGATGGGATGCGGTGTGCTGAGGGCGGCGCGGTGCGGTTTGCTGAGGGCGACGGGATGCGGTGTGCTGCGGGCGGCGCGGTGCGGTGTGCTGAGGGCGGCGCGGTGCGGTGTGCTGAGGGCGACGGAATGCGGTGTGCTGAGGGCGACGGAATGCGGTGTGCTGCGGGCGGCGCGGTGCGGTGTGCTGTAGGCGGCGCGGTGCGGTGTGCTGCGGGCGATGGGATGTGGTGTGCTGCGGGCGGCGCGGTGCGGTGTGCTGAGGGCGATGGGATGCGGTGTGCTGAGGGCGGCGCGGTGCGGTGTGCTGTGGGCGGCGCGGTGCGGTGTGCTGAGGGCGGCGCGGTGCGGTGTGCTGTGGGCGGCGCGGTGCGGTGTGCTGAGGGCGACGGGATGCGGTGTGCTGCGGGCGGTGCGGTGCGGTGTGTTGAGGGCGACGGGATGCGGTGTGCTGCGGGCGGCGCGGTGCGGTGTGCTGAGGGCGGCGCGGTGCGGTGTGCTGAGGGCGACGGGATGCGGTGTGCTGCGGGCGGCGAGGTGCGGTGTGCTGTGGGTGGCGCGGTGCGGTGTGCTGAGGGCGACGGGATGCGGTGTGCTGCGGGCGGCGCGGTGCGGTGTGCTGCGGGCGATGGGATGCGGTGTGCTGCGGGCGGCGCGGTGCGGTGTGCTGAGGGCGGCGCGGTGCGGTTTGCTGAGGGCGACGGGATGCGGTGTGCTGCGGGCGGCGCGGTGCGGTGTGCTGCGGGCGGCGCGGTGCGGTGTGCTGTGGGCGGCGCGGTGTGCTGCGGGCGGTGCGGTGCGGTGTGTTGAGGGCGACGGGATGCGGTGTGCTGAGGGCGGCGCGGTGCGGTGTGCTGAGGGCGACGGGATGCGGTGTGCTGCGGGCGACGGATGCGGTGTGCTGCGGGCGGCGAGGTGCGGTGTGCTGTGGGCGGCGCGGTGCTGTGGGCGGCGCGGTGCTGTGGGCGGCGCGGTGCGGTGTGCTGAGGGCGACGGGATGCGGTGTGCTGCGGGCGGCGCGGTGCGGTGTGCTGCGAGCGATGGGATGTGGTGTGCTGCGGGCGGCGCGGTGCGATGTGCTGCGGGCGATGGGATGCGGTGTGCTGCGGGCGATGGGATGCGGTGTGCTGCGGGCGGCGCGGTGCGGTGTGCTGAGGGCGGCGCGGTGCGGTGTGCTGAGGGCGACGGGATGCGGTGTGCTGCGGGCGGCGCGGTGCGGTGTGCTGCGGGCGATGGGATGCGGTGTGCTGAGGGCGGCGCGGTGCGGTTTGCTGAGGGCGACGGGATGCGGTGTGCTGCGGGCGGCGCGGTGCGGTGTGCTGAGGGCGGCGCGGTGCGGTGTGCTGAGGGCGACGGAATGCGGTGTGCTGAGGGCGACGGAATGCGGTGTGCTGCGGGCGGCGCGGTGCGGTGTGCTGTAGGCGGCGCGGTGCGGTGTGCTGCGGGCGATGGGATGTGGTGTGCTGCGGGCGGCGCGGTGCGGTGTGCTGAGGGCGATGGGATGCGGTGTGCTGAGGGCGGCGCGGTGCGGTGTGCTGTGGGCGGCGCGGTGCGGTGTGCTGAGGGCGGCGCGGTGCGGTGTGCTGTGGGCGGCGCGGTGCGGTGTGCTGAGGGCGACGGGATGCGGTGTGCTGCGGGCGGTGCGGTGCGGTGTGTTGAGGGCGACGGGATGCGGTGTGCTGCGGGCGGCGCGGTGCGGTGTGCTGAGGGCGGCGCGGTGCGGTGTGCTGAGGGCGACGGGATGCGGTGTGCTGCGGGCGGCGAGGTGCGGTGTGCTGTGGGCGGCGCGGTGCTGTGGGCGGCGCGGTGCTGTGGGCGGCGCGGTGCGGTGTGCTGAGGGCGGCGCGGTGCGGTGTGCTGAGGGCGACGGGATGCGGTGTGCTGCGGGCGGCGCGGTGCGGTGTGCTGTGGGTGGCGCGGTGCGGTGTGCTGAGGGCGACGGGATGCGGTGTGCTGCGGGCGGCGCGGTGCGGTGTGCTGCGGGCGATGGGATGCGGTGTGCTGCGGGCGGCGCGGTGCGGTGTGCTGAGGGCGGCGCGGTGCGGTTTGCTGAGGGCGACGGGATGCGGTGTGCTGCGGGCGGCGCGGTGCGGTGTGCTGAGGGCGGCGCGGTGCGGTGTGCTGAGGGCGACGGAATGCGGTGTGCTGAGGGCGACGGAATGCGGTGTGCTGCGGGCGGCGCGGTGCGGTGTGCTGTAGGCGGCGCGGTGCGGTGTGCTGTGGGCGGCGCGGTGCGGTGTGCTGCGGGAGATGGGATGTGGTGTGCTGCGGGCGGCGCGGTGCGGTGTGCTGAGGGCGATGGGATGCGGTGTGCTGCGGGCGGCGCGGTGTGGTGTGCTGAGGGCGGCGCGGTGCGGTGTGCTGCGGGCGATGGGATGCGGTGTGCTGCGGGCGGCGCGGTGCGGTGTGCTGAGGGCGACGGGATGCGGTGTGCTGCGGGCGGTGCGGTGCGGTGTGTTGAGGGCGACGGGATGCGGTGTGCTGCGGGCGGCGCGGTGCGGTGTGCTGAGGGCGGCGCGGTGCGGTGTGCTGAGGGCGACGGGATGCGGTGTGCTGCGGGCGACGGATGCGGTGTGCTGCGGGCGGCGAGGTGCGGTGTGCTGTGGGCGGCGCGGTGCTGTGGGCGGCGCGGTGCTGTGGGCGGCGCGGTGCGGTGTGCTGAGGGCGACGGGATGCGGTGTGCTGCGGGCGGCGCGGTGCGGTGTGCTGCGAGCGATGGGATGCGGTGTGCTGTGGGCGGCGCGGTGCGGTGTGCTGTGGGCGGCGCGGTGCGGTGTGCTGAGGGCGACGGGATGCGGTGTGCTGCGGGCGGCGCGGTGCGGTGTGCTGCGGGCGATGGAATGCGGTGTGCTACGGGCGGCGCGGTGCAGTGTGCTGCGGGCGATGGGATTCGGTGTGCTGCGGGCGGCGCGGTGCGATGTGCTGAGGGCGGCGCGGTGCGGTGTGCTGAGGGCGACGGGATGCGGTGTGCTGCGGGCGGCGCGGTGCGGTGTGCTGCGGGCGATGGGATGCGGTGTGCTGAGGGCGACGGGATGCGGTATGCTGCGGGCGGCGCGGTGCGGTGTGCTGTGGGCGGCGCGGTGCGGTGTGCTGAGGGCGACGGGATGCGGTGTGCTGCGGGCGGTGCGGTGCGGTGTGTTGAGGGCGACGGGATGCGGTGTGCTGCGGGCGGCGCGGTGCGGTGTGCTGAGGGCGGCGCGGTGCGGTGTGCTGAGGGCGACGGGATGCGGTGTGCTGCGGGCGACGGGATGCGGTGTGCTGCGGGCGGCGCGGTGCGGTGTGCTGCGGGCGATGGGATGCGGTGTGCTGAGGGCGGCGCGGTGCGGTGTGCTGAGGGCGGCGCGGTGCGGTTTGCTGTGGGCGGCGCGGTGCGGTGTGCTGAGGGCGGCGCGGTGCGGTGTGGGCGGTGCGGTGCGGTGTGTTGAGGGCGACGGGATGCGGTGTGCTGCGGGCGGCGCGGTGCGGTGTGCTGAGGACGGCGCGGTGCGGTGTGCTGAGGGCGACGGGATGCGGTGTGCTGCGGGCGGCGAGGTGCGGTGTGCTGTGGGCGGCGCGGTGCTGTGGGCGGCGCGGTGCTGTGGGCGGCGCGGTGCGATGTGCTGAGGGCGGCGCGGTGCGGTGTGCTGAGGGCGACGGGATGCGGTGTGCTGCGGGCGGCGCGGTGCGGTGTGCTGTGGGTGGCGCGGTGCGGTGTGCTGAGGGCGACGGGATGCGGTGTGCTGCGGGCGGCGCGGTGCGGTGTGCTGTGGGTGGCGCGGTGCGGTGTGCTGAGGGCGACGGGATGCGGTGTGCTGCGGGCGGCGCGGTGCGGTGTGTTGAGGGCGACGGGATGCGGTGTGCTGCGGGCGGCGCGGTGCGGTGTGCTGAGGGCGGCGCGGTGCGGTGTGCTGAGGGCGACGGGATGCGGTGTGCTGCGGGCGGCGAGGTGCGGTGTGCTGTGGGCGGCGCGGTGCTGTGGGCGGCGCGGTGCTGTGGGCGGCGCGGTGCGATGTGCTGAGGGCGGCGCGGTGCGGTGTGCTGAGGGCGACGGGATGCGGTGTGCTGCGGGCGGCGCGGTGCGGTGTGCTGCGGGCGGCGCGGTGCGGTGTGTTGAGGGCGACGGGATGCGGTGTGCTGCGGGCGGCGCGGTGCGGTGTGCTGAGGACGGCGCGGTGCGGTGTGCTGAGGGCGACGGGATGCGGTGTGCTGCGGGCGGCGAGGTGCGGTGTGCTGTGGGCGGCGCGGTGCTGTGGGCGGCGCGGTGCTGTGGGCGGCGCGGTGCGATGTGCTGAGGGCGGCGCGGTGCGGTGTGCTGAGGGCGACGGGATGCGGTGTGCTGCGGGCGGCGCGGTGCGGTGTGCTGTGGGTGGCGCGGTGCGGTGTGCTGAGGGCGACGGGATGCGGTGTGCTGCGGGCGGCGCGGTGCGGTGTGCTGCGGGCGATGGGATGCGGTGTGCTGCGGGCGGCGCGGTGCGGTGTGCTGAGGGCGGCGCGGTGCGGTTTGCTGAGGGCGACGGGATGCGGTGTGCTGCGGGCGGCGCGGTGCGGTGTGCTGAGGGCGGCGCGGTGCGGTGTGCTGAGGGCGACGGAATGCGGTGTGCTGAGGGCGACGGAATGCGGTGTGCTGCGGGCGGCGCGGTGCGGTGTGCTGTAGGCGGCGCGGTGCGGTGTGCTGTGGGCGGCGCGGTGCGGTGTGCTGCGGGCGGCGCGGTGCGGTGTGCTGCGGGCGATGGGATGTGGTGTGCTGCGGGCGGCGCGGTGCGGTGTGCTGAGGGCGATGGGATGCGGTGTGCTGCGGGCGGCGCGGTGCGGTGTGCTGAGGGCGGCGCGGTGCGGTTTGCTGTGGGCGGCGCGGTGCGGTGTGCTGAGGGCGGCGCGGTGCGGCGTGCTGTGGGCGGCGCGGTGCGGTGTGGGCGGTGCGGTGCGGTGTGTTGAGGGCGACGGGATGCGGTGTGCTGCGGGCGGCGCGGTGCGGTGTGCTGAGGGCGGCGCGGTGCGGTGTGCTGAGGGCGACGGGATGCGGTGTGCTGCGGGCGGCGAGGTGCGGTGTGCTGTGGGCGGCGCGGTGCTGTGGGCGGCGCGGTGCTGTGGGCGGCGCGGTGCTGTGGGCGGCGCGGTGCGATGTGCTGAGGGCGGCGCGGTGCGGTGTGCTGAGGGCGACGGGATGCGGTGTGCTGCGGGCGGCGCGGTGCGGTGTGCTGTGGGTGGCGCGGTGCGGTGTGCTGAGGGCGACGGGATGCGGTGTGCTGCGGGCGGCGCGGTGCGGTGTGCTGCGGGCGATGGGATGCGGTGTGCTGCGGGCGGCGCGGTGCGGTGTGCTGAGGGCGGCGCGGTGCGGTTTGCTGAGGGCGACGGGATGCGGTGTGCTGCGGGCGGCGCGGTGCGGTGTGCTGAGGGCGGCGCGGTGCGGTGTGCTGAGGGCGACGGAATGCGGTGTGCTGAGGGCGACGGAATGCGGTGTGCTGCGGGCGGCGCGGTGCGGTGTGCTGTAGGCGGCGCGGTGCGGTGTGCTGTGGGCGGCGCGGTGCGGTGTGCTGCGGGAGATGGGATGTGGTGTGCTGCGGGCGGCGCGGTGCGGTGTGCTGAGGGCGATGGGATGCGGTGTGCTGCGGGCGGCGCGGTGTGGTGTGCTGAGGGCGGCGCGGTGCGGTTTGCTGTGGGCGGCGCGGTGCGGTGTGCTGAGGGCGGCGCGGTGCGGTGTGCTGTGGGCGGCGCGGTGCGGTGTGCTGAGGGCGACGGGATGCGGTGTGCTGTGGGCGGCGCGGTACGGTGTGCTGCGGGCGGCGGGGTGCGGTGTGCTCTGGGCAGTAGTGGTTTTCGAAGTCTCTAACCTGAATTGCACCTCGGACAGGCTGGACTTTTGGGGTGGTTATATCCTTCGGCAGCCTGGTGGCTTCGACGTGGTCGAATGTGACAGGGGGCGGCCTATGCAGCTGCTTAGCCACAAAAGCGTGCACGTCGACAGAATCTGTCACCTTTAGCAATCTGATTATGTCCTTTTCGTCCCTCCTGCGAGACAGTATTCGGTGCTAAACTGAAATAAATCGAGAATTGCAATAATTCGAATATACAGTGTGGCACTTCCGAATTCGAGCGCTCACTGCACTGCACTGACACTTCCTAAATATACACTGGTCATGTAATTCCTACTGTAGGTTTCAAACTATACAAGGCCTGAACTAGATATAACTCGTAATTTTGTAATGTTTCACTATCGTTCTATCTGCCAATCTTCAGTTAAATAAGATTTGTATAGAATGTGCTAAGTCACCTAACGCCCGGTTTCAATATTTAACTTACGGATAGAAATTTGACGCCTAGCCTAGCAAATCTATCCTTGAGTGGAATATTAAAACTGGCCATAAGTAAAGCTAGCAAAGTGTAGCTTACTGAAGTGACCCTGCCACACTTACACTAATAACCATGTGACCTCAAAATAAATAAACTGTGCATTGCATGGTAGCCCGGCCAAGTTAGACATGCAAGGTTCCAAAAATCATGATTCAAGATTAAGAAGTGTAATGGTAAACGTTGAAGATTACAAAACGTAATTGTAATTATTAATAATTAATACACCATCACGCCTATATTCCCCAAGCGGGGGTGGTTAATCTTTAACCTGATTACATTTTGCTCATCTCTGATTATAATCATATTATAATAATACTATTATAGAAACACGGCGTTATCTTTCTATCTATATCATTACGCCAGATCCCTTGCGGGGTAGGCAGAGAGTACAGAGTTCCAACAGGTTATGTGATGGTGAAACATCACGGCGTGATGTTAAATTCAAGTTACTTTCGGCTATTGTCTATTTTAGATCTAAACATGGTATTAAATACGCGCCAAATATTAATACGAGTATACGCCAAGGGGACTCATTACTAATCGACACAAGCCATAACCCGGTAACTCTGTACTCTCTGCCTACCCCGCGTGATGATATAGATAGATAAACAGATAGCCCGGTCAACTTAGCCCAAAAACAGGGGGAAGGTTATAGAAATTCGCAGAGCTGAAAATTTGTACGAGTGTTCGGAACACCATTATAAATTAAATGTATTAAGTTCGCATCGATCCGACATTTGCAAAAAAAATTATTTAAGGTCGCAGTTCGCAAATATGGGTTTTTCAGCCAAACGGTAATGTAGCGGACGAACAGCCAATCTAGATTCGTAGTAATTCCTGTAAAGAGATTGTAGCGGACAAACAGCTAATCTAGATTCGCAGTAATTCCTGTATAGAGATAGTATATAAGGTTTAGCACATAAGGACGAAAGGGATGGCCGTATTGCCATCTCTTTCCCGGGCGAGCGGCCGGGACGTGATAGGCTCCGCGGCCGGTCGTTCTCCGTACACCTCTCACTAGTTGCACGGGACAGGAAAGGGATGGCCGTATTACCATCTCTTTCCCGGGCGAGCGGCCGGGACGTTATTGGCTCCGCGGCCGGTCGCTCTCCGTGCGACTCTCGCTAGTTGTGAACCCCAACGAGACTATATTAATAGCGCACTTTCGCGGCAACGTCGCCGCACGTCGAAACTGGGGAAGCAAATAGCGAAAAGAAGTATTGTGATTTAGAACATAAGAAGCCTTGTTAATTAGAACATAAGAAGCCTTGTGAATTAGAACATAAGAAGCCTTGTGAATTAGAACATAAGAAGCCCTGTGAGAAGAATACAGTCCATTTTTTATTATTTGTGAAGTCGGGAGTTTTATTTAAGAGCCCCCCACAGTTTGTTGGTCCTTCGAGCCGGATTCAAGACCTGCGTACCACAGCATCGAGCCGAGAAGCCAGCAAGCTTTTCGGACCACAGTTTGGTGGTCCGTCGAGCGCGGATAGAAGCCAGCAAGATCTGCGTACCACAGCGTCGAGCCGAGAAGCCAGCAAGATCTGCGACGCAGGACATAGTTAAACGTCTTGCGTCAAGTGAAAGAAAGAACACTGCAAGTGAGAAGAGGCCAGAAGTGGCTTGGTTTCAAGGCTCAAGTGAGAAGAGGCCAGAAGTGGCTTTGTTTCAAGGCTCAAGAAAGAAGAGGCCAGAAGGGGCTTTGTTTCAAGGCTCAAGAAAGAAGAGGCCAGAAGGGGCTTTGTGGAAGACTCGCGGTTTGCCGCGGCATTAATCTCGCACCACCTTGCGGTGTTAAACGGTGCGAGACGAGTGCTAACGCCGAGAGGCGGTGTGGTTTCTTTGAGCGGAACCACCAGCCACCAGCGGCTGAATAGCTCAGTCTCGTCGGCACGAGAGCCGCGTGGAACGGGGGCCGGACTGTAGGCGCTGCCAATGGTAGTCGGACACTCCAGCCGGCTACCGAGCACTACGTTTTCCACGTGCCCTCCTCTGTCGAGTGACACCCCCCTATCCGATCCCTTGCCATTTCCATCCCTGACGGAGCGTATCTCGGTGTAACCGGGCCCTCCGGAAGGTCTGTTAGGGTTGTGTAGGGCCGTTAGGGTGTTAGGGGCGTTGAAGAGCCGAAGATGCCGACGACGAGGAGCCAAGCAGCCGACGAGAAGATGACGCCGCGATTCTTCGACAACCCCCCCGCGTCACCGTCCGCACCCGCGTCCGTTACTACCGCACCACCGCGCAACACGACCGACCGTGCCGCGATAGATAGGGCCGTCGTCGCCGAACTACCGACGACCGCCGTCCCGTCTTCGTACCCCGCGCCGAACAGTGCCGGCGTAGTAGACGCGACAGAAAGAAGATCGCGTGCCCCGTCCGTCCGTTCGCAACGATCGACTGCGAGCGCCGTGGAGAGAATTAGAAGAGCGGAATTGGAGGCCGAAGAGCAGCTTGCCGAGATCAGGAGGCAAGAGCTGCAATTACAGGCGGCGTTGATAAGGAAACGCCTCGCCGCGGACATCGCTACCATTCGGGAAGAGACCGACAGAGAGAGCGAGGGCGCCGACGACGCGGGCGAAACTGAGAAAAGGGTCACAGAATGGCTGAAAGATACCCCTGTACGGGGGGAGGAGAGGAACGAGAATGACGTCGCGCGAGGGAAGTCTCCGAAGAGACGCGCCACGATCATTGAGCAGACCCCGAGGCGTGCGGCCACCGCCCAGGGAAATCGTCCACGATCACCGACACCGGCGAGATCAAAGGACCGAGGGATAGACAGACTTGCGGACGCCTTGGAGAGAATGATGCGGAGCCGAGCGCCGCCGCGACAGACAATGGAACTACCGGTGTTCAGCGGCGCTCCCGGAGAGTGGCTACCATTCAAGGCGGCGATGCGCGAGTCTACGACGTTGTACGGATTCTCGCCGGCGGAGAATCTCGCGCGGCTAAGGACGAGCCTGCGCGGAGAGGCGAGAGAGTCCGTGTCCGCGCTTCTGTACACAGCAGCGGAGCCGTCGACTATCATGAGGACCCTGGAGCAATGCTACGGCCGGCCCGAGGTCATCATAGACCGAGCGATGGAGGATATTAGAAGATTACCTCGGCCGGGACCGTCAGCGGGAGAGTTAAATGCGTTCGCGATCCGACTACAGAACATAGTCACGGTAATCTCGTGTATCGATGAGAGGGGATACCTACAGAACCCGATGTTGGCGCGATACGTAACGGAGAAACTGAGCCCGCATACGCGAGCGCGTTGGTGTGACTACGCAGAGGAATACGGGAGTCGGGACGAGCCCGAGATAGTGACGCTGTCCCGCTTCCTCATGCGAGAGGCCGACCGCGCGGTGAAGCATATATACTCGACCGCGCCGGCGTCGGTATCTACACCACAAGCGGGGCCGCCCGTGCGAAACGCGGCTCGCGCGAGACCGCCCGTACCAAGCAGACGCGCGGAGAATAAACCGAGGGTTATGCCGGTGTACGTAGCTACGGAAAGTCCGCCGATCGCGGACGACGCAAAGGAAAGCGTCGAGTGCTACTGTTGTGGAGCCCGGCATAACACATACGAGTGCGGAAAGCTGAAGAAGATGCCCGTGAACGAACGATGGGATTGGGCGAGAGAGACGGGGATATGCTTTCTCTGTCTCAACAGCAAGCACCGTAAAGCGAGATGTAAGGCGAAGAGGTGCGCGATAGATGACTGCCGGACGAGCCATCACGCCCTCCTACACTCGCAGAGAGAGAAAACAATAGTCGCCCCGCCCGCGGAGGAAGGAAATGTAAACGCGGTCGCGGCGAGCGCAAACGACCAGGTGTTATTGAAAGTATGTCCGGTCATAGTGGAAGGATCGAACGGAAATCAATTGGAGACATACGCGTTGTTGGATGAAGGTTCTACGATAACGTTGGTCGACGAGAAAGTGGCCAGGCTGGTGGGCGCGAACGGACCCACCAGGGAACTGAACCTGCACGGAGTAACGTCGAGTCAACGGGAACCGAACAGTCAAGTGGTGAATCTCACTATACGGGGCCGAAGCCAACCGCAGTGCCACACGATAAGAGCGCGTACTGTCGAGAACCTGAGGCTAGGGAAGCAAACGATTGCGAGGCATCAGGTTGAAGGGAAGCACCTGCGTACATTAAAAGGAGAAGAGCTGTGCTACAAGGATGCGCAACCGCGGATACTCATCGGCGCCGACAACTGGCCCCTAATAGTCACCCGCCGGCTGCTCACCGGTAAGAGGACCGAACCGGCCGCGTCGCTAACGCGCCTGGGTTGGGTCGTGCACGGCTCCGCTCCCCGTAGCATAGTAACGTCGGAAGACGGGACGGTACTATGCGTGCGCACAACTCAGGAGGTGAGACGACGAGAAGATACACAGCAGGACGTCGCCTGCGACAGGTTGGCCGAGCTGGTAGAGGATACACAGCAGGACGTCGCCTGTGACAGGTTGGCCGAGCTGGTAGAGGTACACTTCAGGATCGACTCACTAGGGATCGCGGCCAAGCGGAAACCGGTTGCGAGTGAAGAACGTGCCCTGCAAATATTCCGACAGACGCTCAGATACACCTCGGAGAACAGGTATGAGGTCGGACTGCCGTGGGTACACGACAATGTCAGCCTGCCGCCCAGCTACGACGCGGCGATGCGCCGGCTGGCGGGAATTGAGAGAAAAATGGATAAGTCGCCCGAATTTCGTGACTCGTACACGGCACAGGTGGAAGGATTATTGAAGAAAGGATACGCCATAGAGTGCCGGGAGAACCACGATAACGAAAACCGGTTGTGGTATTTACCCCATTTTGCCGTGACAAATCCGAACAAGCCGGGGAAAGTAAGGATGGTGTTTGACGCAGCGGCTCGAGCGAACGGCGTGTGCCTGAACGATGCACTACTAGAAGGACCGGACCTGCTGCAGTCGCTCCCAGGAGTGCTGTTCCGATTTCGAGAAAACAAAGTGGCGGTAACCGCCGATATCAGAGAGATGTTCCTGCAGGTACGGATACGGCAGGAAGATACGGCGGCGCAACATTTCCTCTGGCGCAGTGACCGCCGAACCGGGCCGCCCCAGAAGTACGCGATGAAATCCATGATATTCGGGGCGAAGAGTTCGCCATTCATCGCCCACAGTGTGAGGGACGCCAACGCGACCCGTCATAAGGAGACCCATCCACGAGCCCATGAATCCATCACAAGGAGTCATTACATGGACGACTGGGTCGAGAGCTTTCGCACGGAAGAAGAGGCTGCGGAAGCTATTAAACAGGTCAGAGAGGTACACGCGAGCGCCGGATTCTCGCTGGCGGCGTGGAACTCGAACTGCCCGCGTTTGCTGGAACGTGTACCGGACGAAGACCGGGCAAAGAGGCCTAAAGAACTAGGAGGGAACGCTCGTCCGTATGAAAAGACCCTAGGCGTGCTGTGGATCGACGGCACGGACGACACGCTGGCATTCAACACGGCAATGAGCCGCGTGCCGCAAGACGTACGCGACGGAGAGCGATCGCCGACAAAGAGAGAGGCGTTGGGTGCCGTGATGTCGTTATTTGACCCCCTGGGACTGTTAAGCCCGAACACCGTGACAGCAAAGATTATATTACAACAACTCTGGCGTAGAAAGACCGGCTGGGACGACCCGGTGCCCGAGGAGGAGGCGACCGCCTTTAGGGAATGGCAACAGAGTCTGCAAGGAATAGCCGCGCTCCGACTACCGAGATGTTACGACGATAACGACGAGGTGATTAATCGTCAGCTGCACGTATTCTGTGATGCGAGCGAACAAGCGTACGCCGCCGCCGCCTATTGGAGAAATGAGCATGCCGACGGAACAATAAGCGTGATGCTGGTCGCGGGAAAGGCCAAGGTGGCCCCGCTGAAGACGCAAACGATTCCGCGATTAGAGCTACAAGCCAGTCTGATAGGCGCCCGACTCGCCGCCGACATTGTTGCGGGACATTCGTATGAGGCGCACGATTTCGTATTCTGGAGCGATTCAAAAACGGTGCTGTGGTGGATTAGAAACGAGACGGTTCGTTATCCACCGTTCGTGGCGCACCGTCTGAGTGAGATCGCCGAGTTAACGCGAGTCGAACAGTGGCGATGGATACCTACTCGATACAACGTCGCGGACGATGCCACCCGCGCTGGACACATCGACCTTAGAAGCCAAGACAGATGGTTCGCGGGACCCGCATTCCTCCGGTGCGAACGAAAGGAGTGGCCGCAGGAGGTCATAGAAGATGCGCCCGCGGAAACGGCATGCGCGATAACACACGCCGATCAGCCCGCGCCCTTGGTGGACCTCAGTCGCTTTTCCAAGTACGAGCGAGCGGTCCGCGCGCTGGCTTACGTGATGTTGTTCGCGGAGAAGTGTAGACGACGCGACGTAACGATGGGCACCGAGCTAGTGGAGCGCGCCGAACGCGCGCTTATCCGAGAAGCGCAACGACAGAGCTTTCCGGCGGAAGTAGCCCGGATGGAGAAAAAAGAGAGTGTCGACCGACAGAGTCGACTGTTCAAGTTGGACCCCACGATCGGAGGCGACGGGATATTACGCTTGCAAGGCCGCATAAATGCCGCCACAGTGCCGGAGGCGTATAAAAGCCCACCGATCCTGGATGGAACACACCCGCTGGTGAAATTGATCGTGCGACGAGAGCACGAGAAGGCGCATCACGCTGGGCGGGAATACATAGTGAACATTCTGCGCGAAAGATATTGGATATTACGACTGCGTCCGACGGTTCGATCGACCCTCCGACAGTGCGTAAAGTGCAGAATTAGAAAAACCGCCCCCGTGATACCGGTCAAAGGAGACTTACCCAGCGCACGATTACACGCGAGAGCCAGACCCTTCTCGAAGTGTGGTCTAGATTGCTTCGGCCCGATGTGGGTGACCGTCGGGAGAAGACGTGAGAAGAGATGGGGAATGATATTCACCTGCATGGTAACGCGCGCAATACACCTAGAACTCATTCCATCGCTCAGTACGGACTCCGCCATCATGGCCCTGCGAAGGATGGCCGCGCGAAGAGGATGGCCGAGCACTTTCTGGTCGGATAACGGCACGAACTTTCGCGGAGCAGACGCCGAATTAGACGCCGCGTACCGGGAGTGGATGCCCGCGTTATCGAAATTTGGTCAAACGAAGCGAATCAGCTGGCGATTTATCGATCCGGGAGCGCCCAATCAAGGAGGGGCGTGGGAGAGGATGATAAGGAGCGTAAAGACGGCACTGACGATGGTGCTCAACGACCGCGCACCCAGGGAGGAGGTCCTGCAGACCATGGTGGCGGAAGTGGAGTACACCGTAAACTCGCGCCCGCTGACGCACGTACCGGTGAGCCCCGATGATCCGGAGGCGCTCACCCCCAATCACTTCCTATTAGGGACCGCGGAGGGACTGCCCCTAATAGGACCAAACGAGCCTGGCGATAGGAAGACGTGGAGAGCGGCCCAGGCGCTGGCCGACTTATTCTGGGCTCGCTGGGTGAGGGAGTACCTGCCCACGTTAACACCGCGGAACGACGTGCGCAGGGCAACCGAAAACATAAAAGAAGGAGATGTCGTGGTGATTGCGGACGGACTTTTACCACGAAATGTATGGCCTAAGGGCCAAGTAGAGCGGACCTATACGGGACCTGACGGCGTAGTGCGGAGCGCGGAGGTGCGGACTCGCGGGGGGGTCTTCCGGAGGCCAGTAAGGAGGCTGATCGTCCTCCCGATATCGGAAGGCTCGTGAACTACGCCGGGGGGAGAATTGTAGCGGACGAACAGCCAATCTAGATTCGTAGTAATTCCTGTAAAGAGATTGTAGCGGACAAACAGCTAATCTAGATTCGCAGTAATTCCTGTATAGAGATAGTATATAAGGTTTAGCACATAAGGACGAAAGGGATGGCCGTATTGCCATCTCTTTCCCGGGCGAGCGGCCGGGACGTGATAGGCTCCGCGGCCGGTCGTTCTCCGTACACCTCTCACTAGTTGCACGGGACAGGAAAGGGATGGCCGTATTACCATCTCTTTCCCGGGCGAGCGGCCGGGACGTTATTGGCTCCGCGGCCGGTCGCTCTCCGTGCGACTCTCGCTAGTTGTGAACCCCAACGAGACTATATTAATAGCGCACTTTCGCGGCAACGTCGCCGCACGTCGAAACTGGGGAAGCAAATAGCGAAAAGAAGTATTGTGATTTAGAACATAAGAAGCCTTGTTAATTAGAACATAAGAAGCCTTGTGAATTAGAACATAAGAAGCCTTGTGAATTAGAACATAAGAAGCCCTGTGAGAAGAATACAGTCCATTTTTTATTATTTGTGAAGTCGGGAGTTTTATTTAAGAGCCCCCCACAGGTAAGATTTATCACAAAAATAGATCAGACTAAAATTATAGATCATGATTATCTACAACAATTGTCATTACTCTTTTTCGTTGAAGTTGAAAAAGTTGTGTTCTTCATAATATGCACACGTTTCCACACCACCTGTGAGGTAGTGTACTTGGCGCGTTTTTTTTAACGTGGTTTCCCCGGTAGGCCTATTCCATGATCTATAGTGACCCTGTTAAATTTATGCATATTACGAAGAACACAACTTTTTTAACTTTTTGAATTGTTAAATCTCAGAAACAATGACTCTTGGGAGAAAAAGTGTAAAAACATTTTATAGATAATTGCATGATCTACAATTTTAGGCTGACCTATTTTTATAATAAAACCTACCGTTTGGCTGAAAAACGCAGAAACCCATATCTGCGAACTTTGACCTTGAATGTTTTTTTTTCAAAAGTCGTATTGATAGGGACTTTTCATTTATAATGGTGTTCCGAACATTCGTACAAATTTTCAGCTCTATGCGAATTTTTGTAACCTTGCATGTCTAACTTGACCGGGCTTCCATGAAATGTAACAATCTTTTAAATGGTTATTAGTGTAGTGTCGCAGGGTCACTTTAGTAAGCTACACTTTGCAAGCTTCACTTATGGCCGGTTTTAATATTCAACTCAAGGATAGATTTGCTTACTGTCAGTAGAATTTTGACAATTTTCCATACAAAATGCGTCAAATTTCTATCCGTAAGTTAAATAGTGAAACCGGCCGTTAGATGACTTAGCACATTCTATACAAATCTTTTTAACTGAAGATTGGCAGATAGAACAATAGTGAAACATTACAAAATTACGAGTTATATCTAGTTCAGGCCTTAAATAATTTAAAACCTACAGTAGGGATTACATGACCAGTAGGTTGGGACGGGTAGGGTCAGTGCAGTGCAGTGCGCGCTCGAATTCGGAAGTGCCACACTGCATATTCGAATTATTGCAATCCGCGATTTATTGCAGTTTCGCATATTCGAATTATTGCAGTTCCAAAAAACTCATAGCCAACGAAGTGTTGGCTGTAAAAACTTACAGCACGCCATCGATTCCATGAATGATGTTAGCATCAAGCAAATATGCAAGTTTTACTTCAAACAGGAAGAGATCTGCAATGCTAAGGTGCTGCTGTACGAATCGCTCGGTATGAGCCACCGAATACCGTCTCGCAGGAGGGACGAAATGGGATATAATCAGATTGCTGAAGGTGACAGATCCTGACGACGTGTCCGCTTTTGTGGTGAAGCAGCTGCATAGGCTGTCCCCCGTCACATTCTACCACGTCGATGTCACCAGGCTGCTGAAGGATATAACCACCCCGAAGTCCAGCCTGTCCGAGGTGCAATTCAGGTTAGAGGCTTCGGAAACTACCACTACCGCCCGCAGCACACCGCAAGCCGCCACCCGCAGCACACCGCACCCCGCAGTTAAGACATGGTATTTTATAAACTATTATTTTTCTTTACTTTGTTGCTGAGCTCGTTTTGTTAAGTCTGCGTTCTCATTTTCATCTTTTTTTGCAGTGTTATTTAAAATTAGACATTGTATAATTCGTATAAAAATTTTACTTATTATATTACATAAAGTTTTCGTTATTATTTAAAGGTGTTCAGAACAAATAATCCAATTCATATTGCAATGAACCATCAATTCCAAGCTTGTGATGCAGCTAATATTTTGTTTGTGTAAATCTTTATCAACATTATTTCGAAAGATATTTGTTGCTATTGCAATTCTATCGCAAAGATATTTTGTAGGGTATGTAAGAGATTGTTTGTCATGCCACCATTCTGTTAGTGATATATAATTGCACAGTCCATCTTGATTTTTAGGATTATCAGTTTTAAAACATGCTTTACAAATGTCACATGAATTTTTATACAGAAGTTTAGCAGCAACATATTCACTTACCTATACTATTGGTTGCTCTTCGAAATTTGTTAGGTCATTTTTGAATTCATGAAAAACTTCAGGTAATGATATTATTGGATATTCTATTTCTTCTATTTCTATGTGTTGATCTTGTACAGACCTATTTGCAAGCTCCATACTGACTACTTTTTTAACCGACTTCAAAAAGGAGGAGGTTCTATGTTCGGTTGTATGTATGCTTTTTTTTTATGTATGTTCAGCGATATTTTCGTCAATTGTGGACCGATTTTGATGATTTTTTTTTGCATTGGGTTCAGTATAGCTCCGCGGTGGTCCCAACAGACTTCAAAAAGCAAAAAATAAATATTTGAAGTCGGTGCCAAGTAACCGACTGCACCAGCCAGCACCGACTTCAAATATTTATTTTTGCTTTTTGAAGTCGGTTTACCTTTTTCCCTTAGTATAATATCTTGAAAACTTAAATAAAATTTGTTCTGATCCTCTTCACAGTTTGATCCGCGACTAACTGATGCTTTATAGCCGGCTACTAAAACAGTTTTTAGAGCCGCCGTAAAATGGGAGCACGTAGGGTTTTTATTAGTAACCCCATGCTGACGTATTAAACCAAACAGGTTTTCCAAAGCATCTTGGTACAACTGACGCAGATTTAGATATTTTATTCCTTTAGTATTCAGTAGCCACCAAATATCTTTTAATAATTTTAGAGAGATCTTAAAGCCATTGATGCATCTCACATGACTAAGCTGCAGCTGGGAATCTGACTTTATAAATTTAATTGTATCCATTTACTTTAAATAATAGTTCCATTTCTCCACACAGTTCGATTGATTGGAGACATTCTCACGGATGCCCTTTTTCACATCTTTGTGAGATGATGGCCCATTAGTGGCATCGAACATTCGATCCAGCTCCTCTATAATGGAAGCTGTTTCATTTATTTCTTTTTCTTCAGTATCATGTTTAAGGGCCATCATCTTTTAAGACTGCTGCCATCGTGTTGCTTAGTGCATGTGCAGCATATTTGACCCTCATCTTAATTTTGTATGTGTAGGGTTTACCACTGTTTGGTTTAATTTATGAAAATTTAGGAAATTTCAATTTCTTTCTTCTGCTTCTATAAGGTGGCGCCACCTTCACGTTTTGTCACCTCCACATTATGTGCTTTCATTGTAAATTAATCGCTTTTTCAAGGCCTGCCTCGTTAGTCTAGTGGCGCCTGCCTCGTTGGTCTTGTGGCAAAACGCATCGCTTTGTGATCACGAGGTCCTGGGTTCAAATCTCATGATGCTTCCGCTTCTGGTTCTTTAAAGTATCTGCCTGTAGATTTTTCAAAAAGTTTGACTCTAGTTTGTCTAAATCAATGGATGTCTTAGCTAGAGCCTTCAGGAAATCCTTAGCACTCTTAAGACGCTGCAAAAGCTTTTCTTCTTTAGGCCCAATTAAATGCTTTTGCCCAACTGCAACAAAAAAATTACGATTGTAAAACTTGCGGTCTACAATTTTTTTTCAAGATGATGATGAGATGATGATCTTGGGACTACAAAAATAGCATAGTCATATTCTGAAATATGGCCCAGCCAATATAGAAATTTTTAGTATTAACAGAATACAGAAAGCTTACTGGTAGATTTTCCCTTTCATGTGTAACTATGCACAAACAAACTGGTGGATGGTTCTGGTTCAACCTGTGAGTCAGTGGTGCCTGCAAATAAAAAACACACTTAAACATTGTACAAAAATGTGGTAATTTTTACATGATCCAAATTTTTATATCATCACTAGCTGTTACCCGCGTCTACGCATCCGTTTATTCTATAATTTGACATAGGTCTCTAAAGCGCAATCTTATTCAACGCTAACGCCGTCTCATAAAAAAAAATATACAATAAATACTTGGGTACTTTTAAACCTTTTCTACCTACCCTGCCATATATCGTAATCGAGTAAAGGTACATTGTGAACTAAGTATGTAAAATAATTTTGTCAGTACATGTTGTGTCAGTCTTCACGTAAAAATATATAAAGTTCATGCTCATGATCAAAATTATGTTTAGATCTTAAATAAACGATTAGAGGAAATTAATATGTGATTCCAAAGGTAATGAAGCTGCCTGAGACTGATAGTGTAATAATTAAACTACTGTAAGAGTTTATATAAAGTTTAAATAAAAAATGTGTTTTATCTTATTTATTGCTTACGTGACTCCCATCACCCCATTTTCCCTTATACAAAGTTTCGTGTACGGGCCATACATCGTTAAAGATTTTTCTACAGAAGAGACAATCCTGAATGCATCGTCGGTTCATGCACAAAAGTGTTTAATTGGTGTTTAAGTGTTTAAATCAAACGTGTATGTACAATTACAGGTGAGTGCTTTAAACCACCGAAGAGTTTCTCGTGAGGAGACGAACCTGAACCCTATATCAGTTCATAGAGGAATTCATGTGTAGACAAAATCATCGTGATTGAAACACCAAGAGACAGACAGACAGACAATAATTCCAAAAAAACGTAAGGAAATATACCCCAATTCAAATTTTAGAAAATATTCATAGTACAGATTCAGCTTGGTTACTGTTTTATTATGTGTATATAGAAGATCATCATCATCATAAATACCATCATAAATTAATACAAACCCAGTCTTGTTGAAATAACACTAGGTGTACTTTCTGTTACAATAGCAGATGTTGAAGCAATTGGTTAATCAATTTCATACACACGGGGCTGACTCATATTAGTTGTTAAACCTGAAATAGAATAGTCTATATAAAAAAATTTAGGGTAGTAAGCATTAAAAAGAAAATCGATGATTCCCATTGTCCACCACTTACTTGTCTACTAATATAGTGGTGGTCAGTAACACAACTATTAAAAACTATTCCCATTGTCCACCAGTAAGGTGGACAATGGGAATAGTTTTTAAAAGTTGAAACAACTTCTTGAATTATTTCTATTAACCACCACTGGTCAGTAACATGGACTTTCTAAAAACCTTTCCATCGGCCACCAGTGGTAGACAGTCATACAGCTTTTTAATATTATTCACACTGCCTAAGGGTTAGGGGACAATGGGAAGGATTGAGAAATTTCTGAATCAAATTGTTTATTGTAGTTATAATTACATACCTTCAATTGCAGTAGGCTTCTCATTGGGCTGATTAATACTTTAAGTACTCTACTAGAACCATCACTGAGAATTGCTGAAACAAAATAATGTTAATTAGTATATCATTATAGTAAGTACAAAACAATAACATACTAATCATTTTCGACTAGAGGGCGCCTTTGTAAACAGTTTAACTTTGTATCACTGTGTGTTTTAAAATTCAAGAAAAATAGTTTTGAGTGTTTTTGGTGGCTTAAAGGTGGACCTGTCGGTGTTCAACTATGTGATTTTGCAGTACTATTGTTATCTAACAGTTTATCATCTTAAATAATTCATAATCTGCAAATAATCATTTTCTAGTGTAACCAACTGCCCGACTTCTAAATCCGAGTTTTTATAAGTATATACTAAGTGGCAGTGTGCGAAGAATACTTGTGAGTATACCAAGGATCTTTCTGAAGTAACTTTTATCAAACTAGTGTTCTTTTTACATATATTGCAGAAAATTATACGTTAAATTTCAAATATAAGTTGAACTCTGTATACCTCATACAAACTACCGCCATCTATTAACGAATAGTTGAACTACAATCGCGGTATACTAGTGCTACTATTCTCCGATAGATAGCATAATAAACGGACAATAAATAGAATACGTGTTTCATCTATCGATAATTATCGAAATAAGAGGTTAAAATTTTGAAATATGTCGTGTGGAGCGTGTAACAAACCTTTGCGCATAAAAGGAGAGTCTTCTAAAGACACGATCGCTGGATGTACAAAATGCAACAATATATACCACATATCTTGCCTTAATCTAACCCGGGATGAATCGCGTCAAGCTCGTTCAACTGGTAATATACAGCTGTGTCCGTTATGCAAAACAAAAAAACGAGAACCCATCACAGATTCAACTCCTGTCCGGAATACTACGAATAATGCAGCAACCGATGAAGGAATTTTTGTCTCGAATATTGACACTGTAACTGAACAGCCTCCATCCCTGACTACCTTTAACATAATTTTAAAAGAAATGCAAGCCGCTTTCTCATCTATGAAAAAAGAAATGGTAGAATTTACGGCATCCTTAAACTCAACAACCGAGGATATTTTCGATTTTCGTAGAGAGATTAACGATCTCAAAAACCAAGTTAAAGAGTTGGACCATTATAAAAACGAAGTTACCAATCTTCGTCTCGAAGTTGCGCAATTGCGCCAAGAGATGGCGACACAACAGCAGCGTCAATATTTGCGAGACATAGAAATTACTGGTCTCACCGAAAACAAACAAGAAAATCTCCACCATACTGTGTCAATTATGTCCGCTAAATTAGGCGTTGAACTGAATCCACGCGACATTGACGACATTCGACGTGTGGGCAGGCGGGATAGCAACGGTGTCGCAGAAACTCTGAAACCGCCAAGGCCGGTCGTCGTGACGCTGTCGCGCCGTGAGCCTCGGGACCAGCTGATACGTGCTGCGCGTATTCGTCGTGGCATCACTACGGATCAACTAGAAATACCCGGAAACTCACGCAAAATATTTATTAATGAACACCTAACGAAAGAGAATAGAATCTTATTCAGTAAGGCCCGTTCCGCTGGAAGAGAACTTAAGTATAAGTATGTCTGGACTTCAAATTGTAACATTTTTATGCGGAGATCGGATACTAGTTCTGTGGTTCGCGTAACGTCCGAATCCATCCTTGGTAACCTCACTGAAGACGCTATTCATCCTGTACAGTCTCACAGCTCTCAGTATTCCTAACAAAAACAGTCTACATAAAATATATTATGTTTTCATGATCTCAGTATCTGATCTCAGTATTCGGTATAAGTTTCTTTTTTATTTTTATGATAAGCTGTTAGCGTTTTTTGAAATTGTCATAATGTTTTTTATTAAGACATTTTATAATTTTTGTTTTACTATTTCCTGCATTATGTCTATTGTCACATTTTTATTATCCTGTTACTTATTAGAAAAATCTAAAAGTTGTATTTTAAAAAATAGTTACATTTATACTGTTTGTGTGACGAATGCCTGGCATGTGTTTTTAAAGTTTTATTTAATACTTGTAATATACGCAATATCTTGTAATACGCATGATGTTATGTTATTAATTGTTATTTTGGAAATCTTTTTCGCAGCACATCTGTGTAATTCTCACCTTATATTAATTTTATATCTTGCATTTTTTGTAATCATTCTGGAAGAACCCATGTTTTTTAAAAAATCGAGTGTTGCTGTTTTTATTTGTTTTCTAATTTATGTTACGATGCTTATGGAGATATCTTATGGTTTAGTTTTTTATATAGGATTTTTATTTTTTCGATCCTGTGATAATATGTCTCATACTGCATGTACGATATCAATCGAAAAAAATATGTTTGACTATCGACAATATTTTATGTTCAACTCGGATCTGGGTATATCAAGATTTCTGCTTACGAAAGCCTTTGTTATATCAAATATTATCAATATATTCACATATGAAGCCAATAATACACTTACATATACACTGCAAATTTATATTATATATAACTTATCATTACTCTACTCTCTACATTCAAACACTGTAGTTGTAAACACATCTCAGCGATACTTTTCACGCAGTATGGAAAATTGTTTCTTTTATGGATAGCATTGATCTAGCAAATAATATTGACTCCACGCTTGATCTTAGATGTTTTTTGAGTACACCTGAGTTATGTAAAAACTTTTTTGCAGATGGATATAGTTTTAAATTAATCACACACAATATTAGAAGCATTACCAAGAATTTCGACGCTTTCACTATTTTCTTACATCGCATAAACTTGGACATAGATATTATTATACTCACAGAATGTCGTCTCACGGATGCTGCAGTAATTGGCCAGATCCCAGGCTACAACTCCTTTTTTACTCATAAAAACATCAATCAAAATGGCGGAGTCGTAGTCTATGTGAAGGACTGCTGGAACGTTTCCGTGTCGGAACTTGATATAACGGATGCATGTGGATTGATAGTAGATATTACAAATGTGATTACTATTTTAGGGATATACAGAACACCATCATTTAAATACAACAATGGATTTATTTTCTCTCTTGACAATATACTAAATAATCTAACAGATAAAACTTCTCTAGCAATAGCCGGTGATTTAAATATTGACATCTTGTCTCAGCACAGGAATACACACGATCCATCAGATTACCTGAATATGCTAAGTCACCATGGCCTCAGACCTGCCATCACTAAACCTACTAGATTAAATGCGTGCTTAGACCATATTTTTATAAGATCAAAGGCTCTGGCCACGGGTCTGGTATGTGAAACCACTATGACAGATCACTTCCCAGTTCTCCTTGGTTTAAAAACAGAAAGGAAACGTGGCTCATTAGGCAGGTTTAAAACAGTGATAAACTATGCTAATGTTGCAAATGATTTAGAAACAGAGGATTGGAGCGCGGTCACAAAAAATACAGACGTAAACAATGCCTTAGAATCATTCATTGATCGTTTCTCTACTGCTGTTTCTCTTAACTATAAATGTATTCGTTTCAGTAGATCAAGGTTTACACTAAGTCCTTGGATAACCCCTGGCCTGCTGCGATGTATACGCCACCGTGATCGTCTTCATTTTAAAGCTAAAAAATTTCCCAATGATATTATATTACAAGCATCTTATAAAAGGTATCGCAATTTCTGTAATGAAATCCTGAAAAAAGTAAAATCTCAATATGAAGCTAACGAACTTGAGCTGGTGAAATCAAATCCTAAACAATTTTGGAACACTATCAAATCCATATGTCATCTTCCTCAAAAAAATCAAAGTAGTTGTCAACTTTTGTCCGCCAATTCAGACCCTGCAACATCTCTTAATAGTTGTAATGAATACTTTGCATCTGTGGGCAAATTACTATCTCAGAAAATTCTCAACGAAACAGGTGAAACTGAGTTTACATTAGCAGGAAAAATTAAAACACGTGGTAGCCCTTTGAGTTCGTTTTTCTTCGCACCAACTGATATTGATGAAATAGACACACTAATCAGACAACTGAAAAACAATAGTTCTCCTGGCTTAGACGGGATTACAAACTGCCTGCTAAAAGCTACTAGAAGACAGATTACAATTCCACTTTCTCATATTTTTAATTTAAGTTTACAGACTGGTCTCTTTCCATCTGCATGGAAAGTCGCATCCATTACTCCAATACACAAAGATGGTGCCCCTGATGATCCTAAAAATTATAGGCCTATTGCCCTGTTGAACGTTTTCTCAAAATTACTTGAGAAAATCGTCAATAAAAGGCTGGTAGCTTACCTAGAATCACATAAATTACTAGCAAATAATCAGTTTGGTTTCAGAAAACAGAAATCTACAGATGAAGCAGTGACGCTACTCACTGATCTTGCATCTACCTATCTTGACAAAGGTCTCAGCTGTATTGCAGTTTTCCTGGACCTGGCCAAGGCCTTTGATACGGTTTCGATACCTATCCTCCTTAAAAAACTAGAAGTGATGGGTATTCGCGGAGTAGCCTTGGACTGGTTCAGGAGTTACCTCATAAACAGGCAACAGTTGGTGCGGTTAAGTGGTGTTAAGAGCGACCAACTGCCAATTAATTTTGGCGTGCCACAGGGTAGTATACTCGGCCCCACCCTATTTATTATTTACATGAACGATTTGCATGATCTTAACTTACCATCAGCAGAGCTAATTTGCTATGCTGATGATACCGTTGTTCTTTTTCGAGGATGTGACTGGGAAAATGTCTATGCTATCGCGGAAAAGGGTATGTCAATTATTGCAAAATGGTTACAGCTAAATTTACTCACACTCAACACAAATAAGACAAAATACATGTGCTTTCACAAGACCGCTGCCTCAAAACCTAACAATAAGCTAAATCTACGAATCCATTTTTGCTCACTATCAAGCCCTTTTGTGGCCTGTGGATGTGTTTTACTACAACGCACAACTGATATCAAATATCTGGGTCTTACTTTAGATGAACATTTAACCTTTGAAGTTCACATCAATAGTCTGGCTGGGAAGGTTAGAAAACTAATGGGGATCATGAGACTATTGAGAAACTCCGCAAATTTGAGTACCCTAAGAATGGTTTACTATGCCATGTGCCAATCAATTATTTCATATTGCATTGGCACATGGGGATCTGCTGCAAAGTCCTATCTAATCACTTTGGAAAGAGCTCAACGTGCAATTTTAAAAGTAATTTTAAAGAAACCCTTTTTATATCCGACAGACGCCCTTTATAAAGACATAAAAGTACTTCGTGTCAGACAATTATACATTAAAAACGCTTGTCTTTCGATACATAAGTCTGTTGTTCACTCGCATGTTTATGATAAGATTTTAGGAAAACGCGTGGTGAAATTACCCACACCCATTGTTAAAACTAGTTTTGCTAAAAGATTTGCTCGGTACTGCCATTTGGCTACGTATAATGAGGTTATAGCCCGATGTGATCTAAAAAAAATTTCCTTAAAAGAAGCAAAGGCGAAACTGACACAATTTCTGCTCTGTCAAGACTATGATCACACTGAATCCTTAATTATTAACAGATAATTTATAAATTATCATATAGATATTTTTACACACACACACACACACACACACACACACACGCGCGCACGCACGCACACACACACAAACGCACACGCACACACAAACGCACACGCACCCACACACACACACACATACACACACACACACACACACACACACACACATCATATGTTTATACACCTAGTCCACTTTTGAGTATCTTTTATATTTAAAACATCAGTTTTCTATGTACACACAATCTACCTCTGGTCAATATAAGTTTTAATCCTTGTCTTATAACTGTTACCTGGTTTCCCAAGATACAGGCTTTGCCTAGTTTGGGAACCTCTGGCAATTATGTGGTTTAAAATGTTTTCTTTAGATTTTAAGATTTATAATTTTACTGTAACTACTGTGTGGTAAATGAATAAAATTATTATTATTATAATCATCACATGATTGGATGATAAAAGCATTAATACAAATAAATAAACACCGTCTATCCTATATTTCTGAAGCAGGAGTGGCAGAGGCGTAATATGTACACCGATGATGTTAGGTCCCATGTAATAGAAGGTTATCTATTGCCACTTAGCTGGCATAATCCTAGACCCCTTATTGACTGAGAATTTCTCATCAGAAAAACTATATTTTATCTGACCCCAGGATTTGAACCCAGGACATCATAATCGCTATGTGCATTTTTACCATGAGACTGACAAGTTAGAATTATGCAATATTACATTATTTGAATGTTAATTGTACTGTAATTGTAGGTTGCTGTTATGTACATGAATGGGGTTAACCTTTAGACTCATTAACAATAAATAAATATAACAAATTTTGATGCAAAAGTGTGGTAAAATAACTTAGGGTGGAACCAAACGGTATGATCAATGTCAACCATCACACATGTCTAGGTTTATATCTATAAAAAAGTAGTACCGGCGAGTGTGTATGAGAAGAACTATGAGAGTAGAGGAAGCCAGAGAGGTCTGTAAGGAAAGAACCTGTTGGAACTCTGTTGTACTGTTTGCCAACCCCGCAAGGGAACTGGCATGATGATATAGATAGATAGAAAAAGTAGTCTTAGGTAGTAAACACACAATAACAATGTTTAGTGTGTAAATAGATCAAGAGTTTACATGCATGAATTTTGCCATGCCCTGAGCCATCAGGGCATGGCATAGGCCAGATAGCATGGCATCCTAGCCTAGGCATAAAGTTAAATGACAAGGACACATCCAGAGCCAAAAGTAATTATAGCTCTGCATTGAAATTACTCACCTCTAGGAAATTGTTCTTTGAAATTCGATTGTCTGGGGGAAATCAAAAAACAACTCTTGTGGCAGTGGAGGATGGGGCAGGTTCATTTTGGGCACAGCAGTTTTTAGCAGACGATTTCCATTCTTGTTAAAATCTTCTGCAGCAAAATGCATACAAATTTTAACTGATGCAGTTTTTCTATAGGTCCTGCTTGCTCTAGGTAAATCCTGCTGGCCAAGTGCTTGAACCCTTTTTTTGGACATCTAAAACATATGCAATCAGATACTATAATTTTATAATTACATACAAATCTCCAACAAATAAGATCTAAACAATTTACAAGTTTTGTATTTATTACTTTATATAGTTTTATCCATAATTCTCACACCAGGCATGCCTGTAGGCAATAGGAGTCTCAGGGATGTTAAATACATCCACAGGTTTAACATGTACACAAAATATCTATTTGTATCATTACACCAGATCCTATACAGGGTAGGCAGAGAATACCTTATCGAAGATTACAGAAAATTATTGTTATTAAAGAGAAGGCAACTTTGCAGTATAGTATAAATGTTTTCATCAAAGCAACCATTCCTCTAATATCATTATTAAAACCGAGACCTGAATTCAACAAAATGATGTGGCCGCGTTCTAAACGTCTTAATTATAATAAAAGCATATTATACGTTGAAACAACAAGAAGAAACATTAACTGAAACAACATCCCCATCCACAGTTTACTGTTATGCACAACAGAAAAATCGTTATAGGAACTTACCTGGTAGGATCTAAGGGCAGGGCGGCAAAAAATAAACTAGGAATAGAAGAACTCCTTCTGTCAAATATCACACATTTACGAAAAGATTTTCCAGACGTATTTATATGCAAAATAGTCCCCGTCTCGAAAACGAAAATGCAGTAGTATAAACAAGCACACCGCAGTATCACTGATAGGGCGGAGTCTTCACGCTAAATCGGAGGAAAAAGTCTCAACTCGACGATGATAACGGAGTTTTAACGCATAAATCAGTAACAACGGTAAAATAACAAGAGAAATACACAAACACATCCGAAAATGGCCGGCATAACTTTGAATTTTTTGTTAGATTCATATTTCATTATAGCTGTCAAGTGTCATTGTGCCAGACGTACCAACATTTTAATACTAATTTATTGACTTTGTAATATTGGTAATAGAATGCGCACACAACCAGTATTAGACATGGGTAACTCAGCAAAATTCCTTGCGTTAACTTAGTAACTCAGGCGCAGGCTACTGCGTCGGCTCATTGTGTTAACTCAAAATTGCGCCATGGCGCAACAAAATGAAACGCGCCGAGTGAGCAGTGAGACGCACGCCATCTGCACGCCGCGCTCACAGACTCTTAGCACAAAGTACAAACGGCGCATGGCGCCCGAACTGCGTTGGCTCATTGTTCCGGAAAATACAGCCTACCTATTTTGTACCCTTTCTTCAAATTTACTCCTTCAATTTTATTGATTCCTTCTGATGACAAATTACCTACGATATTATTATTAAATTAAATGGAAAGTTATTTTAAAGTTGTACCTAAAAATAATATTATTTGTATAATTCAATATTTATATATTTTTTCTTTTTCTTTATAAAAAAACGTAGCCCCACACTAGGATTTATTCCTGTGTCGTGGGTGCGTTTACAAACATGAAAGTTCACACACTCAAATACCCAGACCGAAACAAATAATTGTGGATCACACAAAGATTTGTTCCGTGCGGGAATCGAACCCGCGACTATTAGACACAGTGGGCGGAGCGACTTAAGCTCTTAACCACTGCGCTAAATCGTCCGTCGCTATATCTTGATTAGGTGATTCTGAATGATGAAGAATGTCGTCATCAAGACTGAAAAACCAAATATGGTTACATTTCACTGCTGTAAATGACGAAAAAAAGGTTAAATGTTTATATTGTGATCAACAATTATCAGTTGCCAATAAATTTACATGTAGTCTTATAAGACAAATTAATAACTAATAGGTATGCATTTAAAAGTTGACTGCTATTTTTTCAGACAGTTTCTATAATATTGTTCACATAAGATGGGTACTGTGACAGTTCTAAGTGTCAAACGAAAACAATCTTTAATGCAATGGGATTGAGGCATAAAACCATATTTAATTATAGAAACGGGTTTCAAACTCTTATTACCATTAAATAAAGTATAATTTCCTTTGACTCTTAGAACTGTTACAGTACCCATCATACATGAAAATACTATAATCCATGTTACGACAGTGATTAGTAATAATCAATTATTCAGTAAAATTAAATAGACGTTGCTTTTAAAAACTAGGTCATATATTTTTAATGATTTCTTATATTTATATTACGCATATTTTTGAAAGTGACGCCTGGCAACACAACACCTTTCTAATCTGGTAGGTATCTAGTTACAATTTTTTAATCTGTAATTCTGTAATGGCAATCGAGTCCAGGGGTCGGAAAGTCACCTACACAGTCAAAACAGTTTTTTTGGTCGCGCCATCTCATATCGTTATTCCTAAACAAAATAATGTTGACGAGAAAACCGACACAGTGGTCAAAACGCTACAGGATGTGTCTCGAAGGGTGTTTCCCGGCAAAAGCGGTAACAGAGAGTCTAAACTCTCGCTCGAGACTCTCGAACTTATGAGGCAGAGACGGGAAATGTCATCCACGCAGGCGTCTTCGCCGGATGGGAGGAACCTCAACCGGAAGATCCGGAAGCGGGTGCGACGTGACCTCCGATGTTCCAACACCCGCGCCATCGCGGCTGCGATTGAACAGAACAGAGGCACCAAAGTCTTCGCTCGCCAGCTAGGTAGATCCCATCTGACGAAACTTAATACAGCGGATGGCAAAACCGTGACCTCCAAGTTCGAGATACTCGAGGAAATTGAGAGTTTCTACAAAGACCTGTACGCATCACGGATGGCTAAACCCTCGAGACCCAGCGCTGACGACCACAGAGCCCCACTAGCACGCCACGATACGGAAGACATCCCTGATGTCAACCAGGACGAGGTCAGAGTGGCTCTCGAGCAGCTCAAAAACAACAAGTCGCCAGGCGATGACGGAATCACCACTGAGCTCCTAAAAGCAGGCGGGACTCCAATCCTGAAAAAGCTAGCGAGCCTCTTTAATTCCGTCATCCACCAGGGCTTAACACCTCAAGCGTGGAGCGGGAGTGCGGTGGTTCTGTTCTTCAAAAAAGGTGACAAAACCTTGCTGAAGAACTACAGACCCATCTCACTCCTGAGCCACGTCTACAAGTTGTTCTCGAGAGTACTCACAAACCGCCTCGCCAGAAGACTTGACGAGTTCCAGCCACCGGAACAAGCCGGGTTTCGAAAAGGCTACAGCACCGTAGACCACATCCATACTGTTCGGCAGATTGTACAGAAGACCGAAGAGTACAATCAGCCGCTGTGTATGGCTTTCGTGGACTACGAGAAAGCCTTCGACTCCATCGAAACCTGGGCGGTTTTGGATGCTCTGCAGCGATGTGGCATCGATTGGCGCTATATCGAGGTGTTGAGATGTCTGTATGATACCGCCACAATGACCGTCCAGCTCCAGGGCCAAAAGACCAACCCGATCGAGCTGCATCGAGGGGTAAGACAGGGGGATGTAATATCCCCCAAGCTCTTCACCAATGCACTCGAAGACGTCTTCAAGACGCTGGACTGGACTGGGCGGGGCATTAACATCAATGGCGAATACATCTCACACCTTCGGTTTGCCGATGATATCGTCATCGTGGCAGAGTCACTGGAACAGTTGAGCGGAATGCTGCATAGCCTAAATGGAGCCTCTCGAGGTGTCGGTCTCGGCATGAACTTGGATAAAACCAAGATCATGTTTAATGAGCATGTCACGCCGGGACCGATCTACGTCGATGGTTCGATGCTCGAAGTTGTTCGGGAGTATGTCTACCTTGGACAAGTTGTCCAATTTGGTAGGAACAACTTCGAGAAAGAAATCAACCGCAGGATCCAATTGGGTTGGGCAGCATTTGGCAAACTACGTCACGTTTTCGCTTCGCCTATACCGCAATGCCTGAAGACTAAAGTCTTTAACCAATGCGTTCTACCTGTTATGACTTACGGGGCCGAGACGTGGACACTCACAGTGGGACTAGTCCACAAACTCAAAGTCGCACAGCGGGCTATGGAGCGAGCTATGATCGGCGTCTCTTTGAAGGATAAAATTCGTAACGAGGTAATCCGACAAAGAACCAAAGTTACCGACATAGCTCGCAGACTCAGTAAGCTAAAGTGGCAATGGGCTGGTCACATCTGCAGAAGGACCGACGGCCGATGGAGCAAGCGTGTCCTAGAGTGGAGACCGCGACTTGGTAAGCGTAAGGTAGGACGGCCCCCAGCTAGATGGACCGACGACCTCAAGAAGGTCGCTGGGACGGACTGGATGCGGAAGGCGGGGGACCGTGTGCAATGGCGCGTGTTAGGAGAGGCCTATGTCCAGCAGTGGACTACGATAGGCTGATTGATTGATTGATTGATTGAAACAAAATAAGACCAATTAGTTATTAAGTTATTCGCTAGATGTCACAACAGAACCGATTAGTATCGGTAGAAGATCGATTTTGATAATAAAAAGAAATTGTGTCTTTTAAATTGATATATTTATCTTATTCAACTAAACCTGTGATCAATATCGTTATATATTTTTTATTTCACTATTAAACTGTTACTTCCATTTATTTTAGTAAAAGTAATGTTATCGATTGTTTTCTACATAAAATCGATACAAAGTGTGTATGTGCAGTCTGTGGACTGTTTACTCTAATTAGTCTGTGGGACTCTTACAAATGGTCGCCGAACTTGTATTGTTTGTTTGTTGTGCGCGTAGGTACGCTTGTAATTATGTGTTTACTCACTGATTAGGAGTTAAATTTATATGGATTTGCGTGGGGGATCTTTATCAACCTATAAACATTTTTGCCCTTGCCTTACGTCGAGTTCAAACATCCTCTGGACGCTGGTTTTCGTGTTTTCACGAATTTTGAACTAAAGTGCTTCTTGTGATATTGAACATTTTAATTGAATTAATCTATGTAATTGTGTGCCCTAAAAGAATGTGAGTTGCAAAAGTTAGTAGTGTAATAAAAATAAGATATCATTTTGTGCTTTTTATTTTCTCTAGATTTGTTGCTCCTCGTAATAATAAGTTAAATTTTTATTAATAGTCTTTTATCTTACCGAATATATAATAGTGAGTGCTACCTATAGGAATGTATAGATACAACTGTATCTATACATTGTAATAGGTAGTACGCACATTGATTCTGAACTATATATGCATATACGAATATGTACCTATATAGGCATACCACCATAGCTAGCTATATATAGGTACGTACGTCTAAAAGTTTCGGAATACTAGTAATAGACGGCGCTACTAAGTGACAGAAATCGTGTTGGCATCAAAAAGCGCCGAGTTGGCTCTCTATTTCCACTATATTACTTTACTCTATGATCGAGTCTCTAAGCGAAAACACGAGTGATGGGTGTTTTATGGTTTTCTTGGATCCTGCGGAAACTACTTATCCAAAGAAACAGGTTTGCATACGCCAGCGGGTTCAAAGTAAGCTATCAGTGCGACAAGTCGCTTGGCACCAATGCACGCCCAAAAATGTTGTATTTCAATGGTTTTTTATCTTTGCCGCTTCACTACACTTTGGAATACAAAATAACAACACTTTTGTAAATTAAAACACATTTAATAATAACAAATTAAAAACATTAAAATAGATCAACCATGATTTTCTTTCAACCACTCCTCACAGAATCCACTATAGCACATTCGTTTTGATTTTCGAGCGTAAACGTATTCCGTCAATTATTTTACACGCAGGTGTCAACTCAGCCGTTTCTTAAAATAATAATAATAATTTATTATTGCCAAGATTACAATTTTATGGTCCAGATTCACTATGTTAATACAGGTATATATTATAGGTACATTAGCTTAATAAATTGTAAAAACTAAATTATTCTGTACTGCTGCCACCCAAGCTAAGATTAAACTTGTGTTAAAATAAAACCTTGTAGCCAGTAAAATGTAAAAGTAAAATGTAGAAAAGAAACTATTATCTATCATTCCTTTTTCACGGTGTTGTAGTTTATAAAAATAATATAAAAAAGATTTGTGCAATACCACAAATGTTCAATACATTTCAATGGATTCTGCGGGCAACTCAACACCTTAACACCTTTCAAATTTACCGGTCGTGCGCTGTGCGCCAACTCATTTTGAACAAGTGAGTTAACACATCCGGCGCAGTGAACTGAGTTGGCGCAATTGCGCGGCGCAGCGCAGTGTTACCCATGTCTAACCAGTATAAAACTTGGCCCCCTATCTAGTACAATCTCCATACATATCATAGTTCAAGAAAATTTGGACACCTTCAATGTATGGAAGTGTCCACCCACTGGGCCCTTATTCGCTATGACAATTTAAACACGGAACAAGACGTGTTATCAAACATACGTGTTATTGGCGTGGAATGGAATTCTGTCTGCCACTGTCAGATTTGAAAACATGACAAGGCTCGTCACACGCCATGTTTCGAACTGTCAAAATAACACCCTCCGCGCTTGCGTGTTATTGAAAACATGTTAAAAACTTGCTAAGGTAATTCAATGTAAACAAACATTTTTAAATAGTTTTATTGCAATTTAAATGTTATATTATGATCATCGCGTCGTCGTCGTAGTAATAAATTATTACTCATAACCAGTGACATTGGAAAATTGTGGTGGCTCATCTATTAAAGTGAACTTCTCAATTTCAACAATAGTGTACACATTTATCTTAAAAATATGGTGTTTTGTTTTAGTTTGTAGTCACAATGAACCAGACGAAAGCTTCTACAGCCCAATTAGCATATTTACCCACCCACAGGTGGAATCTGGGTACATCAATTGTTCTCCTCAAGGAAGGTCATCGAGAAATGTGGAAAGACCTAACCTACCAATTAAATGCGTTAGGAGGCCCATTTAAAACTGTGATCATAAAAAACAGGTACGTATCTACTAAAACAAATGTGACTTTTGTTATTTTATAAAGACAAATAATTTGTGGTGTGCTACATTATTGATTTTGTGGTAATTTAAATATTTGTATCATTGATTTAATTATAGGGCATAGGTGGATGATGTTGACCTAAAATAACATAATAGGCTATTTTTCATTATCAATTTTCATTACAAGTAGAATGTAGGGTTATTATAATGCATTTTCTATTAGTGAGTCTTAATTGTTCATCAAATAATGTGTTGCATATATTATGAAGCACTAATTTTGCATCTAAAATCATATCTTTCATATGAAACTTCTTTTACAGAATTGCTGATGGTTGAGAAAATTAGAACACCCAAGTTAACCATTTCTTGTAGAGAAAGATGTGCGGTGATGTCATCTGTGGTGGGAATTTTTATACTAATGAATGAAAGAAAAATGTTTTTATTTCAATTTGTTCAATTATAGCTGCATAATTATGGTGTGGTAACCTTGGTAGCAAAGTGGAACTATTACTGTGTGGTATACCAAACTGTATAATTTTGAATGTTTGTTGTTCAAATCAAATAAAATAGCATTTATTGTGGTCATAGGTTACAAAGATGGTATGTGTTGTTGTTCTGATGAGGACTTACAAGTTTCCATTTAACAATACCAAATGACTTGCATGTGATTATTGATTTGTTATTCATAAATAAAACTTGTTGATTTACCAATTACTTTTGTTTCATTTATATACATACCTGCCCCGCAGGGGATCTGGCTTGATGATGTTTTTATTATTTTATTTTTTATTTTCTTTATTAATTATTTAATTTAGATAGATACATAGATTATGTATCTATCTATGTATCTGTGTAGATAGATAGCTAGTAAAGATAAAGATACATAGTAAATAAACTAAATAAAAAAGTATACCTTTTAATTCACTGTATGTATATTTGCAAAACAAACTTTAAAATACAAAAAAAAAACACCGTCACGCCGGTATTCCCGGAGTGGGGGGCAGAAGGGCATAGGGGCAACTAGGTTCAGGGAGGACCGGCCTCGACTTGGGCTGTTGCTATGGGGGAAGGCATACATTAGGTGTCTCGCCGTGGTGAACATGAAAGAAACTTGTCCACTGGCCAGTGCAGAGATGCACTGGCCAGCGGACAAGGGATTCTTCCACGTCGCCGGCGAGGTCGGTGTCTAATCCTGTGTGTGATATCGGTATCTGATAGGAGGGAAGTAAGGGCATTGTAAGGGTTGCTGAAAATATGGCGCGGGCAGCAATAACGGCTGATAGGAGGCGAGTCAAGTGCGTAGGCGGCAGCAGCTAAAAAGGGCTTTTATATAGTTGCGAATAGGTTCAAGGCTGAGATCGGAATGGTGCTAGGTTTAGTCTGGTTTTCCTCAGTGGCCAATTTTATGAAAAAACATGGTGTGACAACTAAAGACACTAAAGTGGTCGGTTCGGACGAAGAGCAAGGATTGGGGAATTAATGAATGAATAAAATAAACTAATTTTGAACCAATTGTATTGCCTTAAGTTATCACACAATATTTTTATGTAAAATTGACCACTTAAAAAAACAGACTATATATATGTGTGGGACAAGTCTTTGTTTGTTTAGGTGTGGGTATAGGTTATTGTATTTGACATTTGTACGTTCTAAAACTTGGATCTTTGTTTAATGTTAATTAAAGTTGCCTTTTTTATATCTGGCCCTACTTATTTACTTAGTTTTCAATAGACACATACTTAAAACCATATTATCAGCACATATAAATATATTTTTACCGAAATTGAATAAGTTGAAACGAATGTTCGAAAAACCGATACTTTACCGAAACTAACAGATGTAAGATTATGAACGAATCCAGGGAATCTCAAATTAAAAATAAAATTGCCGTAGACAACATTCCTTACGGCATACCGAATACCATTTTGTAATTCCACGCGAAGGCTCGTTAAGGAAGCGTGTTTATGTTTACTGCTTGTTATGACGTCACACGTTACTTGCGGGGAATCTCATGTGGCATAGCGAATAAAGGCCCTGGTGTCGTTGAAATTATCGTAAAAGTGACGTTTAGATCGTTGTCAAATTCGAATATTCGTTACTGACATTTACTACTAAGAGTACGTTCCACGGGTGCGTTCCACTTGTAGCCCACGCCGACCACGCTCCCAATTGTGACAATTGCCGTTCCACAAGGTTGTCAGCGCCGCAATCGTTCACGCAAGTGGAACGTACCATGGGACCATAGTGATCGATTTGTCAAATACAAAGGGCGGGATTTTAGAATATAGTTCCTCTAAGTATATTTTTTTGTTACAGTAGTAAATTAACATATATATTCATAAAAAAAACGGTCTATTGTAAAATACCTATAAGGTATTTCATATATGATTATAATTTCAGTGAATCTAAATTGCAAAAAAAGGAAGTAGTCATAACATTTAATCAATTGTAATTATAATAATTCATTCTAGCAACCTGTTACTCCAGTTCGAATCAAGAATTATGAATTTGTTATTACGAAATCAAGAAGTTCGATAAGTATTATTAAATTACAAAAGTGAAGGACAAGCCTCCGCTATAAACAATGGCTCAATGAATATCCTGCTCTGAATGTGTGTAGTAGGTGCCTACCATCCTTATTATAATTGGTACAAATTGTAAAGAATAAATCTTACTATGGAATACAATAGAAACCACATTGCTATGATGTAATTATATAACATTATAACAAAAAAATGCAATTGATTGTAAGTTTACAATAAAGAAAATTTTTAACAATATTGTTTTAATGTTTTAACTTAAAACTATATCGAATATGAATACTTAAATACTGAGATGTATGGAAGGTAATTATAATAATATACAGTAATTTTAAAATGTGACTATATAGGTAAATAAATAGCACATATAATGCCCCTACAAAACCTTGTGTGGTGCTAGTCAGGACTGCAGACACATGATAATAAAACAGACCACTCCTATATCTTGCAAATGTATAGCAGTTAAAAATAGCTTGAAATAAAATCACCACTTAATTTTTGGGTTGTTCGTGTTTATATTGGTGAAAAGTGCATGTTTACAATAGTAGTGTTTCCATTCTAAATATCTCTGACGATCCCTTGCAATGTAATGGTCGTGGTCATTTATGCATTAGCTAATTTGATTAACATAATACAAATAATAAAGTATTACTTACTGACTACCTCGTTGGTCTAGTGGCGAAGCACATCGCTTTGAGATAACGAGGTCCTGGGTACAAATCCTAGGTCGGACAATTGTAGTCTTTCTAACAAAAACTTCCCAGTATGAGTCCGGAGTCTGGAATAGTGCCTGGTATATGGCAATAGGCTCGCTCCCTATTATATGGCATCTAACATCGTCGGCAATAAGTAGGTGTACACAGTACACCTCTGCCACCCCTGCTTGGAGAATAAAGGCGTGACGGTGTTTATTTTTTTATTTATTACTTAGTAACTTAAATACTATGAGAAAATCGAGTTTGATCAGCTTGGCAGCCAAGGTGTACGGTAAAATTATTGAACGGAGAATGCGCGTGAAGTCCGATGGAATGTTGTGCGAGGCACAAAGGGGTTTCAGGTCTGGAAGAGGATGTTCGGATCAAGTCTTCTCACTCCGCAACATCGTAGAGAAGCATCTGGCAGTGGGCCGGAAGGTTTTCTGCGGTTTTGTAGATCTGGAGAAGGCATTTGACAGAGTTGTGCGAAAGAGACTTTGGGACATTTTGCCAGAGTATGGTATAGATGGCACTCTGTTGCGAGCCGTCCAGTCCACTTATGTGGACTGTAAGGCATGCGTACGGGTGGGTGGTAACAGGTCACCCTGGTTTGACGTTAAAATCGGCGTCAAGCAGGGTTGCGTGTTGCCCGCTAGACTGTTTATAATATATCTGGACAAAAGTCTTCAAAAAAAAGTTTTCAAAGACTGAAAGCGATGAATGAAGGTGTACAAATGGGTGACTTAGTGGTAAACCATCTACTTTATGCAGATGACGCGGTTTTAATAGCGCCAACAGCCACTGATCTGCAAACACTAGTCACAGTTATGAAAGACGACTGCATGATCAATGGCTAACACTTGAATGTGAAGAAAACCAAGATTATGGTTTTTGAAAGGGAAGAAACCAGAACGAATGTAAGGATTGTGGTTGGTAACGATGTGCTGGAGCAAGTGAATGAGTTTGTATATCTTGGATGCGCCTTCAGTAAGGATGGGAAATACACCGCTGACATAGAGAGAAGAGTGAGTGCAGGGAACAGAGTGAATGGTGCGATGGGAAAGCTACTCGGGAGCCGGCACTTAAGCCATAAGGCGCAGCTGGCCATACATAACGGAGTTCTTGTCCCAACGCTGTTATATGGTAGCGAGAGCTGGGTATGTAAGAAGGAGAATGAAAGTAGGATAAATGCGGTAGAAATGCGAGCTCTGCGGAAGATGTGCGGAGTGAAGATGACCGACCGCATTAGCAACAGCATAGTAAGACAGCGAGTAGGTATGAAAGATAGTATCGGTGTAAAGATGAGAAAGGGCATATAGAAAGAATGCCAGAGGAAAGAATGACAAAACAGATATACAATGTGAAAGTGGAAGGATGCAGGTACCGGGGAAGACCTAGACTATCTTACCACGACCAAATAAACCGAGTCTTATCTGATGGAAAAGTCAAGAGTCTCCGTAACCGGCGAGCGTGTATGAGACAAACTATGAGAGTCGAGGAAGCCAGAGAGGTATGTAAGGAAAGAACCTGTTGAAACTCTGTACTCTCTGCCTACCCCGCAAGGGATCTGGCGTGAGGTTATAGATACACAGATAGATAGATAGAAAATCGTGAAATTACAAAGATAATGTTCATTTGATAGCTTCTTCGATACCTGTATACTTCCAGATTTTTAATTCACATTGCCTTTTCATGACTTTTTATTTTGTACATTATAACGCCGTCCTCCACTTCCCGAACGCATCCCTTAGTTCCCGCCGCGCCACCCGCGTCGTGCGCGCATCCCGCGCTCCCGCCAGCGTTCGGAACCGTACGATAATTATCGTACACATACGATAATTTTGTGCCTACGTACGATTTACGATAGCATATTATTATCGTACGCAGATTGTACGATAATTTCTATCATGATGCAAAATTGGAGAATTTATATTATTTCACTCATGCGCTGATAGTCTAAATCACAGTAGCATGATTTTATTTTGTCCAATAAAATCTTGGGAAAATACCGGGAAATACAAGTTCTCTATTCCTATTGGTTCTTACGATCCGCTCTGCTAAGTTTCACCACTGCCGATACTGTAACTTTATCCAGCGCCTGCTGTACACGCTTTCTTATTGGTTAGTATAGCATCTACCAATGCGAACAAGAGAATATAAGTTCGATATTTCGATTATGTTCACACTTCATATGTATCGTATATTTTGTGTAGAAAAGTTGGCAGTCATTTCGTTATATTATTATGATTATATGTCTGTATTCGCTCTGACAAAAGGAATTATTCAAATTAAGTGAAGAAAGAAGTAATTTTCTAGAGCAGCAAAATTTTGATTACACACTCGGAGTGATTGTTATCATTGGCAAGTAGGTATATTTATCAAATACATTTTTTCAGTGGCTGTATATTTTCTATAACTTACTAACCTATTAATTATACTAACCTATTTCTTCTTTATAAATACAAAATTTTGGCGTGTTTCATACCCAACTTGCATGGGAACAGTGAAATTTTGTCTGAGTGAATTTTAAGCTTGGCGCGTTTATTGAACTTAAAGTGGAAAGGGAATCAGTTCAGGTCTGTACCACGTGTAAAACATTTGGGTTTCAGTGTTCTGTTGATTTGACAGCGGTGGTTTAAAAAAGATAAACTATAGAGTACTTGCATGCATATCAATATTACAATTTATATGATTTATTTATCTATAATAGACATTATCCTAAAAAATACGATAATTTAAAGAAGAAAGAAAGAAAAATACGATAATTTTACGCCCCTGGTACGATAGTCAGTCCACTTCAAGTTCCGAACACTGGCTCCCGCATGAGCCAGTCGCCAAAAGCTCCCGCATGCGCCGGTCGTGCCGTAGAGATATTAGCCGCCCCGCACGCTACCGGACCTAGACGCGCTCAATTGTTTCGATACGATTATAATTTTAGATACTAGCGCCCTAGTTTACCTACCACGGTTCTGTAAGAATACCCAGGAATATTAAAAGTACGTTACGAAAGGAATGGTTGTAGTTTTTCTTCAAACCAACGGTGAACGAAACCCACGCCGCCCGCCTGAGCTTGCCACAAAATGGCGCCGCAACTGTGAAGCCGTGAAAAACTAGCCGTGACTAAAGAGTGCTACTTAAACTGATAAAAGTATTTTCAACTGTGCAACGTTACTGTGTTTTCAAGATGCCCCTGACAAGGTCTGCTTCCCAAACCGATGCTCATCGTGGACAAGATGAGGCAAGAAGCCTTCAAGACGACACAAGTCGCGAAGACGTATTTAGACAAGAGGAAGTGACCATGATGATCAATACTCTGCAACGCTCGCAGCTTGATGCGTTTCGTGAGCTGCTCAACAGCGTCAGACACTCATCTACACCCATCTTAGACCAAAGGTCCAGCACAAGTAATTTCAGCCGCTGCAAGGCCAGTTTTAGCGGACGCACAGACGAACCAGTGGAAGGATTTATTGATGCCGTGGAGTCATTCCGGGAAGCAGCTAATGTTCCCGACGAAATAGCCGTAAAAGGATTTTCTATGTTGCTCACGCACACCGCTGCAACCTGGTGGCAAGGTATTAAGCACCAGATTTTTACGTGGCAAGATGTCCTTGAAAATTTGCGAAGTGCATTTGGAGACCGCCGTCCGCCCTACAGAATTTATATCGATTTATTTACGGCCGGCCAGCAACCTGATGAAAATGCAGACTTGTTCATCTCCAGAGCACGTGCGCTCCTCGCTCGCCTACCACGAGGCGACCTTAGTGATAAGGTGGAGCTTGACATGGTATATGGCTTATTAGACCATAAGATAAGAGAGCCCCTACGCAGAGAAGAATTTACAACCTTTACTGCTTTGTTAAGTAAAGCTCGGAGTATCGAAGACTCAAATAGAGAGTCGCAATTTTTGCCCACTGCGATATCAAAGGACGCCGCCGCCAATCGCACTCGCTACAAAGCGCCGCCGCCGCGCGCAACTACGCAGTTCCCCGCCGAACGAGTACCTACACTGATGACGCAAACGGCAGCGACGGGAGTTCCCCGCGCCAGCGCACACCTACCCAAGCTACTTCAGTTCCAGAGCAACGTGCACGTCGAACTTCGTTTTGTGTTTATTGTAAAAATTATGGACATAATCGCGAAACATGTCGTAAAATATCTAAAAGTTCCGCGGATAATGTGATTCGTGATAACGTGCAACGCATTCATTGTTATGGATGCGGCGAGAAAAGAGTGATGCGTTCGAACTGTTCGAAATGTAAATCGCATTTTAGTGCAATCGATTGTACTCGTATAAATTTGTCGCGATCGCGAGTACGTAGGTCAACGACCTCCGGTGCATCAGCTGTTGGTAAGCAGTCCACATTGGTAAGTAATTCAAATATTCCTAAGGTTTGTAAGGGAGCTGATCCTAACTTACGTAATGTTCCGCGTTCTAATCATAGTTTTTCGCATACTATACGTAATGCCCCGCGTTCTATTCGTAGCGTCCCACATAACTTTAAAAGTGTAAATAGAATGCCCACTACTAAACCGCTCGTCTTAAATAAAAGAAGTCGGTTTGAATCCGACTCGGTTCCCCGATTTTTAAATGATAAAAATAATAAGCACCCGTATCAACGGTTTGCACGGAATAGGGTGACCACAAAATTTTCGGGACAAAACCCGGAAATTTGTAAATCGGGTAGGGTGACCACATTTTTTTCGGGACAAAAGCAGGAAATTAGTGAACCAAGTAGAGTGACTATAAATTGTAAACATGACAATTATTTCGCCCTTTCGTCACTAAAATCGCACGATGATGGTATCCCACGACGGCCTATTTTAAGTATAGAAATTTTAGGGATTCGTGGAAGAGCTTTAATTGATACTGCGGCGAAGAGATGTATCGCAGGGTCCACGCTCTACGCGATGCTGCAACAGCATAATCATCCATCCGTGCCTGGTTCCATGCGCGTTAAGCTCGCTGATGGTTCTACACAAACGCGCCAAATACTGTCAACGACGTTGGATGTCAAGATCATTCCAGGTAGGATTGTTACTATTGAGTTTTTGGTTTTCCCAGATGCAAGTGACAATGAAACCTTATTGGGAATAGATTTTTTACAGGCCGCTGGTTTGGTACTTAATTTAGCTACTTCCGTTTGGCACTTCCATGATACTAAAAAGGTTTACCCATTAGAATTCGAGAGTCCTAATAGTGTCACACTATGTTCTGCTGACTTCCTGAGAGAAGATAAGGGTCCGATGTTGAAGCCCTCCGACCGTGAGTGTCTAGCTTCACTTCTGCAGGATAATGAGGATATCTTCGGTTCAGGGGGAGAACCAACTCCATATGCAGTACATCATATCGACACCGGAGACCACGCGCCCATTTCAGTTCCCCCATATCGCATTACGCCTGCTAAGAAAGAGGTTATGAAAAAGGAACTTGACAAGATGCTTCAAGAAGGCATTATCGAAGAGTGCGAGTCCGCATGGACGTCTCCAGCAGTGTTAGTGCCCAAGAAGGATAACGGCATCCGATTTTGCGTAGATTATCGTAAATTAAATGCCGTCACGAAAACGGATAGTTATCCTCTTCCGCTCATTGATGAGCTTCTTCAATTGACCAAACGTCATTGTTTAATGTCGTCAATTGATTTAAAATCTGGTTACTGGCAAGTCGGACTTAATTCCGCTGATCGCGACAAGACTGCCTTCGTAACACCGTTCGGTACTTATCGTTTTACACGCATGCCATTTGGCTTAAAGAACGCGCCATCGACTTTCCAAAGGTTGATAGATCGATTTCGTTCTGGCGCTAGTTTACAGGGCATTGTTTTACTCGCTTACTTAGATGATATTTTGATCATAAGTGAAACATTTTCTAGCCACCTGGAAGATCTAAGAAAGGTTTTTGATCGTTTACGTCAATTTGGTTTAAAGGCCAATCGTGCAAAATGTTTCTTTGCTCGTCCTGAGATAAATTATCTTGGGCATGTTATAACCTCAGAGGGTATTAAGCCAGATCCCTCTAAAATTGACGCAGTTCTGAAGATGGTTAGTCCTAAAAATTTGAAACATCTTAAGTCATTTTTACAGACATGTTCCTGGTTTCGGAAATTTGTTCCTAATTTTTCTCAGATAGCCCAGCCCTTAACTAAACTCACCCGCAAAAACGAACCCTGGAGGTGGGATCGTCAACAAGAGGAAGCGTTTCAGTGTCTGAAGGACAAATTAACAGCAGCTCTTGTTTTGATTCAAGCTGATTATACTAAATCTTTTGTTTTGCGGACTGATGCCAGCAACTATGCAATAGGAGCTGTTCTATTGCAAGGCGAGGGTAAAGAAGAAAGGCCTATTGAATATGCTAGTCGTCTGTTGGCTCCAGCCGAAAAAAATTATACAACAACTGAAAAGGAGGCCTTGGCAGTTGTTTGGGCAACAGACAAGTTCCGCGGTTACCTTGATGGTCACCCTATTGTTGTGAAAAGTGACCACCAACCGTTAAAATGGCTCCTGACTCTCAAGTCTCCAAGTGGACGTCTTATAAGATGGGCCATAAAGCTTCAAGCTTATGATATACGCTATGAATATACCCCTGGCAAGGTCTACGTTGTAGCTGATGCTTTAAGCCGTCCCCAGTTCAACGATACTAACCTTGACAGTTGTGATGTTTGCAATCTGATCATCGACATGCCACGTGTAAGTTCCGCTGATATACGAGAAGATCAGCTCGGTGATCCTGAACTTGCCAAGATAATTAATAGTCTTGAGGAGAATGATCCGGGTAACTCCCAATGGTTAGATAGAGGTTACATTATGAACCAAGGTGTTCTTTACCGGTACGTACCAGTTTCTGATAATGAGCAACCGCAGCTTGTGGTGCCGGCCTCTATGCGAGATAAAATTCTACAGGAGAACCATGATGCTCCGATAGCCGGACACCAGGGAGTGGAAAGAACATATTACCGAATCAGCCAACATTATTTTTTCGTTGGAATGCGTAAATATATTTCTGATTATTTGAAGAATTGTGAAGAGTGCCAGCGATATAAACTGTCCAATCAGAAACCAGCTGGACTCTTACAGACACCAGTCCTTAATCAGCGTGGAGAAGTACTTGCTGTAGATCTCTTTGGGCCCTTGCCTGAGGGCAAAGATGGTGAGAAATGGGTACTAATAGTCGAAGACACCGCTACTAGGTGGGTTGAGATATTTGCCCTGACTGATGCCAGTGCTGAAGTATGTGCCCCAGTATTACTTAATGAATACTTTCTCCGATATGGATTTCTACGTCGAATTATTTCTGACAACGGTGTCCAATTTGTTTCAGCCACCATGCAACAATGCATGTTTATATTAGGCATAAAACAACACCTCATACCGCTGTATCACCCAGAGGCGAACCCAGCAGAAAGGAAAAATCGGGACTTAAAAACACAACTCTCCATATTGGTCAAGAACGAGCATCGTATGTGGCCAAAGTTCCTGTCTTCGGTGAGATTTGCTATGAATAGCGCCACGTGTTCCTCTACTGCAGCCAGTCCCGCTCAGCTTACGTTCGCTCGAGAGATGCGTACTCCGTTTGACGCACAACGTGATTTGAGAGCTATATTGGACAAGGAGAATTTCCTTCCTCAGATCACTCCATATCTTCGTCGTTTTCTTAAAAATTGGGATACCATCCGCGATAGTGTTGAATTTCATCAGGACGTTCGTAAGACGCAAGCTGACAAGACCCGACAGATTGGTTCAACTTATGAAGTAGGTGATTTGGTGTTGATCACTACTCATTTACTTAGTGATGCATCCAAAGGTAGGACCCGAAAAATCATGCCAAAACGTAATGGCCCTTATCGTATAAGTAAAGTCCTCAGTCCTACTAGTTACGAGGTCACCGATCTAAATTCTCAAGTATTCGGTAAATTGCATGCTTCCGATTTAAGAATATATCATAACAAGTTTGGTTTGGTGTCAGCTCCAGTACAACCTCGTCGTTTGCGTGGACGACCGCGTCAAATTATTACTGCCGAGTGTCTCACGAGGCGTGTTAGTGACTCGGAGGGGGAGGATATAACGCCGTCCTCCACTTCCCGAACGCATCCCTTAGTTCCCGCCGCGCCACCCGCGTCGTGCGCGCATCCGGCGCTCCCGCATGAGCCAGTCGCCAAAAGCTCCCGCATGCGCCGGTCGTGCCGTAGAGATATTAGCCGCCCCGCACGCTACCGGACCTAGACGCGCTCAATTGTTTCGATACGATTATAATTTTAAATACTAGCGCCCTAGTTTACCTACCACGGTTCTGTAAGAATACCCAGGAATATTAAAAGTACGTTACGAAGGGAATGGTTGTAGTTTTTCTTCAAACCAACGGTGAACGAAACCCACGCCGCCCGCCTGAGCTTGCCACAACATCTATTATTGTTATTCTAAGATACATCTCTCCCTTTTTATTCAATCTTTTTCTTAAATAGATGTAAGTAACGGTTGTTATAATAGGTAAACTCTGAAATCAGAATGAGTTTGTTTATTAATTCAGTAATTATTAAATAAATACTATTTCCTCATCTATCTTTCTAGGTCTCTGACCCTCTCCTCTGGGGTAACAGTTGCGATAGTATGTTTTACATGTTTGTAAGTATTTGCTGAAATAACTAATTGAATGCCAATCAATATCAGGATTATGAGTTAGTTTGCTGAATGGATAGACACCACACATTTATTGGTAGAAACATACAAAGAAAATTGAACATAAAAACAATAAAAAGTACAGGCAAATAGGCAAAAAAACTATCATTGTAAGGCCAAACACTTGTAAGTTATTGCATATATTTACATTGAATATCACATTAAACAATGTTTACCTATTTAACTAATATCATGTGAACTAATATCATGATATTTTATAGTTTCTATGTATGTTCATATATCTGAGAATACAAGTGTAAAAAAATATTTTAAGTACAACCTATCTACTATATTATCATGCCAGATCCCTTGCAAGATAGGCAGAGAGTACAAGACATTTATAAATAATACAACTATGTTTTTGTGCTAATTTTAATAACGTAAGGTGTAGTTACTACTACACATTCCCTACTGGGAATGTAGTATTAAATACCTATACTAAATACTGCTGCTAACGTAATATTATTTAATGAGGTACCTCGATTTACTTGTTGCTTACTGAAACATCGTGTGTCCCTAAAGTTCGTATTATTATCCTCCGATGATTATCTACCCGTGTCGAGTAATTTTTACACAATTGCGTTTCTTCTATACATTTCGTTTCACCCTTTTACAGCTCATTTCGCGGTTTTTCAAGTTAAATTATTTATGTTTGATACCTATAATTTATAAGAATAGCCTTGTTAAACTTAAGATAAAAATTCTATAATTATTTTGATTTTCTATAATTATGTGGAACGCCTGAAATGGCGAAAATTTCGACGTTTATACCAAGTGGAACGTACTCTTGGTAGAAACGTCGAAATTTTCGCCATATCAGGCGTTCCACTTGGCGCCCGCGATCGATGTGATCGCATCGATGACGTCATGGATTTCGCTCACAAGACGCTCACGGTGACCTACCTCAAGAGGTGGGTCAGTTCTGGCTGTGCCTTGCGCGCGTTCGGTCGTGTCGCTGCGCTGCCCGCCCGCTATTTTCGTATTTACGTACGTATTAGATTTCGACTTGCTCTGTTGGAAACGCCTGCGCTTGCGTGGAGTGGTGATCTCGCCGGCTCGATATACGTGTATACGTACATATATACGGGCTTGCGACATTATTTCCCCGCGTCTGGCTCGCGCGTATCAACAAGGCGAGCCGATAGGTAGACACGCCGTTCTGACGGCGGTCGGCCTTCCCGCGGTTTTTTTTTTTCTCATCGGTTATTTTCATAACGGTTTTCAATATTAGTGTTGTATTGTAAATCCACGTCTTTTTTCCGTTCGTGGTAAGTCCGGTGGACGCCTAGCGGTGTCGTAAGCCGGGCTTGAGCGGGACCCGAGCGCTCGCCTCCCTCCTTCAGAGGGCGGCCAACTCGGAAGGGCTTGAGCTCTGGCCTTGGGGGCTTCCCTAGTCAGGGCTCTTGATTACGCCAGGACCCTGCCTTAACCCATCCCGCTATCCTATTCTCCGTGCGGCGGTTCTCTTCGCCCCGGAGCAGTTAGGGTTTGGTGCCGCCCGTTCGCCCCTAAGGCCAAGGGGCACACCGCGTCTCCCCGGTAGTTGCTAATGGGAAGCGGGCGCGCAAACCGCGCGACTCGCCGCCGCCCAAAATTCAAAAGGCCGGAAACGTTTCCGTTTCTCCCGGCCCCTCCGGCCCCCGGCCGTCTCCGTCTCCCGACGCGGCCGCGAGGGCCTCCCCCTCGCGCGCCCCGCACGTCCGAACATCACTCCCCCGCCGCTTGTCATTCAGGACAAGAGCGCCTGGGAGCGCATCTCCAAGGCGATTTATAATCGCCAAATCAACTACACGCACGCGCGTTCCACCGCGCAAGGCATAGCCGTCAAGGTGGCGTCCTCGGACGACCACCGACGGCTATCCGCGTTCCTGCGATCAAACAAGATCGCTTATCACACATACACCCTGGAGGAGGAAAGGGAGCTCAGGGTAGTAATCCGCGGTGTCCCTAAGGAGCTGGACACCGCCGTCATCAAGGCCGACCTCCAGTCCCAGGACCTTCCTGTGCGCCAGGTGCACAGAATGGTCAATGGGCGCTCCAAGGAGGCGTATGACGGCCGAAGGGTCTTCGACCTGAAGGCCGTGTGCCATATATCTGGCCTCTCCGTGGAGGCCCCCCACAAACGTGGCACGCCCGGGCAGTGCCACAACTGCCAGCTATACGGGCACTCTGCCCGTAACTGTCACGCGCGCCCTCGATGCGTTAAGTGCATCGGGGACCACGTGACGTCCCAGTGCGCCCGCTCGAAGGAGACGGCGGCCGAGCCCCCCAGCTGCGTCCTCTGCGGCACCAAGGGGCACACCGCGAACTATCGCGGTTGCCCCAAGGCCCCGAAGGGGAAGCGCGGCCGGGCGAGGCGCGGCGGCCGCCGCCGCCCCCGCGCGGTTGCCCCCCCCCCTCTGCGCCCTCAGCGCAACACCCCCCCGCGCCCTCAGCGCACCCTCGTCCGGTGCATTCTGCGCCAGCGACCACGGCTCCCCGCGCTCCCGCGCCACTGAAGCTGACCCCCCCTCCCCCGCCGCTCAGGCCGTCCCTCGGCGCCAACGCGTGGGTGAAGCCGCTGCCCTACACCGCGGCCTCCCACCCTGCGTCAGTGGGCCCTGCCCGCCCCCCGAAGCGCGCGCCGGCGATCCAGCCGGTGGCGGCTTGTCCCCCTCCGCCCACTAACGTCAGTCAGGACGTCGACCTCATCATGAGCGTCTCGGCGGTGATAAGCCCCGCACTTCGACTCCGCGCCGCCACCAACTTGGCGGAACAGGTTCTCCTGGCCGCGGAATACAGGGACGTATATGACGTCCTGGCGTCCCTCAGAACCCAACCCCCCCGCACCTAATAATGGATCTACGATCTCCCCGCCATAAGCCCCACAACCTATCCCTGGCGTTCTTTAACGCCGATGGCCTTCGCTCCCAGCGAGATCAGGTTGCTGATTTCCTCCGAGATCACCAACTTGATATCCTCCTCGTGCAGGAAACCTTCCTGAAGCCCGCACAACGCGATCCTAGGATCGCAAACTATAACCTCGTGCGTAATGACAGAATCGGCTCCCGCGGAGGCGGTACTCTCATTTACTACAGGAGGTCCCTTCACTGCATCCCTATCGATCCCCCCGCGCTCACCAACATCGAAGCCTTGGTCTGTCGCGTCTCTCTCACGGGGCACCAGCCCATCGTGATCGCCTCCGTATACCTTTCCCCCACTAAATCCGTTCTCAGGAGTGACTTTGAAGCACTCCTCAATCTGGGAAGCGCCGTCATTCTGGCGGGCGACTTCAACAGTAAGCACGTGGACTGGAACGGTCTCACCACTTCCCCTAACGGTAGGAGCCTTGACGCCCTGGTCGACGTTCTCGACTTTGACGTCATCGCACCTATGCACCCTACCCACTATCCTAACAATCCCAACCACCGACCCGACGTCCTGGACATGGCGCTTCTGAAGGGTGTCACCCTACGGCTGCACTCCTTGGAAGTAGTCCAGGAACTCGACTCTGACCATCGACCTGTAGTCATGAGACCGGTTCCCCCCCTTCCGCCCCTCAGCGACCCAAAAAGACGGTGGTGGATTGGCATGCGCTAAGCACGGCCTTGGCGGATGCCGACTCTCCCCCCCTGCCTCTCAGCTCGGACTCCATCCCGTCCCCTCAGGACACCGATCAGGCCGTAGATGCCTTCACCGAGCACATCCGATCGGCTGTCAGTCGATCGTCCAAGCAAGTCGAGGCGGAAGATCTCTACCTCAACCGCTTTCGACTGCCGGACGATGTTAGGGATCTCATTCGTTCCAAGAATGCTTCTATCCGAGCGTACGACTCCTACCCCACCGAAGCCAATCGGGCCCGGATGCGCGCTTTACAACGAGAGGTAAAGCGTCGTGTCGCGGAGGTCCGGGAGGAACGGTGGGGTGACTTCCTAGAGGGCATCGCGCCATCGCATCTGGCCTACTGGCAGCTGGCGCGTAGCCTCAAGTCCGACTCCACGACTGACATGCCCCCGCTGTCCCGCCCTTCAGGCGCACCCCCAGCCTTCGACGACGACGAAAAGGCCGAGCTTCTCGCCGACTCCCTCGAGAGCCAGTGCGCCCCCAGCTCTCAGTCCGTCGACCAGTCCCACGTCGACGCGGTCGACAGGGAAGTCGAGCGCAGGGCATCCCTCCCCCCCGTCGATTCCTTACCTCCTATCACCCAAACGGAGGTCGAAGATCTAATTATGGGTCTCAAAACTAAAAAAGCCCCCGGCTCTGACGGCATTTCGAATCGCGTTCTGAAATGCCTTCCCGCCCAACTCATCTGCCTCTTAGTGGCCATATTGAACGCCGCCATGGCGAACTGCACCTTCCCCGCTAAGTGGAAGGAGGCGGACGTCATAGGCATTCCCAAGCCCGGCAAACCTCGCAATCTCCCCGCGAGCTACCGCCCTATCAGTCTCCTCAACTCCCTGGCCAAGATATACGAGCGCCTACTTCTGGCGAGGCTCAAAGACTTCGTAACTTCCAGGGGTATCCTTATCGACGAGCAGTTTGGCTTTCGAGCCAAACACTCTTGCGTCCACCAAGTGCACCGCATCACGGAGCACATCCTCTCCGGTCTCAATAGACCCAAACCCATCTACACGGGCGCCCTCTTCCTAGATGTCGCGAAGGCATTCGACAAAGTCTGGCACAACGGCTTGATCTACAAGCTCTACCAATTGGGTGTGCCGGACAGACTCGTGCTCATCTTACGAGACTTCTTGTCGAATCGCGCCTTCCGTTATCGCGTCGAAATGACGCGCTCCACTTCCCACTCCATCAGTGCTGGAGTCCCACAGGGCTCAGTTCTCTCTCCGCTCCTGTTTAGCCTTTACACGAACGACATTCCTCGTTCGAGTAAGGCGCATCTGGCCCTATTCGCGGATGATACCGCTCTCTACGTCTCGCATAGGAATAAGGGTTTCATTACCAGACACCTTCAGGCATCCGCCAATTCCCTAGGGAATTGGTTCAGGAAGTGGCGTATTGAGGTGAACCTGGACAAGAGCGCTGCGGTGTTCTTCTCCAGAGGTGCCACCCCGCGCCACTCCCTGCGCCGCCCTAGAAGTAATCTCGGCCAAGTGACCATGTTCGACCGACCCATTCCCTGGGTCAAAGAGGTCAAATATCTAGGGGTCACCCTAAACAGTACCATGTCCTTCGGCCCGCACATCAAGCGGGTCCGTCACCGAGCATCATTTGTGCTCGGTCGTCTCCATTCGTTAATCTGCAAGCGGAGTAAAATGTCCCTTAGAAATAAGGTGACACTATACAAAACTTGCGTTCGACCCATCATGACTTATGCGTGTGTTGTGTTCGGGCATTCGGCCCCCTCTCACATCGATAAACTCCAAGTGGTTCAAAACCGCTTCCTCCGTAAAGCCGTAGGAGCCCCCTGGTTCGTACGGAACGTCGACCTCCACTCCGATCTAGGTCTCGAACCTATTCGCGCCTTTATTAAAAAGGCGTCAACACGTCACTTCGCGAACGCATCTACCCATGCGAATCCGTTAATCGTAGCCACCGCCGACTACGATCTCCCCCCCGACCCCTGCCGCCACCGCCGGCCGCGACATGTTCTCACCGACCCCCCCGATGCTTTGTCATCCCTTCTTTCCGCTCAGAATACGGGCGACGACGACGACGTAGTAGTAGATCCCCTCCCATAGCCGGCGGTTGACCGGTGCACTTAGTAGTGCACCCGTCCCCCTACAGCGACTGTCCCAACCGAGGGCGCCTCGAAGAGGCGCCCTCGAGTATGTCGCCTCTTGCCCTTCTGGCTGGCTAGAGCGTAGTGGTTGCACGCTCGCCTTTAAGTCCGGTGAAGCTGTAAAGGCCTCGCGGCCAACAGCGTACATCATTCACACACACAAGAGGTGGGTCGCGGTGGGCGCTGTCAATGTGCTGTCAGTGTCAAAATAGGCGGTAAATATTAAACTTTGAAAAATAATTATAGAATTTTTATCTTAAGTTCAACAAGGCTATTTTTATAAATTATCGGTATCAAACAGATAATATAACTTGAAAAACTACGAAATGAGCTGTAAGAGGGTGAAACTAAATGTATAGAAGAAACGCAATTGTGTGAAAATAACTCGACACGGGTAGATAATCATCGGAGGATAATAATACGAACTTTACGGACACACGATGTTGCAGTAGTGCAATAGAAAGTTAAGTAGCAAAAAATAAATCGAGGTACCTTATTAAATTATACTACGTTTACAGCAGTTTTTAATATATACATTAGACTACCTTCCCTACTACTACACCTTATTAAAATGAGAACTTATATTTAGTTGTATTATTTATAAATGTCTCGTACTGTCTGCCTATCTTGCAAGGGATCTGGCATGATGATATAGTAGATAGTTGGACTTAAAATATTTTTTTACACTTGTAGTCTCAAATTTCTTAACACCAACATACATAGAAGCTATAAAAAATTCATGATATTAGTTTCCATAATATTGAAGATAAGTAAGCATTTTTAAATGTGATATTTAATGTAAATATATGCAATGACTTACAAGTGTTTTGCCTCACAATGATAGTTTTTTTTTTGGTTAATTTCATACTCAACTTTCTTTGTTTGTTTTTGCCATAAAAGGTCTATCCATTCGGCAAACTAACTCATAATCCTGATATTGATTGGCATTCAGTTAGTTATTTCAGGCAAATACATATAAACATGTGAAACATACTATCACAACTATTACCTCAGAGGAGACGGTCAGAAACCTATGAAGATAAATGAGGAAATAATATTTATTTAATAATTACTGAATAATTAACAACCTTATTTTGGTTTCAGAGTTTACCGATTATAACAAGTGTTACTTACATCTATTAAGAAACAGATTGAATTAAAAAGAGGGAGATGTACAAAATAAAAAGTCATGAATAGCCGATGGGAATTATAAATCTAAAAGCATATTATTATATTTAAGCATATTATATTTGACGGACGATTTAGCGCAGTGGTTAAGGGCTTAGCCCGCCCCGCCCACTGTGTCTAATAGTCGCGGGTTCGATTCCCGCACGGGACAAATCTTTGTGTGATCCACAATTATTTGTTCCGGTCTGGGTATTTGTGTATGTGAATTTTCATGTTTGTAAACGCACCCACGACACAGGAATTAATCCTAGTGTGGGGCAACGTTTTTATAAAAAAAAAAAAAAAATATAGCTATCGAAGAAGCTACCACGTGAACATTATCTTTGTAATTTCACGATTTTTTTTATAGCAATTGAATTTATAAGTAACTAGCAGTTTCTCGCGACTTCGTACCTGGTCGACACCAGCGCCACCTACCGGGTCTATGTTATATAGCCTATGTTACTTATGGATAAGGTAGCTTTATAATTCTGGAAGAATTTTTAAAATCGGTCCTGTAGTTTTTGTGTTTATTCGTTACAAAAATACAAATCTTTCCTCTTTATAATATTAAGTATTGATAAATAAAAAGATAAACACCGTCACGCCTATATTCCCCAAGCGGGGGTGGCAGAGGTATACTGTGTACATCCACTTTTTGCCGATGATTTTAGGTCCCATGTAATAGGGGGCGAGCCCATTGCCCTATACCGGACATAATTCCAGACTCCGGACTCAAACAGGGAAGTTTTCGTTAGAAAAACTACAATTGTCCGACCTAGGATTTGAACCCAGGTCCTCGTGATCTCAAAGCAATGTGCTTTGCCACTAGACCAACGAGGCAGTCGGTAATGATTTATTATTTTTATTTTGTTAATAAAATTAGGTAATACATAAATGACCACGACCATTACACTGCAAGGGAGCGTCAGATATATTTAGAATGGAAACACTACTATTGTAAACATACACTTTTCACCAATATGAACATGAACAACCCAAAAATTAAGTGGTGATTTTATTTCAAGCTTTTTTCAACTGCTATTCATTCGCAAGATATAGGAATGGTCTGTTTTACTATCATGTGTATGAGCTGACTAGCACCATACAATGTTTTATAGGGACATAATATGTGCCATTTATTTATTTACCTATATAGTCACATTTTAAAATTACTGTATATTATTATAATTATCTTCCATACATCTCAGTACTTACTTATTCATATTCTATATAGTTTTAAGTTAACATTAAAACAATAAATTTTTATAAATTTTCTTTATTATAAACTTACAATCAATTGCATTTTTTTGTTAGAATGTTATATAATTATATCCTAGTATTTTGTTTCTATAGTATTCCATAGTATGATTTGATCTTTGTAGTTTGTTCCAATTATAATAAGGATGATAGGCACCTAATAGACACATTTAGAGCATGATATTCATTGAGCCATTGTTTATAGTTGGCGGCTTGTCGTTCACTTTTGTAATTTAATAATACTTATCGAACTTCTTGATTTCGTAATAATATACACAATTCTTGATTCACACTGGAGAAACAGGTTGTGAGGATGAATTATTATAATTCCAATTTATTAAATGTTATGACTACTTTGTCTTGCAATTTAGATTCACTGAAATTATAATCATATATGAAATACCTTATAAGTATTTTACAATAGACCGTTTTTTTATGAATATGTATATTTTAATTTACTACTGTAACAAAAAAATATAGTTAGAGGAACAATATTCTAAAATCCCGCCTTTTGTACTTGACAAATCGATCACTATGGTCACGTGGTACGTTCCACTTGCGTGTACGATTGCGGCACTGACAACCTTGTGGAACGGCAATTGTCACAATGGGGAAGAAAACGCAAAACTTTTAATAGATGGGGCTGGTAACGCTTGACTCATAACAGTTTTGTTATTCTCCGTGGTGTGTTTCGTTTTTTGTAATTTGTCGATTTTACCAAGTAAATATCGCAATTTTTCGTAATGTATTCCTTATGGACTGTTCATCAGCTAAAAGTAGAACTGAAGAGGCGTGGGGCTTCATTAAAAGGCCGAAAAGCAGATTTGGTCAGCAGGTATTTAATGTTATTTTTTTTTTATTCGTAGAAGATATGTACGTATTTGTTTATAAACTTTGATTATATTCGTATATTGATTGCTTTATTAACATTATTACACTGTTTACACAATATTATTAGTACAAAGGCTTATTATTTACCATGACGAGAAACATAACCTAAAACAGGAATTATGTTTGTTACAGACTTGAATCCTTTGATCGAAATTTCAATTTCGGGATACCCCACCAACATGAAACAAACGACTCAAAAATGATAGTGCCTGCTGCAGAAAACTACCATGATATTAATAGTAGCACCATATTGCCTCCTCTTACCAAGCAACATATTCGTTTATATTTCACTGAGTAAGTTCCTGCCCAAAATGCGATGAGACGATAATCAGTTACTTAATAAGTATCTGGATGGGTATGATTATAATAAAATTATTTCTGTTCTTTTTGTTATAGGTTTGATAAGAAACCAGATGAAGGTCTAAAGCTATATGAGTCCAGGTTTTTGATGGTGATTAGGGCTGCTTCAGTAAATTCATACTCATATATCAGGGGTCTTTGTAAAGCCTCAATGAAAAGATTGCAGTATGAAGTAAATGTTAAATTGCATACTAGCGGGCAAATTCAAGAAACTTCATGTGAGTGTGTAGCAGGTAGTGGAATAACTGCCCATTGTAAAAATGTAGCTGTAGTGTTGTATGCTGTAGAACATATGGTACGTGAAAAAATTATAGTTAAACATCTGGTACCCACAAAAAAACTGCAAAGTTTCATGCACCAAAATCAGTGTTTACTTCTACACCATTATCAACAACAAAACTCCCAATGAAGAGGAAAATAGAGACTGTCGTATTTTCACCTTGTGCTATGAAAATCAATAAGCTAGAATATAATAGAAGATTCAGGAGTTTGGTAACTAACTACCCATCCTCCAGTATGCCAATAAAACAGCTCTATGAGCCAGCAAACCCCCATGCAGTAGAATGGGATCACTGCTATGGCAACATTAGTAAGGAGAAAAGATTACTACAGGACTTCAATTTACTATCAATAAGTCCTGAGCAAGCTGCTGCTATTGAAATGGAAACACATGGGCAGGCCACCAATGTTAAGTGGATGAAACATCGTGAGGTGAGGATAACGGCAAGTAAATTTCATACAATATGCCACCTAAGAAGTGCAAATCAAGAAAATTTTGCAAGGCTGATGATGCATCCATGCAATTTCACTTCACGAGCCACAAATCACGGCATTATAAATGAAAAAGTCGCGTTGCAAAAATATATGGATGAAACCAACCTTGAAGTACAAGCATGTGGCTTGTTTATTTCTACAGACCGACCATATTTGGTCGCATCACATGATGGCCTCATGGGTGAAGAGACCACAATTGAGATTCAATGCCCATTTGCTTGCAGATACAAAAAAATTACACACAACTGTGCCATATTTAATAGAAATCAATGGAAAATTGGAACCAAAAAAAAGTTCACCTTGCTACTATCAAGTACAAGGCTAGTTATATTGCTCTGGTAGAAATTATTGTAATGTAATCATATATACATTTGTAGACATGAAAGTGATTTTTACAAACAGGGATAATGATTTTATTGATCAAATGTTATTGATGAAATAAAACTATTTTTTTCGGATTTTATCGCGGTTTATTTTGATTTTTAAGTAACCGCGTGAAACCGCGATAAAATCCGGAAAAAATAGTTTTATTTCATGTGTAATATGAGCGTAAATCTAAGAACTCAGTAAATGTTATTGACTTTAGATGTTTTTTTCAATAAACATTTTCACAAAGCCATTTTAAATAAATATATTCATAAAAATTATCTGGAAATAATAAAGAAGACAAGTTATTAATTTACTGTTTTTTATTTGATAATACCTGCTTTAAAATTACATAGCATTATACAAATAAAGAATATTCTTAATAATAAAGGTACATAGAAAGCATTAACATCAGATTTTAATATCTTGAATATTTTTGTCAGTCCAATAAGGCGTTCAATATGGATGCGATTTTTTGCTAATTGTCGGTCATGTTTTAATTTAATACTTGGTAGTTGATTCATGCCTTTCAAAAATGTTGGTGTATAAATTGTGATATCTTTATGCTCAAACAAGTCTTGGACATTAAAGCCACGGTCTGCCATAATAGCATCATTTTTGTGACATAGAGACAAAAGTGAGCTTCTTTCTGTGATTTGACGATCACTTGTGGAACCCCTATATCCATTAGAACAAAAAGAAATAAGTCCTCCAGGTGTAGCACCCACCAAAAATTTGATTGTATTGTGGTGCTTATAACTACTCAATGTAGCCTGCTGGGAAGTAGGATTGGTGGGTTTGGCAATAGGTATCTCAGTACCATCAATTATGACTCTTGTAGATGGATGGTGGATTTTAAAAGACATTGGCATAAAGTAATCTACCAGAGCACGGCTAGGCCAGATATCAATTAAGGACCATAATTCATACACAAAATTATCCCATGTACTAAAAATATTCCCAACTTCTGTGGTGCTAATGAATGTTCAAAATCTGCTTTATTTCTTCTCAATTTTATTAGCATTAATAGAAATTGATCTTCAACAGATATCAACAGATACATTAATTACTTGGCTACCTTTGTAATGCAAATGATTTGCCATGGGTAATAATGTAGATAAGACTAAATGGAATTTATTTATATACTCTGAAACACAGAAACAGTACTGATTTGGGATCAGACAACATATCATCCAATGCAAATAGTCTCATTGTATGAAGTGTCTGTGTAGATTTGTGTGAAGCCATGCTTCGACCTAAGGTTTTAATGTCATTGTCAATGGTTGTTACTTCAATCTCTTCTTGATAATCTGAAACAAAGTCTACTTGTTCCGAAGTTTCTTCACATAGAGGTTGGAAGGTATCAACACATGATGCTTGCTGTGAAGAACATGGAAACAATTCTTTTCTCGAAGACCGTTCCAAATATCGCTGTTCCCTGGCAGAGACCGCAGATAAAGTTTCTTTATTCCAAACGAAAATTGAAGGAACAGCTGTCTTTTTTAAATAACGATGTACTTGCGGAAGATCTAAAAGCAAAAATAATAGAATTAAAATATTATTGTCAGCCTGTACTGCTTTACTGCTGAGCAAAGGCCTTTTCTTACAAATCGTAGTGAGGCAGATTAGGACCACTTGACCAAGGGCAGATTGGTGGAGGCAGGTTTGTTGCCAAATGCTTTTAGAACTTCTCCAACCACCTCTCAAGGCATTCATCTTGCCTAAACTAGTACGATCATCATCATCATCATTTCAGCCTATACTTGTCCACTGCTGAACATAGGCCTCCCCAATCGCTTTCCAGCGTAACCGGTCCGATGCCACCTGCATCCAACGATTTCCTGCGATTTTCACAAGATCGTCGGTCCATCTGGCAGGCGGTCGTCCTACGCTGCGCTTGCCAATACGTGGTCTCCACTCTAGAATCTTTCTGCCCCAACGCCCGTCCGATCTTCGCGCTATGTGGCCAGCCCATTGCCACTTCAGCATGCTAATCCTGAGGGCTATGTCGGTGACCTTGGTTCTTCTACGAATCTCCTCATTCCTGATTCGATCACGTAGAGAAACGCCGAGCATAGCTCTTTCCATAGCTCGCTGAGCAACCTTGAGCTTTTTTATGAGACCTATTGTAAGAGACCACGTCTCTGATCCATATGTCATCACTGGTAACACACATTGACTAAACACTTTAGTCTTTAGGCACTGAGGTATTTTGGATGAGAAGATGTTGCGCAGTTTCCCGAACGCTGCCCAGCCGAGTTGGATTCGTCGATTGACCTCTCTCTCAAAGTTGGACCTACCTAACCGGACTGCCTGTCCCAGGTAAATGTATTCGTCGACAACTTCAAGAGTAGAGTTCCCAACGGTGAGTGCGGTGGGTACGACATGGACGTTAGACATTATTTTTGTTTTGTCCATATTCATTTTAAGACCCACTTGTTGGGATACTCTATTGAGGTCACCGAGCATTCGTCCTAGATCTTCCAGCGACTCCGCCATGACCACAATGCCGTCGGCAAATCGAAGGTGAGTGATGTATTCGCCATTGATGTTGATGCCAAGTCCTTGCCATTCCAAGAGCTTGAAGGCGTCCTCTAAGGTGGCCGTAAACAGTTTCGGAGAAATGACGTCTCCCTGTCTTACTCCTCTTTTTATGGGGATCACCTTCGTGCACTGCCCCTGTACTCGGACTGACATGGTGGCGTTATTATACAAGCACTTCAACACTTCGATGTACCTATAGTCAATGCGGCATCGCTGGAGAGATCTAAGAACCGCCCAAGTCTCGATCGAATCAAAGGCTTTCTCATAGTCCACAAACGCCAAGCATAGTGGCCGATTATACTCCTCAGTCTTCTGTATAACCTGCCGCAGCGTATGTATGTGGTCTATGGTACTAAAACCTTTTCGGAAACCGGCTTGTTCGGGAGGCTGGAAGTCATCAAGCCTTCGTTCGAGACGATTTGTAATGACTCTCGAAAACAACTTATAAACATGGCTCAGCAGTGTGATGGGCCTATAGTTCTTCAATAAGGTGTTATCACCTTTCTTGAAAAACAGCACCACCACACCCCTGTTCCATGCTTCCGGCGTTTTCCCTTCAAGCAAGACGGAATTAAATAGCCTCTGAAGGACTTTAAGTACCGGCGATCCGCCTGCCTTCAGAAGTTCTGCAGTAATTCCGTCTTCACCCGGCGCTTTGTTGTTTTTTAGTTGTTTGAGAGCCATCCTAATCTCGCACAGGCTGATGTCCGGGATATCTTCAGTGCAGTGTCGGGTTAGCTTGGCTCTTGGGTCTTTTACCAAGTCAACAACAGGTTTAGCTACTGAGGTATACAACTGCCCATAGAACCTCTCTATCTCCCTGAGCACCTCTGACCTATTTGACGTTACGTTTCCGTCCTCCGTCTTCAGCTTCGTCAACTGGCTCTGCCCAATAGACGCGTCTCTTGCGAACACTTTAGAGCCCTTGTTCTGCTCTATGGTCTCCTCAATACGCCTTGCATTGAAGGACCGTAAGTCGTGTCGCAAGGACTTCAATATCTGTCCATTAAGCTGCCTATAGGACTTAGCATCATCGGAGGTTTGGAGCGTCATGGTACGTCGCTCAGCCATGAGGTTTCGGGTGTAGTCAGATAGTTTTTGAGGCCTATTTTTACGGTGGGTCTTAAAATACTTGGACCCGACCGTATGAACAGTCTCTACCAGCCTGTTGTTGATTTCGTCCACTGATGCGCTGCTGTCTAGCAATTCGAAGCGGTTTGACAATTCAAGTTGAAAGTTCTCGGGGTTTTGGATATATGCATGAGTGGGTCGGAGCGTAGACTTCATCAGACGCGATCTTTCCATTTTGACATTAATATTTAATGTGCCTCTGACCATTCGGTGATCACTGCCGGTTTTTACCCTATGAATCACGGAGACATCATTAAATACTTGTCGCTTGGTGCTCATGATGAAGTCTATCTCATTTTTTGTGGAACCATCAGGGCTCATCCAGGTCCATTTCCTATGAGGCGGCTTCTGGAAGAAAGAGTTCATCATAAAGAGTCCCTCTTTCTCCAGAAATTCGGCCAGCCTCTGACCCCTGGGGTTGCGCTGCCCATATCCAAATTGCCCCACTCTCAACTCATCATCGCCCCGTTTGCCCAGCCGCGCATTGAAGTCACCCATAACCACTGTAAAGTGTGTTTTGGAAGTATGTATGGCTCTACTAATGTCCTCATACATAACTTCGACGTCATCATCTGAGTATGCCGAGGTCGGTGCGTAGACCTGTATGACCTTCAGCGAATATCTTTTGGATATTCTGAGTATCAGGTACGCTACCCTGCTCGACACACTAGTGATGGACACAACGTTGTTTATGAGTGACTTGTGGACGATAAATCCGACACCACCTTGGGACTGCTGTTCGCCCTCCCGGTAGTAAAACAAGTTGCCGGATTTTAAGGTTATCGTGTCCTCGCCCTCTCTTCGGACCTCCGATAAACCAACAATACTCCACCGCAACTTGTTTAACTCTTCTTCCAGCTCAACTAGCTTCTCATCTGTCCTCAATGTGCGTGCGTTGTATGTCACCAGGGCCAATTTTCGGTTTTGGTGGTAGCCGAATCTCTGCCGGAGATTCTTAGCACCCCTTGTCCTGTCGTTACCATGGCTGCTACCGTGGCCAGGACGAACAGGACCGCCGGGGACTAGGGGCCTGGTTTTTCTACTTTCTTCCATAATTGGGGGTGTTTGCCAACTAGTACGATATAAAGTGTTAATAGCGAAATACGGAGATGCTCGAAAATGAAATTTGCTGACCGAGCAGAACGCTACTTAACCTTTTTAATCACTAAAAATGCGGCGGTCCCGGAGAGGGCCTCAATTAATTTAATATAAAAACATAAAACATACCAGTAGTAGAACTTGTTCCTTGAAAATCTGTCTCTTTGAAATGTTTGGAACATAACCTAGAGTTTCGAGTCGCTTTAAAATTGCGAATCTTAGTAGCTCTTTCCCATAGTTTCCTCATTCGAATATCTTTCGGAAATGAATGATTTCCATTGTTATTGCAACCAATCGCTACACATCGCGGCATTTTAAAGAAACAGTATTTTGTATGATATTTGACAGGTATTGTTACATGTTATGGGTCAAGCGTTTTAAGCGACATCTGTGGCGATAAATAAGCAGTTTTCTTCCTCCTTGGGAGCGTGGTCGGCGTGGGCTACAAGTGGAATGCACCCTAAGAGTAGGGCTACAGCCGATAATGTCGAATATTGTATCGTTCGTTCAATCATCGTTTCGACACTGAAAACGACGTAACTAAGACTAGGATTCGACACGACATATGCCGCGATATATCGATTATCGATTTTGCGAGTAGAGAGCACTTCCCGATATCACTTTATGGCAGAGTAAATTAGTCATTGCTTTAATTTGTATGGTAATAGTCTTGCATTTTGCACTTTATAATCATTACTCGGTGCACAAAACAGCTAAAAACTAATATCACTTGTCGATTGACAACTTAAAATCGAAACCAGGTGACTTTATAACAGCAGAAATAATTTAAATATAGGAGACAAATTGAATAAGGTATTGTTTGCACGGTATCCAGAGGGCGACACATCATGCATTGCGTTGAAAAATTGTCAAAATAAGTTGCTTTTCATAATCTACTAGTTTTTATCAACTTAGTAAGGTGAGGCAAATGAGTAGCTTGCGTATAAGAACTCTTTAGAATTGGAGTAGCCTAAACCATATTTAAAAATGAAAAAAATAAAAATTGATCTAAAATGCATTACTGATTGGATTTTTTAGAGATTTGGCTACTCTGGATCTCATGGACTCATAAATTTATTTTGTACAACTGTGCTTAAAAGACTTGTTCTGCGTCCATACATGATTTGCCCCAGAACCAACAGCAGCGAAGGAGTTTTGGCGGGAATCGAAGAGTGATGTTGTCAATTTGTTTTTATTTTCAAAACTTGTGTTATTTCGACTAATAATGTGTAATGTCGGTGGAATATTAACCATTATGTGTCTTATATGTGCATGAGTGAAGGTAATTGTAACAAAGTGATAAAACGTGCCTTTTCGACTTCCCTCAAAACGGCCGTTGCAATTGGTATGTAAAGTATCTACCGCTTTACTATCCAGGGTGGGGTACTTCATTAATTTCATTATCATCGTTGTCATCAAATGCATCAGGAAGTCGAATTAATTTAAACAAACACGATTATAAATCTCACTGGACACTGGCAAAATACACTTATAATTAGTGTGAAGCTATAACTTGAAGAAGAAGAACAGCAGTGAAAAAATGCGTGTATGATTTCAAGTTACCTGCAAATTATCTGCATGCTTTTATTATCTAACGGACAAGATGGGGAATTGCATTATTGCAAAAAAAGTATTAGATTTTGAGGTTATAATTTAGTAGCCAACAATACATTTGTAAAATCGTTACGTAAAAATACAGCGGCAATAATCAAATCAGTCATTATTGAATGTAATCGATTGAATATAACCGATATATTTAAAAGACGTTGGCGACTTTGATTTAAGTACTTACAGTACTTTGAAATATTTGATTTGGATTGCAAATTGTCCGTTAGATATGGATGTTTGCAACTACTATAATAAAACAGATAAAACATTATGGTATAGGTCATATATTTGTTGGTTCTGGTGCCATTTTCGACGATGTCCTTTGATTGTATTATTATGTAACATGAATAATGATGTTTCTGTTATGGTACAACTACAAATATTGAAATTTCGGCGTTCTTCGTCCCTAATAAAAAATAAGGCATAACTATTCTCAATATCAGCTTGACACGAAATTTAAACGCTGCTAGATTGTTTATATTAGTCATGTCATAAATTCATTTTCTTTTTTACAGTGTATTTTTACCACATTCAGCGTTAAATCCATTGGGTAATAATGAAACAATTTTGATTGTACAAATATGTCAAGCCCATAAAAGTGTCATATACAGTCATACAAGGATCATTTGGCCCGCGGCCAAAATCGGAACTAAGCTCTTATCAAGAAAAATGTCACTTCATGACAGTCGCAGAGTTTCCGTTTGCTATGAAATTTACCCAAATTCTGTTTTTAATTAGTAACCGTTTAAATTTTGCCCTGGAATAGGAAAAAAATACTAAATAATAACCCTAATTTCACACCAACGCCCCCCGCAAATATTATCCACTGGCCAAAAGATCCTTGTAGCACTATATGTACATTGGTATTGTTATTTCAATTGATAGACTATAATATTATAGCAATATGCTAATTCAAATTAACTAAATCATAAATTAAAGCAGCCACTCACTTGCCATTCGTTTAGATAAGGTCCTTGCTCTCAAGACTAAAAATAACATTGTCATTGCATTTAAAAATTCATAGGATAACACCCCATTAGTCGCATTTATAAGTTTGTCGACATTATTTTCATCGATATAGAGACTGCCTCGTTGGTCCGGTGGCAAAGCGCATCGCTTTGTGATCACGAGGTCCTGGGTTCCTAGGTAAATATAAGGACAAATATAGTTTTTCTAACGAAAAATTCCCAGTATGAGTCCGGAGTCTGGAATTGTGCCCGGTATATGGCAATAGGCTCGCCCCCTATTACATGGGACCTAACATCGTCGGCGAAACGTAGGTGTACTCAGTACACCTCTGCCACCTCCTCTGGGGAATATAGGCGTGACGGTGTGATATAGAAATGATATATATATATATATATATATATATATATATATATTATTCCTCTTCGTCCCTGTTGAAGCAAAGAGGTTTGCTATTAGGTTTTAGTTTTTTTTTGTAATCTAACTACTGGCACACATTACAGATGATTTAAATTTGTTTTGGATTTTTCACAGAATGTCGAGAAAATTATTATTGACTTAAAGCAGAGCTTCGGTGTCAATGGTGTCGAGCAGTATATAAAATAGTGTAAATAACTTTACCGAATTTGTAGTAACGTTATTGTATATTTATAGTGATTATGTAATTTTCATAAAGTTTTTACCTCATATGTAAACACTGAGACAATATTAATACTAATGTCTCAGCGGTAAAGTGTTCAACTGTTTAATTCCTTTTTCCTCTAACTAGGAATTCTTTTCAAGATAGTAAGCGACCACTGCACACTGTAAAGTGAACAGAGTGCACATACAGAGGTCCGTGGATCGGAACCACGCTCTGCAAAAGTCTCGCGCCACCCCGCGCATTGACATGCTTGTTTGTATAGGAATATCTAATAGTGCTATCTCCTCTTTATATATGTTTCGTGGCTATAACCTATTGACCACGTATGCGACGCGTTACGATAACTTAGTGAAATGATCATTTAATTGTACTGTAGTGATATACAGAATACCATTACACGATCGTTTCACGAAATTTTGGTCATGCATTTCGTCATAGCAAATAAGGGCATGTTTTCTGAAATTAGCAGTGAATAAACATGTTACAATTTTCCTAGATGTAGGCTAGAACTTTATCTGATAACTTTCTATGATTAAAGATGATATTTCTGTTAATTTTTGGCTAGTTATGGTCTACATTTTATCTACTCAGTACTTCTAAATCGATGTATTTCATACACATAAAATAAAAATTGATATTTTTTTTCTTGCATGCAAACGGAACATGTTCTAAACAAGCTCAAGTGTCAACGTGAAGTCAAAGTAAAATTGCTAAAAATCGATTTATCGATAGGATTCATAACATTTATACTATCGATTATACCACTGATAGAATCGATAGTATACACCGAACAAGGATCTTTTGGCCCGTGGATGTCACTGACAGGGGGCGTTGGTGTAAAATTAGTAACCTATTATAAATTTTTTCCTACTTCCAAGGAGATATTTCAACAGGTGGGTCCGCACGGTCGCTAATTAAAAATCGAACTAGGGGTGAATTTCATAGCAAACAGCCACTCTGGGACTGTTATGAAATGACATTTCACTTGATGACAGCGTTAGTTTCGATTTTGGCCGCGGCCCAAAAGATCCTTGTCGGACTGTACATATGGCAAAGCAAAATTATGGAAAATCAACCTTTATATTTTTGTAATTAAGTTCTAATTTAACTACCCAACATTTTGACTTGTACCACTATTACATTCAGCACGCGATATAATTACATCAATACTATAGATACTATCGAGCGACTCTAGTCACAGTATCTTATTATTACCAACAATATCCAGAGCGTAAATATTACAATCATGACCTGCCAATACCTCTGTTCTTTAAGTCTTAAGTTCTTTAATTATACTGAGTTCTTAGATTTACGCGAATATTACACATGAAATAAAACTATTTTACGGATTTTATCGCGGTTTATTTTTGTTTTTTAGTTCCCGACGTTTTCGAGTTCGTTCGGTAAAATTATTGAACGGAGAATGCGCGTGAAGTCCGATGGAATGTTGTGCGAGGCACAAGGGGGTTTCAGGTCTGGAAGAGGATGTTCGGATCAAGTCTTCTCACTCGGCAACATCGTAGAGAAGCATCTGGCAGTGGGCCGGAAGGTTTTCTGCGATTTTGTAGATCTGGAGAAGGCATTTGACAGAGTTGTGCGAAAGAGACTTTGGGACATTTTGCCAGAGTATGGTATAGATGGCACTCTGTTGCGAGCCGTCCAGTCCACTTATGTGGACTGCAAGGCATGCGTACGGGTGGGTGGTAACAGGTCACCCTGGTTTGACGTTAAAATCGGCGTCAAGCAGGGTTGCGTGTTGTCCGCTAGACTGTTTATAATATATCTGGACAAAAGTCTTCAAAGACTGAAAGCGATGAATGAAGGTGTACAAATGGGTGACTTAGTGGTAAACCATCTACTTTATGCAGATGACGCGGTTTTAATAGCGCCAACAGCCACTGATCTGCAAACACTAGTCACAGTTATGAAAAACGACTGCATGATCAATGGCTTACACTTGAATGTGAAGAAAACCAAGATTATGGTTTTTAAAAGGGAAGATACCAGAACGAATGTAAGGATTGTGGTTGGTAACGATGTGCTGGAGCAAGTGAATGAGTTTGTATATCTTGGATGCGCCTTCAGTAAGGATGGGAAATACACCGCTGACATAGAGAGAAGAGTGAGTGCAGGGAACAGAGTGAATGGTGCGATGGGAAAGCTACTCGGGAGCCGGCACTTAAGCCCTAAGGCGCAGCTGGCCATACATAACGGAGTTCTTGTCCCAACGCTGTTATATGGTAGCGAGAGCTGGGTATGTAAGAAGGAGAATGAAAGTAGGATAAATGCGGTAGAAATGCGAGCTCTGCGGAAGATGTGCGGAGTGAAGCTGACCGACCGCATTAGCAACAGCATAGTAAGACAGCGAGTAGGTATGAAAGATAGTATCGGTGTAAAGATGAGAAAGGGCATGCTCCGTTGGTTCGGGCATATAGAAAGAATGCCAGAGGAAAGAATGACAAAACAGATATACAATGTGAAAGTCGAAGGATGCAGGTACCGGGGAAGACCTAGACTATCTTACCACGACCAAATAAACAGAGTCTTATCTGATGGAAAAGTCAAGAGTCTCCGTAACCGGCGAGCGTGTATGAGACGAACTATGAGAGTCGAGGAAGCCAGAGAGGTATGTAAGGAAAGAACCTGTTGGAACTCTGTACTCTCTGCCTACCCCGCAAGGGATCTGGCGTGAGGTTATAGATAGACGTTTCGAGTGCTTTGCAGCACCCATGGTCACGGGAGGGACTGAGGTGTTAGACGTCCAAAAGGCATAGTTGTTCCGGGGTACCCTCAAACTTCTTAATTATTTTTGTTGGTCCGATCTACGCAGATGCAGGAGTATACAAGCTTGATTGTGAATGTGGTCTCTCTTATATAGGACAAACAAAAAGACCGATAAAAACACGGGTTAAAGAACACATAGCTGACCTAAAACACCGTCGCTCAAAGAAGTCTGCAGTCTGTGAACATGTCCTTGACCGCACCCGCCATAACATCAGATTTGATAGACCACAAGTTCTCGTGAAAGAACACCGATTCCTACCAAGGATGGTTCGCGAGGCTATTGAAATTAAAAAACATCCTAATTTCAATAGAGAAGATGGCTGGGTGCTTCCATCGACTTGGGATCCAGTAATTAATATAATCAAATCCAAACCCAAGAATAACACTGCAAGACCTCAAGACACCGTGAGCTCATTCTGCGTAGATCGGACCAACAAAAATAATTAAGAAGTTTGAGGGTACCCCGGAACAACTATGCCTTTTGGACGTCTAACACCTCAGTCCCTCCCGTGACCATGGGTGCTGCAAAGCACTCGAAACGTCGGGAACTAAAAAACAAAAATAAACCGCGATAAAATCCGTAAAATAGTTTTATTTCATTCTTTAATTATGTTTTACATAAAGTTGATTTTCGCACTACCGTGTTTATGCATTCAGTAGGTACTGAAAAGTCGTGAAAGTATTTTATTTATTTATTTATTATACTTTGTGTTGCAAGTTGCAAGTCATTGGCATAAATATGATACGCGCACTGAAATTCATAGATCGATGAAAAGAGAAAACAGAAGAGGAGAAAGTATACCGCCTTGGGGACCGCCAGTTTCTAAGCGGCGCCAAGACGACGTTAGCTCGCCACTCAAAACAGCCTGCTGACGTTCCCGAAGATAAAAAGAAAACCAATCCAGCGATTCTCTTGAGCACATACGATAGGAGAGAACGGACAGAAGGATATCATGATTGACAGTGTTAAAGGCATTGGAGAAATCTACTAACACGAGTACAGTAACTTTAGTTTCTTCCATGCCTTTTCGAATATCATGAGTTACTTTGAGTAGAGCAGAAACGGTACTATGGCCAGGCCTGAAACCAGATTGAAAAGGACTAATTAGATTATTGGTGTAAATGAATTGGGAGAATTGTTTATGAACGCAGACCTCGAGCACTTTTGAAAGAAAAAGAAGAATGGAGATAGGTCGGAAGTGACTAGTGAGGGAGGGGTTAGTAATCTTAGGAAGGGGACGGACAAAGGCTTTACGACATAGAGATGGGAACTTCCCGGACTCTAGGGAAAAGTTGATAAGGTGAGTTATCAAGTATCTATAATATTATTTGAAATCTCGTTACAGATAGTCAATAGTGTCTAAAAAGTACGGCGCAAGTGATATAGAGCGAGTTGTACAGACGAATCAAACTTAGATTCAACACCAATACAACTCGTGCTAATTTTTATGGTTGCTCTATATGTAGCCGATGCAGCCGCATACCGATGCGCAGAGCGTAATCTTAAGATATCCTGGCCTTCTGCCTACATTCAGGGCCCCCACTCGACCATACGTGGCGCATTATGATATCTTCTTCTTCTTTTAGTTGTGGCTTCGCACTATTTATAAGTGTATTTTGCGAAACGATATCTTCGTGAAATGATCGAGTATTGTCTTCCGTGTGCCACTGGACTTCCATAAAACGATCACGAAGTTATCGTTAGGTACTGTGGTACGTGTTTCATTGGTCATAGCGAAGAAGGGCCCTGAGGTAGTCTAGGGTGTTGTGCGTGTTTCAATTGGAATTTGCACCATATTAGGAGAGTGCGCCAGATTGTCACGAGGGTGGTTACAAGGCGGTCACGAGACTCCGGACAGTGCAGATAGTGCGGGAAGTGCGGGCTCGCGGCGAATGTAGAACAGTATGTAGGGCTTGCAGCCAGCAACCGCGCCGGCCTCGGCCGCACGCACCGTCTGATCGTTGAAATGGAACCACTGCTCCTCGTTAATCGCGAAAGCCGTGTAGTGCCCTGATCCTGCCCTGGAAAGATACGCATATTTAGCCAGATAGATCTGCAAGCGAGCTTACTATACTCTAGATCAGAAGTTCCCAACCATGGGGGCATAGAGAAATATGAAGGCGGCCGAAACACAAAAAAAAATACGCGTAAATTATACATCACAATATCACATTCTCAATTACATGAATGATTTCGATAAAAATCGTTTTAAATTTGTTAGAAGTTTATGTTGCATAACTTAGAGTTAAAATAAATACAATGTAAAATATTTGTAGTTGTTAAAATAATGAGCTTTTTTATTGAAATAAAAAAATTAAAGGGGAATGGGGCATGAAATATTATTTATTATCCGGGGGGGGGAGGCGCAACAAAAGAAAGGTTGGGAAACCCTGCTCTAGATGATTATTTAAAAGATAAAAATGCTTGGACAGGTGCTGTTCCAGATCCACCTGAATGGGGATAACACGTTTAGCTATTATTATTTATTATTCCCTATCTTCCTTCTAGTAATTTAATAAAATTCATCATTTTTCTTTCTCATTTCTTTCACTGTAAATGAGAGAACCATGTAGTCATTCTCATGAATAGTATAACTTGGTTTATTTAATTTAAACTCACCTGATACTACATAGTTCTCCTATGTCCCACAACAAAATGTAAATGGAAAAAGTTGTGAAAATACTGTTTTTAAAGAGTAACCGTGGAGTTTCTTGCCCTTCTTTCCACAGGAATGATATTCCGAAGTGGTGGTAGAGTCTTAGTTACTTTTCTGACGATACATAAATTTATACTGTAATAGTTTACAGATTCAAAGATACTGTTTCGAATATCAAGCAATTGTTATGCCATTTAAGTGTTACCCCTTCTGTTATACTAGTACTTCATCATCTCAGCCTATACTTGTCCACTGCTGAACATAGGCCTCCCCAATCGCTTTCCAGCGTAACCGGTCCGATGCCACCTGCATCCAACGACTTCCTGCCATTTTCACAAGATCGTCGGTCCATCTAGCAGGCGGTCGTCCCACGCTGCGCTTGCCAATACGTGGTCTCCACTTTAGAATCTTTCTGCCCCAACGCCCGTCCGATCTTCGCGCTATGTGGCCCGCCCATTGCCACTTCAGCTTGCTAATCTTAAGGGCTATGTCGGTGACCTTGGTTCTTCTACGAATCTCCTCATTCCTGATTCGATCACGTAGAGAAACGCCGAGCATAGCTCTCTCCATAGCTCGCTGAGCAACTCTGAGCTTTTTTATGAGACCTATAGTAAGAGACCACGTCTCTGATCCATATATCATCACTGGTAACACACATTGACTAAAAACTCTAGTCTTTAGGCACTGAGGTATTTTGGATGAGAAGATGTTGCGCAGTTTCCCGAACGCTGCCCAGCCGAGTTGGATTCGTCGATTGACCTCTCTCTCAAAGTTGGACCTACCTAACCGGACTACCTGTCCCAGGTAAATGTATTCGTCGACAACTTCAAGAGTAGAGTTCCCAACGGTGAGTGCGGTGGGTACGACATGGACGTTAAACATTATTTTCGTTTTGTCGTGATACTCTGTTGAGGTCGCCGAGCATTCGTCCTAGATCTTCCAGCGACTCCGCCATGACCACAATGTTGTCGGCAAATCGAAGGTGAGTGATGTATTCGCCATTGATATTAATGCCAAGTCCTCGCCATTCCAAGAGCTTGAAGGCGTCCTCTATGGTGGTCGTAAACAGTTTCGGAGAAATGACGTCTCCCTGTCTTACTCCTCTTTTTATGGAGATCGCCTTCGTGCACTGCCCTTGTACTCGGACTGACATGGTGGCGTTATTATACAAGCACTTCAACACTTCGATGTACCGATAGTCAATGCGGCATCGCTGGAGAGAACTAAGAACCTTTTTGACGGACGATTTAGCGCAGTGGTTAAGAGCTTAAGCCGCTCCGCCCACTGTGTCTAATAGTCGCGGGTTCGATTCCCGCACGGGACAAATCTTTGTGTGATCCACAATTATTTGTTCCGGTCTGGGTATTTGTTTGTGAATTTTCATGTTTGTAAACGCACCCACGATACAGGAATAAATCCTAGTGTGAGGCTACGTTTATATTAAAAAAAAAAAAAAAAAAAAAACCGCCCAAGTCTCGATCGCATCCATTATTTGGGGGTTTTGCCATACTCGCCACGCTTGGCAGGCGGGTTGGCGAGCGCAGTTATTGGTATACTAGTACTTAGTTAGTAGTTATACAGAATATACAAGGTGTAACGTAAATAACGCAAGACCTCAGACACCCCGATTAGAGAATTGCTTCATAAATTCAAACTGAAAACCAAATTTCCAAATTTAAAGGTTTTTACCCTTTTTTTAAAGCACTTTTATACCCCAATTATCAATGAAACTTGTACGTGTATGTGTGCGTTTTGAGAAATACGTTTTAAAAATGCATTTGAAATCTCCTTATTGCTATGAATGAAGAATAATTTTAGTTTTTTATAGCGCACTGAAGGAGTAAAAGCATTTTATGCAAATTAAAAAAAATGTAACATACACATAGAATAAGAATAATCTAGAAGCCGCGTTCAGTCGTAATTGCACGCCGCGCGGTGAAGCCAAAAAATCAAGAAACGTCCCGCACTCACCGCACTTCCCAGCCGCATAATGTTGCTAGTTAAAAATAATTAACCACTTTTTGGGGTAAATGTTTAGTAAGAAATTATAAAATTATTATTGTTTATTTCTACTGTCTTGTTGGTCTGGTGGCAAAGCGCATCGCTTTATGATCACGAGGTCGTGGGTTCAAATCCTAGGTCGGACAAATGTAGTTTTTCTAACGAAAAATTCCCAGTATGAGTCCGGAGTCTGGAATTGTGCCCGGTATATGGCAATAGGCTCGCCCCCTATAACATGGGACCTAACATCGTCGGCGAAACGTGGGTGTACTGAGTACACTTCTGCCACCCCCTCTGGGGAATATAGGCGTGACGGTGTGTGTGGTGTGTGTTTATTTCTAGCAGTAACATGTATCTTTATATATTAACGATGAAAATAGACGTGATTAAGTAGGTTCTTAAAATAAAACACGATTCCATTAGCAGTAAGTTAATAATGTTTATTTTTTTATAAGTTAATAATTATGAAATAAAACTATTTTTCGGATTTTATCGCGGTTTATTTTTGATTTTTAGTTCCCGACGTTTCGAGTGCTTTGTAGCACCTATGGTCACGGGAGGAACTGAGGTGTTAGTCGTCCAAAAGGCATAGTTGTTCCGGGGTACCCTCAAACTTATTAATTATTTTTGTTGGTCCGATCTACGCAGAATGAGCTCACGGTGTCTTTTAGTGTTATGCTTGGTTTTGGATTTGATTATATTAATTACCGGATCCTAAGACGATGGAAGCACCCAGCCATCTTCTCTATTGAAATTAGGATGTTTTTTAATTTCAATAACCTCGCGAACCATCCTTGGTAGGAATCGGTGTTCTTTCACGAGGATTTGTAGTCTATCAAATCTAATGTTATAGCGGGTGCGGTCAAGGACATGTTCACAGACTGCAGACTTCTTTGAGTGACGGAGTTTTTAGGTCAGCTATGTGTTCTTTAACCCGAGTTTTTACCGGTCTTTTTGTTTGTCCTATATAAGAGAGACCACATTCACAATCAAGCTTGTATACTTCTGCATCTTGTAGAGGGATCTGACACTTGACAGATGGTAAAAATTGACTGATCTTCTTGAGCGGCTTATAAAATGCTTTAATTGAAGCACGCTTCAAGATATAGCCAATCTTGTCCGTGACTCCTCTCATGTAAGGTAGTACTGCAGGGAACGACTGTGGCTGGTTTCACTCGGTCACTGTGAGGTTGGCGTGGGACTCGAAGATTATTGTCGTGCAGGACTTGCTTGACATATTGAAGCTCGGCAGCCAGATGTTTCTTGTCACAGATCCCTTGTGCTCTCTGAAACAAAGATTTACCCACGGTAGCTAACTGTGTTGGATGGTGGTGAGATTCACCGTTTAAGTACCTATCAGTATGGGTCTTTTTTCTATAAACCGTATGGCTTAAGGTGTTGTTACGGATTATTAAGACATCTAGGAAAGCTAGCGAATTGTTTGCCTCCAACTCCATTGTAAACTGTATTTTAGGATTAATGGAGTTAAGATGATGTAGGAATACATCGATTTTGTCAGATGGTAATATTGTGAAAGTATCATCTACGTACCGCTTGTAGAAACTTGGCTTTACAAGTGAGGTACGAAGGGCTGTCTCCTCAAAGTCTTCCATGAATATATCGGCAACAATGGGAGATATAGGGGAGCCCATCGCCACGCCATCTACTTGCTTGTAGAACTGCTCCTTCCACAATAAGTATCCAGATGTAAGGCAGTGTCTCAATAGTTCTGAGTATTCCGCTGGCATGTTGTTATCCGCTAGTTTCTTTTCTACAATTTCAACACAGTCTTGTACCGGTAGGCATGTGAATAGTGACTGGACATCGAAACTGACCATAGTTTCATTGTCAGTAAGATGTAGATTTTTGATCTCACTAACAAAATGGTATGAATCCTTAACATGTGCTCTTGTGTGTCCTTTGAGTGGCGAGAGCACTTTCGCTACGTGCTGAGCCAATCTGTAGGTTGATGTGTCGATTGGGCTAACGATTGAACGTAGGGGAGCATTCGGTTTATGTATTTTTGGAAGCCCATACAACTGTGGTGGTTTTGCGCAGGAAGGTATTAGTGATTTGACGTCCAGATTCAATGTTTCGGAGTACTTCTTTATTAAATCACTCGTTTGTTTTAATATATTGGTGCTTGGGTCTGTCTTGACCGTTTTGTATGTGTTTACATCCGATAAGAGTTCTTGTATTTTGACATTGTTATCTGACGTATCCATAATTACCGTAGCATTTCCTTTATCCGCGCGGAGAAAAGTAATATCCTTTATATTGCGTAAGGTTTTCAACGCTAAATATTGATTTTTAGGAAGATTTAGCTTGGGCACTGAACTTCGACGTAACATGGATGAAATCAAAAATAAACCGCGATAAAATCCGAAAAATAGTTTTATTTCATGTGTAATATTCGCGTAAATCTAAGAACTCAGTAAGTTAATAATTATTTTTTTATTTGTGTCGTTGCGTTACAATTACGAAGTTCTGGAATCGATTTTTAGGACGGAAAAAAATATTATATTTATTATTCCTTTTGTTGAAACATTTTTTTAACTATTGCCTGAAATGTGGGTGCACGCGGTACACCTCTGCCACCGCCACGTGGCGAAATATGTTTTTAGTATCTAACATCCAAAATGTATGCCTATGATTCATCCGGCTTCATCATTATACTACTAGGAATAAAATTATATCTCGACTTTAACTATCTACTACTGAGTAATATTTGTAAAAACGTCATTCCATACAGCTTTTAGTAATTAAAAGTGGTAAAACTACTTTCGTCATCGTAACTAAGTAGATAAATCATTATGTAATAAGTAACTAAATTAATAAAAGTTAGTACTATAACAACTAAGATCCATAGTAAATAAAAGTAGGGAAAAATTACACTGCAGTATTGGCAACACAGACAAAATGGCCGCATCATTTTCGGTGACAATTATGAACGAACCATTAATTCAATATTTAAATAATACGATGTCCGATTGCGCTACTTACAAATGAAATGTAATCCCATCCTGTTTCTTTTTGAGCTTGACGGAATTGTTGCAGGTAGGAACGCCATAAGACGCCATAATTAAATTTAATTTGACACGCGTAGAGCACGTTGTTCCGCGCGACGGTCGCCGAGTGAGTAATCGCGTAAACGTGTGACTACTTGCTTTGCAGGTACTAATTAGGTTTGTACTAATTAGGTTGCTTCAACCCGATGCGCGCCCGCGGCTTCTAGATTATTATTATTCTAAGAACATACATTAAAAATTGTTGGAATCAATTCAGTTACCGATTTAGAACAAACTACTTTCAGGTCTTGCGTTTATTATGTTACACCTTGTATATATTATCGTCTTTTTCACCAGTCATGGGTACGCTGACGTTTAGAATTTGACGTTTCTAGAAATGTGGTGAGTGTGAAATAGAAGCGATCGAATATCGTATCGAGAAAATTTATAACGAAGAATAAATCGATATTAATTAAAATAATTTAGGAACAAATGGGACAAATGCAACAAAATAAAATAATCTCCTTATTTATTTACTAATCAAGCCATTGGTCAGAAAAATCGTCTGACAAATCGCCTGATTCGTTGCTAACGTGTATTATTATTAAAAACATCTATAAAACTGTCTGTTTTAATATGTCAAGATAGCGCATCCACGTTTATTTATTAATTTATTGACCATGAGAATACTAAATATTTCAGTCAGATACATAGAATAATATATTCGTAAAAAACGGCAATCGATTTTGTACATTTTAAAAAACATGATCGATAATATACCAATCAACAATCATATTAATTTACATAATTGGGTTTTTGTAAATTTTTTTGTAATAAATGGAAAGATTACATATACCTTTTATAACAAAACTATTTTTAGTTTTTTTTTCGCTCTAATTAAAAAGTTATACTAAATTAAAAATAAATAATAGAACCCAGTACCAAAAACACGCCGACAGTTCCCAAACAAACCCGAGCGCGTGTGACGTCACAATGCCAATTTGACACACAGCTGATACAGTGTTTTGACTTTAATAAAGTTTTTTTTTTTAAACGTAGCCCCACATTAGGATTAATTCCTGTGTCGTGGGTGCGTTTACAAACATGAAAATTCACAAACATAAATACCCAGACCGAAACAAATAATTGTAGATCACACAAAGATTTGTCCCGTGCGGGAATCGAATCCGTGACTATTAGACACAGTGGGCGGAGCGGCTTAAGCTCTTAACCACTGCGCTAAATCGTCCGTCAAATTTAATAAAAGTAAATTAATTATATTTAATGAAGAATAGATCATTTAATATATTAATTTACAATATTATTTTTTGGTAAACTTACCTTGATGCTTTAGCACCTCGAACTTCAGCTGAATTAAGCCGAATATCATTTTTAAGAAAATTTGTTATCATAAATATATCCACATCAGGTATATAGTCAGTATTAGCCTTTATAAATACTTTATCACACATGACTAAATAAAATTAGCTATTATAAATAGTTTTTTTGCACTAAATTTCGGATATTTTTAGTCAATTAACATGTAGAAGCCGTTGACACTGTGATATGCTCATGTGGTGCTTCGATTTATGCGGTTACTAGGTAGTCAAATATAAAGGCCGGCGTGACTTTATAAAAATATATTTAACAATCATCATCATCATCATCTCAGCCTATACTTGTCCACTGCTGAACATAGGCCTCCCCAATCGCTTTCCAGCGTAACCGGTCCGATGCCACCTGCATCCAACGACTTCCTGCGATTTTCACAAGATCGTCGGTCCATCTGGCAGGCGGTCGTCCCACGCTGCGCTTGCCAATACGTGGTCTCCACTCTAGAATCTTTCTGCCCCAACGCCCGTCCGATCTACGCGCTATGTGGCCCGCCCATTGCCACTTCAGCTTGCTAATCTTAACGGCTATGTCGGTGACCTTGGTTCTTCTACGAATCTCCTCATTCCTGATTCGATCGCGTAGAGAAACGCCGAGCATAGCTCTCTCCATAGCTCGCTGAGCAACTCTGAGCTTTTTTATGAGACCTATTGTAAGAGACCACGTCTCTGATCCATATATCATCACTGGTAACACACATTGACTAAAAACTTTAGTCTTTAGGCACTGAGGTATTTTGGATGAGAAGATGTTGCGCAGTTTCCCGAACGCTGCCCAGCCGAGTTGGATTCGTCGATTGACCTCTCTCTCAAAGTTGGACCTACCTAACCGGACTACCTGTCCCAGGTAAATGTATTCGTCGACAACTTCAAGAGTAGAGTTCCCAACGGTGAGTGCGGTGGGTACGACATGGACGTTAGACATTATTTTCGTTTTGTCCATGTTCATTTTAAGACCCACTTGTTGAGATACTCTATTGAGGTCACCGAGCATTCGTCCTAGATCTTTCAGCGACTCCGCCACGACCACAATGTCGTCGGCAAATCGAAGGTGAGTGATGTATTCGCCATTGATGTTGATGCCAAGTCCTTGCCATTCCAAGAGCTTGAAGGCGTCCTCTAAGGTGGCCGTAAACAGTTTCGGAGAAATGACGTCTCCCTGTCTTACTCCTCTTTTTATGGGGATCGCCTTCGTGCACTGCCCCTGTACTCGGACTGACATGGTGGCGTTATTATACAAGCACTTCAACACTTCAATGTACCGATAGTCAATGCGGCATCGCTGGAGAGATCTAAGAACCGCCCAAGTCTCGATCGAATCGAAGGCTTTCTCATAGTCCACAAACGCCAAGCATAGTGGCCGATTATACTCCTCGGTCTTCTGTATAATCTGCCGCAGCGTATGTATGTGGTCTATGGTACTAAAGCCTTTCCGGAAACCGGCTTGTTCGGGAGGCTGGAAGTCATCAAGCCTGCGTTCGAGACGATTCGTGATGACTCTCGAAAACAACTTATAAACATGGCTCAGCAGTGTGATGGGCCTATAATTCTTCAGTAAAGTGTTATCACCTTTCTTGAAAAACAGTACCACCACACCCCTGTTCCATGCTTCCGGCGTTTTCTCTTCGAGCAAGACGGAATTAAACAGCCTCTGAAGGACTTTAAGTACCGGCGTTCCGCCCGCTTTCAGAAGCTCTGCGGTAATTCCGTCTTCGCCTGGCGCTTTGTTATTTCTGAGTTGTTTGAGAGCCATCCTAATCTCGTACAGGCTGATGTCCGGGATATCTTCAGTGTAGTGTCGGGTTAGCTTGGCTCTTGGGTCTTTTACCAAGTCAACAACAGGTTCAGCTACTGAGGTGTACAACTGCCCATAGAACCTCTCTATCTCCCTGAGCACCTCTGACCTATTCGACGTTACGTTTCCGTCCTCCGTCTTCAGCTTCGTCAACTGACTTTGCCCAATAGACGCGTCTCTTGCGAACACTTTGGAGCCCTTGTTCTGTGCTATGGTCTCCTCAATACGCCTTGTATTGAAGGACCGTAAATCGTGTCGCAAGGACTTCAGTATCTGTCCATTGAGCTGCCTATAGGACTTAGCATCATCGGAGGTTTGGAGCGTCATGGAACGTCGCTCAGCCATGAGGTTTCGGGTGCAGTTGGATAGTTTTTGAGGTCTATTTTTACGGTGGGGCTTAAAATACTTGGACCCGACCGTATGGACAGTCTCTACCAGCCTGTTGTTGATTTCGTCCACTGATGCGCTGCTGTCTAGCAATTCGAAGCGGTTTGCCAATTCGAGTTGAAAGTTCTCGGGGTTTTGGATATGTGCATAAGAAGGTCGGAGCGTAGACTTCATCAGACGCGATCTTTCCATTTTGACATTAATATTTAATGTGCCTCTGACCATTCGGTGATCACTGCCGGTTTTTACCCTGTGAATCACGGAGACATCATTAAATATTTGTCGCTTGGTGCTCATGATGAAGTCTATCTCATTTTTTGTGGAACCATCAGGGCTCATCCAGGTCCATTTCCTATGAGGCGGCTTCCGGAAGAAAGAGTTCATCATAAAGAGTCCCTCCTTCTCCAGATATTCGGCCAGCCTCTGACCCCTGGGGTTGCGCTGCCCGTATCCAAATTGCCCCACTCTCAATTCATCATCGCCCCGTTTGCCCAGCCGCGCATTGAAGTCACCCATAACCACTGTAAAGTGTGCTTTGGAAGTATGTATGGCTCTACTAATGTCCTCATACATTACTTCGACGTCATCATCTGAGTATGCCGAGGTCGGTGCGTAGACCTGTATGACCTTCAGCGAATATCTTTTGGATATTCTGAGTATCAGGTACGCTACCCTGCTCGACACGCTAGTGATGGACACAACGTTGTCTATGAGTGACTTGTGGACGATAAATCCGACACCACCTTGGGACTGCTGTTCGCCCTCCCGGTAGTAAAACAAGTTGCCGGATTTTAAGGTTATCGTGTCCTCGCCCTCTCTTCGGACCTCCGATAAACCAACAATGCTCCACCGCAACTTGTTTAACTCTTCTTCCAGCTCAACTAGCTTCTCACCTGTCCTCAATGTGCGTGCGTTGTATGTCACCAGGGCCAATTTTCGGTTTTGGTGGTAGCCGAATCTCTGCCGGAGATTCTTAGCACCCCTTGTCCTGTCGTTACCATAGCTGCTACCGTGGCCAGGACGAACAGGACCGCCGGGGACTAGGGGCCTGGTTTTATCTTTTTCTTCCATTTTAATAAATTGGGGGGGGGTTTGCCATACTCGCCACGCTTGGCAGGCGGGTTGGCGAGCGCAGTTTTTGATGGTAGAAGTGTTAAGGGAACGCTGCTGCCCATTCCCCTAGTTTTCCCTTAGTCGCCTTGTACGACACCCGATGGGATGAGATGGGTTGGTCCTATTCTAAGCCGGGAACCACGCGGCAAATTATTTATTTTATATTTAACAATATAAAATAAATAATGAATACTTAAAATATTAATGCAGTCAATTAATATTACTTAATCAGTAGTGCGAACGGTAAGAGAGCTAAGTTGATATTAAATGTACTTTGCTTGGCGATGGCTATTTATAGGCATCGTCAAGTAAACAACTCTTTCTGCTTTTAATGCGTGGGTTTGTTCTACAAACCCACGCATTATGCGTCTTATTAATTGATATCTGATTATTAAGCAAAACAGTTATTAGAATTGGACTGAGACTAAACAAGTAACCTGATATCTGTTTACTTGATAAATACGCAGCTGAGGCAAGTTAAGCTGATTCAGCAAAACAGTACTTGGAATTATATTGTATGAGCAATAGTCTGTTATTATTGCATCATCTTTTAAAGTACTTGCACTGAGTCGTGTACTGGTCCAGTATACATAACTAGGCAGTAAACAATGTCACTAATTATGTTTAGATAATACAGTGTATAAATAAGGTGCGCAAGGGTGCTGGAGTGTAGTTTTAATGGTCTATGAGCTAGGATATAACATGTAAATATAGAGAGAGGAACATACATTTCTGTATTTTGTCGACACGAAAGAACACCGTCTCGTTGGTCTAATCGCAAATAATGGGTATAGTGATCACTGGGTCCTGGATTTGAATCCTAGGTCAGACAAAATGTAAATTTCAATAGAAAAATTCAGAGTATGACATTGTACCGGGGATAGTGCGATCTGCGAAAAGTAGAAATTAGTAGGTACTGTGTAGTACCTCTCCAGTTTGAGAAATATAGGTGTGCAAGTCTTTATATTTTCTTTAAGAAAGCATTTTTATGCTACACTCCCAAAAGAAGGAATAAAAGATATCTTTATTGTTCCACATCAGATACCACGAAGCAAATGCGAAGAGGAGATGGCCTAAGCTAACGAGCGTTTTGATTTCATAAAAACCTTGACGTCATCGTGGTAGGCGTGGCGTACCTCAGTTTGTCATCGCTACTCGCTCCAATCACACGTCCGCTCGAGTTCACATAGCTATTAAATATTATCTATTTTTACCAAACATAAAACTTTTAAAATGAAGTGATGTATCTTAACATGCAAAAATTACTTAATTACTACTTAGGTATTGTTAGTATAGTATTTTTTTCGTAATTTATTACAATACTTCTATATTAAAAATGCCATCTGTTTATGGCCCATGTCTTTTGTCTCGTACGAAAAAATTGATACAACGCGTACAGAATGCGTGTGCTCGATTTTGCTACAGTATCCCCCGGTAAAGTCACATCACACCGTACTTAAATCACAATGATGTTCTGAAAATGAAAGCGCGTCGTAAGCTGCATCTCGCCAATTTACTATTTGGTGTTATAAATAAAAATAAGCCGGGCTACCTTTTTAGCAAGCTAAGTTGGCGACTTGATTAGATAGATAGATAGATTACTCTTTATTGTACACCAATACATTTACATAGAGAAAAAAAAAATAAACAAAGGCACAATTGGCGGTCTTATCGCTAATAGCGATCTCTTCCAGACAACCAAAACTGAAAGAACAAGACAAAAAGATATACAAAAAATAGAGGGTAGTAGGTGGCGTACATTTATTAGTTAAGTTTTACTTTAATAGGTATAGGTATATATATCATATAAATATATATGATACATAACAATATACAAATATAATAAAGGTAGGAATAAAGAAACGGCATGATAGTACGTGACTTATTACTGAATAAAAGTGGTGCTTAACGAAAGAAAGTGGTCCTTAACCATTCTTTTAAAAATGGCCAATGACTCTGCGCGTCTTACTGACACAGGCAATGCATTCCATAGACGAACAGCTTGGACTGAGAATGATTTATCAAGAAATATCTTGGAATGCATTGGTGTTTCAAGTCTGAGATTTTCCGACGACCTTAAGAACCTTGAATGTGACTCACGGAGAAACTCGAATCGTTTTTTGAGGTTAAAGGAGTATTAGGATCAAACAGAATGCTGTATAGAAGTGATAGTATGTGAGCATTCCGGCGAAAGCGAATTGGTAGCCACTTGAGCTTAGCACGAAATTCAGACACATGATCATATTTCCGCAAACCGAATATGAATCTTATACAGAAATTTTGAAGTCGCTCAAGTTTATCAAGTTGACTCTCAGTTATATTAAGATAACTGTCTGCATAATCGAGGATAGGAAGTAGAAGGGATTGTGCAAGAGCAATTTTAGTAGCAGTGGGCAGAAAATTTCGCAACCTTCTTAATGAGCCAGCGGAAGCAAAAATCTTGCGGCTAAGTTCTTGAATCTGCGGGCCCCACGTGAAGTTGGTGTCAATATAGATCCCCAATTTTTTTACTGTTTTACTTATAGGTATTGTGACACCGTCAAACATAATTTGGGGAAGTCGTGACCAATCTAGATGTGCAGTAAGTCTAGAGCTACCGATGATAATAGCTTGGGTCTTAGTCTAGGTCTAGGTCTGGGTTGACTTTAAGACCATAGCTTTTAGGCATAGCACGCAGAAAGGTACTTCTTTTCCATGGAGTTTCTGACGTTTCGGATTGCCATTCCAAAGTGATCAACATCTTGAAGGACAAGTTGAATGTGATAAATGCTACTGTTGCTGATGTGGCTGTGTGTCATCCCTTGGGAGTAAACCCTAACAAGCCTCGACCCATTTTGGTACGATTCCAGAGCCATTCTTTGCGAAGCCAGGTATGGAGCAACAAGGCTGCCTTGAAGGGAACCGGGCTAACTCTCTCTGAATTTCTGACTAAGCCCCGGCATGAGGTATTTATGGACGCTCGTAGAAGATACGGCATAAACAAGTGTTGGACCTCCGATGGTAAGATCGTCATCCAGCTGCCAGACAAATCGCGGAGAAAAATTGAGTCGGTAGCAGAACTACGACAAGTGCTAGTCCAATTTCCTCCTTCTGGTGATGCGGGGAGCTCCAAACAACAGCCAAGCGGGTCTACATCTTCGTTGTCTGTTCCAGAAAAGAGAACTAGGAGGCCTCCGAGGTGAGGGGGTGTGGTGATACTTATGTTCGCCAAACACTTTCTGCCTTGGTCTTTGTTTTTATAGAGATCACATTTCTTTTTCTTTGTAAATTATATTTATATTTATTCTTTATTGTACACATATGTTATGTTAACAAAAAACAATTTTACGGAAAGTTTATGTACAAAGGCGAGCTTAACTCAATATTGAGTTTTCTTCCAGCAAACCTTAGAGCGATAGAGAGATGAAAATAGAGTAGAGGATAGCAAGTGTACCTACATAGAATATCCTAAACTAACAATATATATTATACAAAATATTACACTAACAGAAATCTAACTAAATAGTACTAAATATACATACATACATAAATATAATAAAATATAACTAAATATATGCAAATACATATATGTTAATATTATATACTGATAAATATAATTCATGACGACAGGAAATGTTCTTTAGTTCTCTTCTTGAACACGTCCAGTGAGATGCTATTGCGGATGGAATGCGGGAGTGAGTTCCACAAGTGCACCGCGTAGACAGTAAAAGAACCACTATAACGGCTAGAAGTGTGATTAGGAGTACGGAGAAGAAGGGAAGTAGAGGTGCGACAGGGCTTTCCCCTAGGGACTAGAAATTCAAAACGTTCCTTGAGATATGCTGGTGAATTGGGATTGTGGAGAACAGAAAAGAGAAGTGAAAGGACGTGAGTATCTCGACGACGCCGAATAGGCAACCACCTCAATTGCGCTCGAAATTCCGACACATGGTCATATTTTCGGAGTCCAAAAATAAAACGGATGCACAAATTTTGAAGTCGTTCGAGTTTATTGAGCAGCTCCTCCGTCGCGTCCAGAAAACACACATCAGCATAGTCCAGAAGGGGAAGCAGAAGAGATTGAGCAAGAGTTATTCTAGTCTGAAAGGGCAGGAACTTTTGGAGCCGTTTGAGAGACTGGAAGGAGCAATATATTCTTCTGCTTACTTCCGCAATATGAACATTCCACGAAAGATGGCAATCAATATAGATTCCTAGATTTTTGACACTTTTGGAATAAGCTATAGGAACGGAATCGTACAATACTGGTGGAAGCAAATCGTGATTCAAAAGTTTATAGTAGTATCTGCCACCAATAATGAGCACTTGAGATTTTGTAGGATTGACTAACAGGCCAAAAGTTTTAGCCCACTCGTTGATATTTTTTAGATCATTATTGATGGCTTCAATGGCCTCAGGGAGCTCGTCGATTTTAAAATGACGATAGAGTTGCAAATCGTCTGCATAGAGATGATACTGTGAAGATAAAATTGTAGTGATGGCGTTAATGAAAACCGAGAAGAGAAGAGGAGAAAGAACACCACCTTGGGGAACTCCAGCAGTCAGATTACACCACTCTGAGGAAGCTTCTTTGTAGCGGACCGACTGTGAACGACCCCGAAGATAAGAGTTAAACCATTCAGTTACAGAAGACGACACATTCAAGGATGATAAGATCCCTAGGAGGATGTCAAAATCAACTGAGTTGAAAGCACTGCTAAAGTCCAATAATACCAAAATGGTAAGGAGTTTATTCTCCATAGCCAAGCGGATGTCATCAGTGATTTTTAAAAGCGCCGTTACAGTACTATGGCCAGGACGGAACCCAGACTGGTATGGACTTAGCAGGCAGTTAGAGGAGAGATAACAAGCCAGTTGATCATGAACAACACTCTCAAGTACCTTGGACAGGATAGGTAAGATGGAAATTGGACGAAATTGGGATACAGCGGTGGGATTAGCAATTTTGGGCAATGGTAGGACATGAGCCTTCTTCCAGCCTGAAGGAAAGGAGTTTGTTGCAAGGGAATGGTTTATAATGTGGGTTATGACAGGAACAAGTATATTTAAAATGGGGAGAAGCATCTGAATATGTAAGCCATCATGACCCACCGCTTTAGTGGATATGGATAGGATAATTTTCTTTATATCCCCTTCTGTAACTTGGTGAAAAGTAAACGAAGTACAATTTGGCAAAGAAATATTAGACAGACTATTCAATGTAGAAGATTTCGTATTGACGTCAAGGGTAATTGGCGATTTGGAGAAATGCTGGTTTATTGCATAAAGATCAATATCGGCTATATCCTCACTGCGGGTTTTACCGATACCAAGAGACTTGAGAAAGTGCCATACTTGTGCTGTGTTGACATTTTGTAGAGACTGGTGAATGTGGCGTCTTTTTGCATCTCTACACATACGATTGCAACGATTACGCAGAGCTTTATAACAAGACCAGTTCTCTTCCGTTGGGGACTTTCTGTACCGTCTTTTAGCTTTGTTTCTTACTGCCATCGCTTTTTTGATGGTGTCAGATATCCAGGGCGCGGGAAAATGCTTTACTCTCACCCTTTTTACGGGAGCATGCCTATTGTAAAGACCTAAAAGTAAGCTATTAAAAGCAGCCACTTTCGTGTCCAATTCATTGCAGCTGTAGATAGAAGACCAGTCAATATCACCCGCATCTGCGTTCAAACGATCCATATTAATGTTCTTGAAACTGCGAAGGAAAAGAAATTTGGGTTTGCGTTTAGGAGTGCGAATTTTATAAGACAGAAAAAGAAGGTCGTGGTAGGAAAAACAAGCGGGTAGTTGACCATGGCTAGCCACCTTATCAGGATCAGAAACTAGAATCAAGTCTAGGAGAGAAGGGGTGCTATGGGGAGCATGATGTGTAGCATTAAGCTCAAGGATATGCATATTGACAGAAGAGACAAGAGAATGTAGTTTATGGCTGCGTATATCGTCCTTAAGCAGGCAAGTGTTGAAGTCTCCGAGAATAATAGTGTTATCATAAAGAGAAGAGAAATATTCTAGTTTAGATTCGAAAGAAGAAAAATAGTCAATGTGGCAGGAGGGACTGTAATAAACACCTAAAAGGATTTTGCTGTGATTGAAATCAACTTCTATAAATAGGTGCTCTGCTGATTTTGTATAATCACTCGGAGACTGATCAAGAACCTTGTAGACGATATCTCCTCGCAGATATATGGCGACACCACCACCCCCCTTGCCCGTTCTGTCATTACGCACCAGCTTGTAGCCCGGCAACGCATACTGCGTAGAAGGAAGGGCAGGTTTGAGAAATGTCTCAGACACAAGGATTGCATGAATAAGGTCAGAGTCGAAAGATGATAGTAGATCGGAATAGTGAGCGGGAACGCTTTGAGCATTTATATGGACGGAATTAAAAAAATTGCCTAAGCCAGAAAATTTGGAAGAGAGTTGCTCGTGCAGGAGAAGGGAATCCTCACTAAACGCGCTAGCATAGCTTTTATCAGACTCACCAGACGAAGAACAAGATACAAAACTATCTTCAGAATCAATATTAAACATAATATACATAAAATTAATAACAGCAGATAAATAAGATAATAAATAAAATTAATATATAACGTTTTCAATAAATACAATAATTTTCTGACATCCTCGATGCACTCGCCAGTTGTTACAACTTTGAGGCTAAAACACTCGTACCCCAAGCACAGGAGATATAAAACTGTAATTTCTAAACGAGTGTTTTAACGTCAAAGAAAAGAAAAATAAAAGGTAGGCGGGTATTAATTTACCTACAAAATAAAATAGTGACCGTCACATACATAAAACATAAATAAAAATAGTGCCTTGAACCAGGTACTCTTATTTTGCACACTTTCGTGACTTTTTATCTGTCGCTGTAGTAGCTGATTTGCCAACTTGCTGCATGGATCCTTCGGTGACTTCTTTAGGTGTTGGTCTTACCAACGGGAACTGTGTAAGAAGTGGCCGTAGCTCCGCTAAGGACTCAATCTTACGGCGTGATTTGTTTGGGAGCAATATGTTTATTTTGCCCTCCGAAGTCCAACACTGACTTACACCAAAGTGTCTGCGAGCTTCCAGAAACGCGTCGTGCCTGGGCTTTGTAAGAAACTCTGAGATAATTAACCCAGTGCCCTTCAACTCAGTTTTACTGCGCCAGACATCTCCCCGCAGACTGTAGTTCTGGAAACGTATGAGAAGCGGCCGGGGCTTGCCTGAACGAACTCCCAGGCGATGGCAGGCCACGATGTCTGAGGAAGAGACATTGGTGATCGTCATCTTCTCCTTCATTATTTTCATCGCTTGATCGATGAGCTCTTCATTCTGCTGCTCGGGAAGGCCATGGAGAAGCAGGACTTTTTTGCGAGAAGTCATTTCATGCCGATCAAGGCCCACAGTCAGTAACTCCATCTGAGTCTTCAGAACACCCATCGTTTTCCACACAAGACACTTAAATTCAGTGAAGTCCCGGGACAGGCTAGCTATTGACTTGTGTGGAGCTTCATTACCGCTGACATTCCGGAGATCTTCTTCATATCTCTCCATCCGTGTGGTGAAAGTTGCGGTGAGCTCTTCCACACTGTGAGACAGCTTGGTGTAAAGGTCCATGATTGTGCAGATGTAGTGACTAAACAAATGAAATTTAAAGTGAAATGAGTGCACTTAAGGATGTTGCTAATGTTATAGCATATGTAAGCGGTAAATATCCACTTGAATAGATTATTTTAATAAATTATCAGGAGCTCAAAAAAAAACTGTTGTTACTACTTGAACTACCCTCAGAAAAATTACTTTTAATTTCAATGTTACTTGTTTGTGATTGTTTTTTTTTCACCTTTTTTTTACTTTCCATTCTACAGATTATTAATATTGTGTTTTTGACATTTGGTGTGATCGTCTAGAAATCCGATATTTTTTTTTTGTGTTTGGATCACAGCATTTTCATCCATTTTCCACAACCGGCGAGTGCACGAGGGTATGATTATTTCAATCATTTATATACTTAGTACTTAAGTTTTGATTTACTTGGTATTACTTTTATTTATTTATTTATATTTATATGGATATATCTGATATCAGTGATGATAGCTTTGTTTCTTGTTCTTCTTCTGAGATATTTGATGAACGGTATTCCAGTGCATTTAGTGATGATGATGGTGACGACTCTTACTTACGTGACCACCTTCAATCTGTTTTCTCAAACCACCGACAATTTTTCAATGTTGTCCATATTAACGCTCAAAGTGTTCCTTCTCACTACTCTGACCTTTTAGCATCCTTCGACTCTGAACTTATTCATGCGGTTCTAGTATCTGAAACCTTCCTTAAACCCACTCTTCCTTCTGTGCAGTTTGCATTACCTGGGTATAAGCTGTTACGCAATGACAGAACAGGCAAGGGAGGTGGAGGGGTTGCCATTTATCTCCAAGGTGATATCTCCTGTAAGGTGGTTGATCAGTCGCCAAGCGAGTATTCTAAGTTTCCTGAACACCTCTTTCTTGAACTTAACTTTAGTCATATAACGTTTCTTTTAGGAGTTTACTACAGCCCATCCTGTCACATTGATTTCTTCGCCTCTTTTGAATCAAAATTAGAATACTTCTCAACTTTATATGATAACATTATTATTCTTGGTGACTTCAACACCTGTTTGTTAAAAGGGGATAGTCGTAGCAACAGGCTCCGGTCTCTTGTCTCTTCTGTCAACATGCATATTCTACCGCTGACAGCTACTCATCATGCTCCTCATTGTTCTCCTTCACTTTTAGATCTCATCTTAGTTTCCGATCCTAGTAAAGTAGCTACACATGGGCAAATCCCTGCATCTTTTTCTTATCATGATCTGATATTTCTCTCCTATAAACTTCGCTCACCAAAACGCTCTTCTAAATTTCTTTCTCTTCGTAGCTTCAAAAATATTAATGCTGAGCAGCTTAAAATGGATGCGAGTAGTATAGACTGGACTTCTGTTTACAACTGCACAGACGTAGATGCCAAAGTATCAGTTCTTAATAAACTAATAATTGATTTATACGATACTCATGCACCATTGAAAAAAGTGAGGGTGAAACATAGACCGGCGCCATGGTTGTCCGATACTATAAAAAAGATTATGGCTAAACGGGACAGAGCGAAAAGGAGACATAGAAGGTTCCCTACTGAAGAAAATTGGTGTCTCTATAAAAAGCTTAGAAACCGCTGCAGTCGTATGTGTAGGGATGCGAAGAGACGCCACATACACACCTGCATTCAAAATTTCAACACAGCACAGGTTTGGCAATTCCTTAAGACCTTTGGTATTGGCAAAACGTCCTTTGAAAATACCAGTAACTTGGATCTTAATGCACTTAATGCTCATTTCTCTAACCCTCCTGCTTCTTTAAAAGATGATATTAAATCTTTTACTCTTAAGCTTCTTTCAGATCTTCCTTTGCCAGTATGTGCTTCGTTCTCTTTCAGCCCGCTTAAGGAGCAAGACATAAAGAAATCAATCCTATCAATATCCACGAAAGCCGTGGGTGACGATGGTATACAAATACAAATGATCGTGCCAATACTTGACGAACTTTCGCCAGTTATCACCCACATAATGAATTGTTCCTTGGAAACTTCCTCCTTTCCAACTGCTTGGAAAAAGGCATATATTCTTCCTTTACCCAAAATACCAAATCCTCTTTTAATATCGCATTTTAGACCCATATCCATTCTTCCCGTTCTATCCAAGGTGCTTGAGAGTGCAGTTCAAAATCAATTGTCACACCATTTCTCCTCTAATAGCCTGCTGAGTCCTTTTCAATCTGGATTTCGGCCAGGTCATAGCACAGTTACGGCTTTGGTCAAAATAACTGACGATATTCGATTGGCCATTGAGAATAGACTACTGACAGTACTAGTCCTACTGGACTTCAGCAGTGCTTTTAATTCAGTTGATTTTGACATCCTCTTAGGTACTTTGTCCTCTCTTAATGTCTCTGCTCCTGTAATAGCGTGGTTCAACTCTTACCTTCGGGGCCGCTCGCAGTCGGTTCGCTCTGAAGATAATTCCTCTGACTGGTGTGACCTTACTGCGGGTGTGCCTCAAGGTGGCGTCCTTTCTCCTCTTCTCTTCTCTGTTTTTATAAACTCTGTTACTAAAGTGATTACTTCTCATTATCATCTTTATGCAGACGACTTGCAGCTGTATCGTCACTTTAAGGTTGGGGAAATCAATCACGCGATCGATTCCATCAATGATGATCTTGAAAACATCAGCAAGTGGGCAAAATCGTTTGGTCTCTTGGTTAATCCTGCTAAAACTCAAGCTCTCATCATTGGTGGCAAACACTACATGAACGCTCTCAATAGCAATTTGCAGACACTCTCTCCTGTTGTCCTCGATTCTGTCCCTATACCTTACAGTAACCAAGTTAAGAATCTAGGCGTTCTTATAAACTCCAATCTTAACTGGAGCTCTCACATAGCAGAAGTAAGCAGAAGAGTCTACTGCTCCTTTCAATCTCTCAAGCGTCTGCAAAAGTTTTTGCCTTATCAAACAAAAATAAGTCTTGCTCAATCTCTCCTTCTACCAATTCTTGACTATGGTGATGTTTGCTTTCTTGATGCTACTGAAGATCTTGTCTATAAGCTCGAACGCTTGCAGAATCTGTGTATTCGTTTCATTTTCGGATTACGTAAATTTGATCATGTATCAGAGTATCGGGCGAAATTAAAATGGCTACCTATTCGACAACGACGGGACTTGCACATACTCTCGTTACTCTACTCCATTTTACATAATCCTAAATCCCCTGTTTACCTCAGGGAGCGTTTTGACTTTCTTGTTCCAAGGGATTATCCCTGCCGTGCAGCTAAATCTCTCCTTCTTCGTGCTCCTCTTCATTCTTCTAGTCGTTACGATGGATCCTTCACTGTTCGTGCTGTGCGTCTGTGGAACTTACTTCCACAGTCCATTCGTGCGAGCTCATCTTTGGATGTTTTCAGAAGAAGAATCAAGGAACATTTTCTATCCTGATTTATTTAGGTATGTATGTTTATGTATGTATTATAATTATATGTATTTAATATTTGTATAGTAAGTAACTGAGTATATGTATTTATATTTGAAAATATAGTATTTATTTCATTGCTATTTTCTATTAACATTATATTGTATAACTGCCCTCTTATTTCACTTTCTCATCTCTCAACACTCTATGGTTAGCTGGAAGATAACTCATATTTGAGTTAAGTTCGCCTTCTGTATACTTTTAATTTGTAAAATTATATATATCCCAGTGTGTATACAATAAAGAATAAAGAATATTTTTACCAGATCGCTATTCATAGTATTGACAGCCTCTGACAACCTGGTCAACGGTGCTTGAGTGTAAATTTGGAGATCATCTGCGTGAAGGTGGTAGGAAGAAAGTAGTTGGTTGGAAATCGAATTAATAAAGATAGCGAAAAGTAACGGAGACAAAACGCCACCCTGCGGTACACCGGCAGTAGTATAGCAATAGGAAGAGTAGGTTTCTTCGATGCGTATACGTTACCGACGACCAAACAGGTAATTACGAAACCAGCCAATTGCCGTTGGAGATATGTTAATAGATCGCAAAACTCCAAGTAGAATATCAAAATCCACGGTATTGAAAGCATTACTGAAATCGAGCAGGGTGAGTATAGTTAAGTTACTCTTTTCCATACCCAATCTTATATCCTCCGTAATATTCACCAAAGCGGTAACAGTACTGTGACCAGGACGAAAACCGGACTGAAAAGGTTTAAGGAGGGAGTTATTATTAGGAATCTACTTAATTGGTCATGGACAAGGCGCTCAAAAACTTTGGATAGGAAGGGTAATATTGAAATGGGACGATATTCAGAGAAGGACGTAGGGTTAGATTATTTAGGTAATGGTGTCACTTGAGCTTCTTTCCATGAAGATGGAAACTGACCGTTGGAAATAGAGTGATTTAAAATGTGGCAAAGGATAGGTAGAATTTCATCAAGGATGGGGAGAATAATATAACGGCTGATACAATTGCTGCCGACTGCATTCGATGTAATGGATTCTACGCTCCTTTTAACATCACAAGCAGCAAATTGACTAAAGAAAAATGGAGAATAATCGGGCGTCGGAATAGACGAAAGATAGTTTAGCGTGGTTGCTTTCATAGTCTTATCAAAGTAAGAAGAAGCCGAGAAATGTTTATTAAGAAGATTAATATCAAGGTCTTTAGGGATGTTTTCTTGCCGTGGTTTACCGACTCCCATTGTTTTCAGAAACTTCCAGACTTTTGCTGGATTGCCGTTTTGAACTGAACTGTGAATGTGTTGGCGTTGAGCATCTCTACACACCTTGTTGCAGTGATTATATGAAATAGTTATGTAGCCATTCGGGCTACATAACTATTTCAATTGGATTCTGTGGACCTAGTTTTAAATTTAGATTTGATAGTCACTTTCTTGTTCATTATCAGCTTTATGTCATCAGTTAACCAAGGTGCCGGAAGATGTTTTACTTTGCTATGAAAGTGGCCGAATAGGAGCGTGCACATCGTACAACTGAATTAACGCCGAAGTAAAAATATTAACTTTGTCGTCCAATGAGTCGGACAATAACAAATTATTCCAGTTAATACTAGCAGCATCCACCCGAAGCCTCTCAAGATTAATGCCACTAAAATTGCGCTGCAAAAGAGTTTTAGCTTTGGCCTTCGGTGGCCGAGCTTTGTATGATAGGAAGACTAAATCGTGATAGGAGAAAGCATCAGCTGAACACTGACCGTGTTTAGCGACATGTTGGGTAGAAGAAACAAGGATAAGGTCAAGAAGTGACGGAGTTGAGTTGGGAAAATGATGAGTAGCTTGAAGCGGAACAACGAACAGGTTACTGGATCCAACAACATTGTGGAGATTGGTAGAGCGGGAGTCATTTTTAAGCAGACATGTGTTGAAATCCCCCATTATGATGCTATGACTGTAAGAAGGGACTAAGTTTTCTAAGATGCATTCAAAAGAAGAAAAGAAATCTATGCGTGATGAAGGGCAGTAATATACACCTGGAAGTATTTTAGAATGATGAAGTTTGATTTCAATAAAGAGATGCTCACCAGCATTTGGCGACGGCGGTTGCGGCGATAAATCGACAAAAGAAAAAGGAATGTTTGATCTCAGATATATCGCAACACCACCGCCACCACCTACTACACGATCATTTCTAATGAGATTGAAACCCGGGAGCGTATACAGTGTGGACGGAAGACAAGGCTTAAGCCAGGATTCGGACACAAGAATAGCGTGAATATTTTTACAGTCAAAGCTTGCCAGCATATCAGGAAAATGGGCCGGAATACTCTGGGCATTGATATGAACGACATTAAAGTTCCTAGAGACATCGGAAAATGTTGACTTTAGAACGTCAGCGAGGCATGGGATGCTAACTAAAACTGTCATTACTGCTTTTTGCGGAGAAAAACGTATCTGTATTGCTATTACTATCATAACCAGACATAATAGCTTGATTTAATTCTAAATATATATACAAACAATATTCCAAAATAACCTATCAAAATAAAAATAATTTTTAAAATATTTAAACTTTCAAGTTTGTTGTTATCCAACAAATGCATTCACCTGCCGATTGTGTTTTTGAGAAAAAATAAAAAACTAAACTTAAATTACACACAACGTTCGAAAAAAAAAATTAATTAAAATTAATAGTAAATAAAAAAAATAAAAAAATTATAAAAGAAAGAAAAGAAAATAACAATAATCATCAGCCTTACTATGCTAACCATAGAGATGCTAACAAAACAAACCTTATTATGCTAAAAGCCAAAGTCACGTCGACCTGAAACGCATTCCAATAAATGAAATCATGAAGGTAAAATTACCTGGAGGGAGTCATACGACGTTGCCGCTCCGCCGGTCATCGTTCAACACATTGTCTTTTTTCTCTCTTAATTACACGGATCACCATTTTGAGTGAATGAGAAAGCTATTGTAAGGTTGGCAACGTCGCACTGTACGTGTGCTTCGTAGCCTGTTGTGTCCGATGTTTCGGCCATAACAAATGCGCCCCGTCCGTGTCAGCGGTTAAAATATGAATGAAAATTATTGTGTTAAGTAAATATACTTTAATACAGTGAAAATATGTCGTGTTGTGCTGTATTTTGTAAATCAAGGACAACCAAAGGAGGAGTAAAAAATCCTGAATTATCATTTCACACGTATGTATTTATCGCCTCTTATTACATTATAGGGAAGTTTCACAGCAAAATTATGGACTTTACATGAAATATATACGTTATTGACGTCATATAATTAATATACGGTGATAATTAACTGTGAGTTTAAAGCTTTCATTTGTATTTGAAATATGCATTATTTTACGCTTCTCCAATAGTGATGTCCTACAGCGCCTATCGCTTACTGTCGATATTAATAAATTAATACTGAAACATTAACAATTCCTATTCACGTCATAATGACTAAACGAATTTGGATGAAATTTAGTAAGGATAGAATATCTAGATAAACACTGTCACGTCTATATTCCCCAATCGAGGGTAGGACCTATTTATGATTATTTCATCTTTATAGCGTTTTCCCTTAAATAAAACACCTATTAAACTACTTACCTCACTGGAAGCTTTATATTGAGATGGCATATAGACCCTCGGTTGCGAAATGAAGTTTTGCCTTTTGGGTAGTACTGCTTATACTGAAGATTAGAGGTTTGAACTCTATATGAGTTAGCATTGTGCCCTCCACCCCGTGAGGGTGCGTTGTATGTCATGCCCATATGTAGATAAATCTGAACCCTGAAAAGCATGTTGATATCCGTGTGATGGAACTATTGATTATAGTGATTTAGAATCCGCGTTTGAGTGCTAAAACTTTTAAAAGGTACCTCCCCTTTCATTATCGCCGGCACGCGGTTGCGGTTAGCAAGTAGAAAATCCAAAACTAAGCACAGCATTGCGAGACCTCAAGACATTGTGAGCTCATTCTGCGTAGATCGGACCAAAAAAAATATTAAAAAGTTTGAGGGTACCCCGGAACAACTATGCCTTTTGGACATCTAACACCTCAGTCCTTCCCGTGACCATAGGTGCTGCAAAGCATTCGAAACGTCGGGAACTTAAAATAAAAAAATAAACCGCGATATAATATCAGCCTATACTGCCCACTGCTGGGCAAAGGCCTTCTCTCACAAATCGAGGTGAGAGAGATTGGGTCATACTCCACCACGCGGACCCAGTGCGGATTGGTGGAGGCAGGTTTGTGGCCACCTGCTGTTGGAACTTATCAAGCCGCCTTTAAGGCTTCCAACTCGGCTTAACGACTACCACATTAAGTGGTAACCGGGACCAACGGCTTAACGTGCCTTCCGAAGCACGGAGACGCTCGAATATGAAATGCCACAAACGGTCACCCATCTCAGGCCGACCGCGTCGAACGCTGCTTAACCTTGGTGATCGGTAAGAACACCGCGGTCGCACAGCGCTACGAGCGCCTCCGCGTAACCGCGATAAAATCCGAAAAATAGTTTTATTTCATGTGTAATATTCGCGTGAATCTATGAACTCAGTATTAAAAAATCTTATTTAAGTACCTTATTGGTCTAGTAGCAAATCTGTACCTCCAGGTGATACAACTCGAGTTATTTTAGTTATTACTTTAGATATATTTACACATTATGCAACTGAAAAAATCTGCTACTTTTCAATCTGATGTCTCTTAAAATGAAGAAGTTTTTTTTGTGCATATTAATATAACTAAGGATTTTTCAGAATTAACATATATCTAGATATATCATCAATTATCACAAATTGAACTGAACTGATTGCCACAATGTTTTTTTCTATATTAATGATTCAACTTTAATTAACCCCTTATACACAAACAGCAGGGGTAGTTAAAAATGGTGTGAATTGATATGACATATCTCCAACGGCAATTGACTGGTTTCGTAAATACCTGTTTGGTCGCCGGCAACGCATTCGCATCGAAGAAACTTACTCTTCTTGGTGTAACACTAGTGCCGGCGTACCACAGGGTGGCGTTCTATCTCCTTTACTTTTCGCTGTTTTTATTAACTCTATTCCCAATCAACTACGTTCGTCATACCACCTTTATGCAGATGATCTCTAACTTTACACCCAAGCACCATTGGCCAACTTCTCGGAGGCTGTGAACACAATGAACCATGATCTGTCTAAGGTATGTGAATGGAGTGGGCGCTACGGTCTTAATGTCAACCCAACTAAGACACAAGTCATTGTTGTTGGCAGTCCCAGACTCACTGCACGTCTTGATTGGTCGCAACTCCCCCAAATCATGTTTAATGGTATCACTATACCGATAAGTAACAGTGTTAAAGATTTGGGGATCTACATCGATACCAACCTCACTTGGGGACAACAGCTGCAAGAACTCAGCCGCAAGGTTTTTGCCTCCGCAGGCTCTTTAAGAAGGTTGCGCAATTTTCTCCCAACAGCCACTAAAATTGCACTCGCACAATCCCTTCTACTTCCTATTATCGATTCTGCAGACGCCAGCTATCTTGACCTCACAGAGCAGCAACTTAATAAGCTTGAGCGACTTCAAAATTTTTGTATAAGGTTCATATTTGGCTTGCGCAAATATGACCATGTTTCTGAATTTCGTACAAAGCTCAAGTGGCTACCAATTCGCCTTCGCCGGAATTCTTATATATTATCGCTTCTATACAGTGTTCCGTTTAATCCGATAACCCCAGCTTACCTCAAAGATCGGTTTGAGTTTCTTCATGAGACACATTTAAGGTTCCTAAGATCATCGGAGAATTTTAAGCTGAAAATGCCGATGCATTCCACAAATTTCTTCGACAAATCCTTTACGCTGTTCGACAATTCAAGCTGTTCGTTTGTGGAATGCATTGCCCATTTCAGTTAGACGTGCAAAGTTGTTGCTTTCGTTTAAAGCAATGGTTAAGCATCACTACTTATCCATAATTTAACTGTTTGCATTTTTTTTTTTTATATAATCTTTTTTAGTGTTTAGCTATAATATGTAATAGATTGTGTATATTTACATAGTCAGGTATATAATTGTGTTTGTATTGTTATGTGTGTATGTATAGTTGGGTATATATATATAGTTTTTTTTTCTTTTTTTTATAAAAACGTTGCCCCACACTAGGATTAATTCCTGTGTCGTGGGTGCGTTTACAAACATGAAAATTCACATACACAAATATCCAGACCAGAAGAAATAATTGTGGATCACACAAAGATTTGTCCCGTGCGGGAATCGAACCCGCGACTATAAGACACAATGGGCGGGGCGGGCTAAGCCCTTAACCACTGCGCTAAATCGTCCGTCATATATATCCGTATATATATGTATGTATTGTATATCATTAATAATGTACGCCACTAACTGCCCCTTTCTATCGTTATTTGTTATTTTCCCAACGGTTGCTGGAAGAAATTGCTTGCAGCAATAAGGCCGCCATTTGTACTTATTTACTGTTTATAAATTGTTTGTAATTTAATGTTTTGCTGGTGTACAATAATAATAATAATAATATTTATTTATTTCGGATTAAATCCATAGTGTGTTAGTAACAATTTCCTTAAAATCTATGTTAGTAACAATTAACTATTTAGACAACACTATTTGGCACTTGACCAGCATGAACCATGCATACTTATCCAATGCCTCATAATAACGCCGTCAAACCGGTCCGCAAAAATTAACAAAAATCTGTTGATCACAATAAAGTGTACTATTATTATTATTATTGATATAATTTCACGTGTGTCAGTGTACACTAATGTTATTTAATAAATGAAAATATTTAGTATAGATTCTCAGATAACTTAAGATTTTCTGTTCGGTGAAATAAATATGTTTTTTAATCATCTATTGTCTTTTACGTTGATATGGCCTGTCCTAGTAATCACTTCCCTATTAAAGTACACTAATGCAGATCCACAAACTCCCACATGAAATTGACACGCTACCACAGCGATATGCGCTGACCATACATCCTAGTTTCATGACTAACGTGCATTGAAAAAGCGCACGTGCAAACGTAGGATAAATGTGATGTAAAAATTGTTACCACCACTACGCCTATATTCCCCAAGCGGGAGTTGGAGTGGTGTACTGTGTACACTCACTTGTCGTTCAACAATGTAAGTTCTCATGTAGTAGAGGATGAGTCTATTGATATTATACCGAGCACAGTGCCAGACTCCGGACTAGATTTTTTTTATCGAATAATTCGTATTTTCCGACATAGGATTCGAACCGATGACCTTGTGATCGTTATGCGCATTACCAATGAGGCTTTACTATTGTATTAAATTGTACATACTAATATCGATGTTTCCAGATTCGTCTTTAAGATTTGTATTATTATACGTATGTGTGAACTTATATAAATTACTCGTAGTAATTCGAAATCATAATTAAGATGAGTCAATTACGATTTTGCATGAAGTAAATATTTGTTAATCATAAATTATCGATAAATTTTCTTATCGATAAATCCTGTACTAGTAATCACTTGCCTAATCACGCACACTAACGCAGATTCACTAACTCACACCGACATAAAATTGACACGCTACCGTGGCGATATGCGGTGTCTAGGTATATTCTTCGTCTATGAATGAAATGGTCTGCGGAATAACTAAAAAACGGAACACGCTGTTGACATTGAAACTTTTTTTTTTTTCGTTGCAATTGCGTTTACATTATGCCATTGTACAAAGTTTACGAATATTCATTTCCAAATTAATTCAACTACCCAATGAACTTGATGGCGAAGATGATAATGTAATTGATGAAGTGCCCCACCCTGGATGGTAAAGTGATGGATACTTTACATACCAATTGTGACGGCCGTTTTGAAGGAAATCGAAAAGGCACTTTGTTACAATTACTTTCACTCATGCACATATAGGAACACATAATGGTTATTATTCCACCAACATTACACATTATAATTCGAAATAACACAAGTTTTGGAAATTAAAACAAATTGACAACATCACTCTTCGATTTCCCGCCAAAAAGTCCGACATTGACACTTGTCGAGTGAAGTTAGTTTTGACTTTTGACATTAAAATTAAAAATAAATAATAAGTGACCGAATAATAAATCGTTTTAAAAAGAAAACAATAAAAAGTGGGTGTTTGAAAAGAAAAACTAAAAGTTAAGATATGGACAGCAAAAAATTAAAATGATATTAAAATTTAGGGACGTAAACACAACACAAAAAAAAATCACTTTTTGGGTTGATGAACGCGCTTCGACCTCGTCGAAGTGCCAGTGGTCTCCTTTCCAGAGTTAGACGGCTTCACGGGATCTTGAGTAATGCCATCTAAGTCGGCAAGAGACTGTACACGAACCCTTGTGTCATCCGCGCCGAGGACATATATCTCCCCATCTCTGGACCAGCATTTCGTCACGCCAAACTTCGACCTTGCAGCAAGGAATAGATTATGGCGTGTCTTAGTGAGGAACTCAGAGATTGTTACCCCCGAGCTCCTCAAATTTGTTTTAGCAAACCAAACCTTGCCGCGTATAGCCACATCCTTGAACTTGATTAGAATAGGCCTAGCTTTACGGGACGAACGCCCCATCCTGTGGCACCGACTTATGTCGACTGGATTGATGTCCGCTAACCCTAGACGACTCTGGAAGAGGTTAAGCACCACCTTAAATATGTCTTCTTTGCTTTCTTCGGTAACACCATGAAGCAGAAGCATCTTTCGTCGACTTCGCATTTCCAAGGCATCAACAGTCTGTGCCAGCATGGTGACCTGCCGCTGAAGAGTATGTAGTGCTTCGATTGTGAAGGTACGAAATGCAGCAAACTCCGATGCCGGACCTTCCGTTGTGGTTGTTCCAGGAGACTTGTGTAGTGCTTCCTCGAATTTTGACATTTGTTTTGTGAACATTTCTGTCATTTGTGTCATAGTGGTTTGTATTGACTCCATTTTCATGAAAATACTGCTGGTGTATTGGAGATAACACAAATTCGGCAAGTAAAGAAGGTTAGCTAATCATTAAAAGTAAGTTATAAAGTTAAAATAGGATAATACTGTATAAAGTAATTATTTAAATACAGAGCTAAATTTTTATAGTCTTGTCAATTCTACTACCCCTAATACTAACTACTCTGTCTGTGCCTCGAACATGTCGCGGCCGGCGGTGGCGGCAGGGGTCGGGGGGGAGATCGTAGTCGGCTGTGGCTACGATTAACGGATTCGCATGGGTAGATGCGTTCGCGAAGTGACGTGTTGACGCCTTTTTAATAAAGGCGCGAATAGGTTCGAGACCTAGATCGGAGTGGACGTCGACGTTCCGTACGAACCAGGGGGCTCCTACGGCTTTACGGAGGAAGCGGTTTTGAACCACTTGGAGTTTATCGATGTGAGAGGGGGCCGAATGCCCGAACACAACACACGCATAAGTCATGATGGGTCGAACGCAAGTTTTGTAAAGTGTCACCTTATTTCTAAGGGACATTTTACTCCACTTGCAGATTAACGAATGGAGACGACCGAGCACAAAGGATGCTCGGTGACACAGCTGGCCATACATAACGGAGTTCTTGTCCCAACGCTGTTATATGGTAGCGAGAGCTGGGTATGTAAGAAGGAGAATGAAAGTAGGATAAATGCGGTACAAATGCGAGCTCTGCGGAAGATGTGCGGAGTGAAGCTGACCGACCGCATTAGCAACAGCATAGTAAGACAGCGAGTAGGTATGAAAGATAGTATCGGTGTAAAGATGAGAAAGGGCATGCTCCGTTGGTTGGGGCATATAGAAAGAATGCCAGAGGAAAGAATGACAAAACAGATATACAATGTGAAAGTGGAAGGATGCAGGTACCGGGGAAGACCTAGACTATCTTACCATGACCAAATAGACCGGGTCTTATCTGAAGGACAAGTCAGGAGTCTCCGTATCCGGTGAGCGTGTATGAGACGAATTATGAGAGTAGAAGAAGCCAGAGAGGTATGTAAGGAAAGAGCCTGTTGGAACTCTGTACTCTCTGCCTACCCCGTAAGGGATCTGGCGTGATGATATAGATAGATAGATAGAGATAGTCTGTATTTAAAAATAAAAATTAATTATTATAATAACTTCAAACTATTTCTATTTATACACTAATGTTGTAATTGACTGTTTATGCACAAAATGCTAAATTCATTTAGAATTATGTTAGATTGGTATTCCACTCATACAATTTATTTGTCAAATGTACGTAATTGATCCAAAAAGGAAATTTGATAATTTCAATCATTTAATTCCCCTTCCCTCCGGATCGCTGTGCAAGACAGTCGCGTTTATAGTGATCACGTTACTTTTAATTTTCCAATTTTTAAGAATAAATAGTCAACATTTAATTAGTTACACAAATTAGGACTGCATAAAGCATTGGAGTTGTATCGAAGGCAAAGCACGCATACCTACGCGGATTCATTGAAGATTCGAAGAACAATATTGCATCGAAACTATACTGCACGCAACGTGTGAGTAACTTCCAATTACATATAGATCCGTGGTTAGTGCGAGATAGCTTGAGAAATACCACTTCATAGGGCAAGCGTAATACAAAGATAGCACCACTCATAGGAATAAGGGTTTCATTACCAGAAACCTTCAGGCATCCGCCAATTCCCTAGGGAATTGGTTCAGGAAGTGGCGTATTGAGGTGAACCCGGACAAGAGCGCTGCGGTGTTCTTCTCCAGAGGTGCCACCCCGCGCCACTCCCTGCGCCGCCCTAGAAGTAATCTCGGTCAAGTGACTATGTTCGACCGACCCATTCCCTGGGTCAAAGAGGTCAAATATCTAGGGGTCACCCTAAACAGCACCATGTCCTTCGGCCCGCACATCAAGCGGGTCCGTCACCGAGCATCCTTTGTGCTCGGTCGTCTCCATTCGTTAATCTGCAAGCGGAGTAAAATGTCCCTTAGAAATAAGGTGACACTTTACAAAACTTGCGTTCGACCCATCATGACTTATGCATGTGTTGTGTTCGGGCATTCGACCCCTCTCACATCGATAAACTCCAAGTGGTTCAAAACCGCTTCCTCCGTAAAGCCGTAAGAGCCCCCTGGTTCGTACGGAACGTCGACGTCCACTCCGATCTAGGTCTCGAACCTATTCGCGCCTTTATTAAAAAGGCGTCAACACGTCACTTCGCGAACGCATCTACCCATGCGAATCCGTTAATCGTAGCCACCGCCGACTACGACATGTTCTCACCGACCCCCCCGATGCTTTATCATCCCTCCAACAGCGTACATCATTCACACACACACACACACGATAGCACCACTACCTGAAGTTCTACTTAATTCCTCAAAAGTGTTAACACGCTCAAATTAGGACTACATAAAGCATTGGAGGTGTTTCGAAGTCAACACACGCACATCTACGCGAATTCATTGAAGGTTCGAAGAACACTATTGCACCGAAACTATACTGCACGCAACGTTTGAGTAACTTACAATCACATACAAACTAGAGTTAGTACGGGATAGCATGAGAAACACTACTACGTAGGGCAAGCGATAAATAAAGATAGACACCAGTACCAGCTCTTCCATTTAATTCCCTAAAAGTGTAAACAGGCGCTCATACAAGCAGAGGTCTCAATAAACTGGACGGAATTTCTAAATGTTCGATAAAGCCGATCGGTGACAAAATTAGCTGACCCCCTTACTTTGTGCCTGTGTTAAAATTTAATTTACTACTCTCTATCGCTTCTTGGCTCCTAGTACTACCGATAACTACTGTAAAGCTACCATGCCCTTAAACCGTACGCCACCTACATCGCCGCTGCCTACTATTTCGATAGATTTATTATCCGAAAAAATAGCGCCTGCCATGCAAACTACAACGTCCGATGGCCAATTGCAACAGTATGCATCGGCGCCTGACCTATCAGCAATAGCATCAAATTCTAACGATCGCAAAAAGAGAAAGTTGGAAGGCACCAAGGAAAAAACCGCGGCTATTACCTCAGATATGTTTTTTGCTTTTATGAAACAGCAGGAAAGTCACTTTCAGGAGTTGAAGGGTACTACTGACAGTATTTTAATCCAAAATAATGAGCGGAAAAATAGTGTAGAAACAATGTCGAACAAATATGATGAGTTCCTGCAGCGTCTATCCCGGTTGGAAAACGATCGTAAGGAGGATAAGAAAGTGATTCAGATGTTAGAACAAAAAATTGAAAATTTGGAGCCCAAGTCCCGATCGACAGGTATTGAAATCCGAAATATACCCAAAAATAGTGGAGAAAATAAAGACAGCCTTTGTGACCTAATGATTAATTTGGGGAAGACTTTAAATATTAATATGGATACTCATTGCGTTAAGGACATCTATAGATTTTCACTCAGTAATGACGAAAGAAAAGGTCGTAAAAGGAGTTAGAAGTTTTAATAAATCAAAACCAAAAGAGCAAAAGCTAAATACTACACACCTAAAATGCAACACTCTATGCAACCCATATTTGTCTCAGAAGCCGTAACTTTCAAGACCCATAAGCTATACTATTTAGCAAGAAACTTTCAAAAGAGTCACGGATATGCTTTTTGCTGGACGACGCATGGTGTTGTGTATCTTCGCAAAAGTGAAGCGTCACCGCAAATTCGCATCACATCGGAGGCGGATTTGGATAAGCTAAGGAATGCAGCATGACTGTTTAAATTAAGATAAAAAAAAATTGTCCAGAGTTTTAATAGGATTGCTACTTTTTTCACTTGGTTTTAATTTTGTTTTTATATTGTTCTATCTTTAAAATAATACACTGCACATATAACACACAAAAATACATTACACTATGTATCACTACATATACTAAAAAATATAATATTCAAGTATCAGAAATACATATACATTGGAACTTTATTAATTTGATTAATTGTATATATTGCTACGATAGAACTAGAGACAGACTTAGTTTTTACAATAAAATTCGATAATAACTTAAATGATTTATGTCATAATATCGATGACCTCAATATGTTTACTTCTTTTACTGGCGACTTAGAAGATTGTCGTAATTTATTACCAACGAACCAATTAACAACACAACTTGTTATCTTAACGCAAAATGTACGTAGTATACATTGTAATATGTCGGGTCTTGAGATAGATCTTGCTAGATTAAAAATAGATTATTCAGTCCTCGCACTCACTGAATGCTGGTTATCAGAGAAAGCACAGGTACCCTGTTTAAAAGGATACCATTCCTATGCCACAGTTAAGAACCTAAAACAAAATGATGGAGTTGTTTTATATATAAAGGAAAATCTTAACTTTGTAGTTGAAGAGCCATACTTCCTTGATGTTAATTGTTTAATAGCTACGTATCTAAAACAAACTGCGATTATATCTGTGTATAGATCCCCATCTTATAAAAATATAGACAACTTTTTGATATCTCTTAATAACGTTCTTCTTCAACTCTCATCGTTTGAAAATGTTATTATCACTGGCGATATTAATATTCCTATAAATAGTGATAAAATTGACATTCCAGGTGAACGTTATTTAAATTTATGTGCGTCACACGGTTTACTACCCACACATACGTACGTTACTAGAGAAAGAAGTGGAACATGTTTGGATCATGTCTTGCTTAAATCCAAGCATCATGTTACCACGATAATTCTCCAAACTACCCTAAAAGATCATTATCCAGTCTTGACGATCATGAGCTCAAAGAGTTTAAACAAATTTGCACCCAAAACTTCAAATATGGTGAATAGTAATAAACTCCAGGACATTTTGAATATTGATATTAGTCCAATATACCAATCGGTGAGCCCTGAATTTTCATTAGACTATAACGTGACCAATGTAAAAATAGCAATTTCTAATAATACATATACTGTTACATTATCCCGACGTAAGAAGATCATAAAACCCTGGATAACTCCTGGTTTACTACGATGCATAAAAAATAGAGACAGGTTACATAAAAAGAGTAAAAAAGATCCTGAAAATGAAGTACTGAAACATACATACACACGCTACAGAAATTTTTGTAACTCCTTATTAAAGAAAATAAAAAGATCATACGAAAAGAATCTAATTCAAATATCAAGAAATAACCCTAAACAATTATGTAAAGCTATCAAAGAAATTGCTGGTATGGTGAAAGATAACACGCCTTCTGAACATCTCCTAAAGTTAAATTCTACTCCCCAACAATCACTGAATGACTTAAATAAGCATTTTGTAGGGGTGGGTAAGTCCTTGGCTGAAAGTTGTAGGCAGAGTTTGAGTAATTCAAATATTACTTTGGATGAATCCACAACCTCTCCACTGACCTCTTTTGTGCTTGAGGATACAAGTAAGTTAGAAATTGAACAGATTATACGTAGCCTGAAAACAGACTGCTCAGTGGGGTGGGACCGTATTTCTAACAAATTGTTGAAGGATTGTTCTAGCTTTTTCGTGCCAATTCTTACGGTTATATTCAATCAATTTCTTCAAACTGGTATTTTCCCAAATATTCTTAAAAAAGCCATAGTGCGGCCTATCTTTAAAGGTGGCGATAGGGATCGTATTACCAGCTATAGACCTATTTCAATATTGCCCTCACTATCGAAAATTTTGGAGAAACTTATAAACGCTAGGCTAGTTAATTACTTGGAAAAATATAACTTTTTCGCCAAAAATCAATTTGGTTTTCGCAGGGGTAAATCTACCGATGATGCGGTAAATGGGTTAACAAACCATATAGCTAGTTTAGATAGTAGACAGAAATGTCTATGTATCTTTCTAGATCTTGCAAAGGCTTTTGATTCAATCTCTGTACCCCTATTAATCAGTAAGCTGGAACAGATCGGTATTAGAGGTACACAATTAAAACTTTTTAAAAGTTACCTCTCGGCACGATACCAATATGTACAAGTGGGGACTTATAGAAGCATTGATTTGCCAGTTACACATGGTGTTCCACAAGGGAGTATACTGGGACCTACCCTATTCCTTGTCTACATGAATGGTCTGACAAACCTGAAAATACCTCATGGGCAAATAATTTCATACGCAGACGACACTGCATTATTTTTTACTGCAAAAACATGGGATAACGTATTTAATCCTGCACAAATGGGTTTTGACCTAGTTAGACACTGGCTCCATTGTAACACGCTCACCCTAAATGTTGAGAAAACAAAGTTGGTTACTTTTAGCATTCGACAGCATGAAGGAATCAGGAGCAGACATTGCATTATTGCACAAAAATGTTTCAATCGCAGTGACTGCTCCTGTGCGCGATTACTGGAAGTAAAATCTGTTAAATATTTAGGTATAACAATCGATTGTAACCTCAGTTTTAAAGAACATAGTAACTTTTTATGTACACGGGTAAGAAAGCTTATTTTTGCTTTTAAGAACTTACGACATGTCACCGATCGCCCACTCTTAATGCAACTATACTGTAGTCTGTGCCTGTCGATCATAACCTACTGCATATCGTCGTGGGGTGGAGCACCGAAAACCACTATGATAAAAGTAGAAATAGCTCAACGTGCAGTCTTAAAAATAATTAAACCATTGCTTTTTTCTACTTCAAAATTGTACCAACTGAGTAAAGTCCTTACAGTCCGTCAATTGTTTTTCCTAAGCGTCCTTCAGAAAGAACATAGTAAACTGAAATATGACCTAAACCTCGTAAGCAGGCGTTTGAAATACGTAGTCTGTAGTCGCAAAATTAAACCCAACACCTCATTTATTAGGAGATTTATTATTTTTCTTGGGCCTCTGATATATAATAAATTAAATAGAATACTGAATTTATACTCGCTAAATAAATACCAGTTTAATAAAAATCTTTAAAAAAAAAGGTAAACCGACTTCAAAACGCAAAAAATTAATATTTGAAGTCGGTGCTGGTTGGTGCAGTCGGTTACTTGGCACCGACTTCAAATATTTATTTTTTGCGTTTTGAAGTCGGTTTACCTTTTTTTTTAAAAGATTTTTATTTTACAATTTTAAGTGACGAGTGAATTATTTTGTAATATTTATATACCGATATTATATTATTTTGTTGAGTTGTACAGTAAGGTACCTACAGGATTAATATAATGACTATAATAACGGAATCTATACATTCGTGCTGTTCGCCGTTAAGGAGTTCCCTCTTGTATCTTCAAAGTCCGAGGTCCAATACCAATAACATTAAAATAGGACCACCTCAAAACTATACTAAACCCAATGCAAAAAGAATCATCAAAATCGGTTCATAAGCAAAGGAGTTATAAAAAAGGACGAATTATGAACCTTCTTTTTTGAAGTTGGCTAATATACTGCTTAGTTCTATAGTAGGGTACCTATAGGATAGACGTAATACCCATAATATCTCAATTGACACATGCCTATTGTTTGTCGTTAAGGAGTTCCCTGGTGTATCTTGTAAGTTCAAGGTCCAATACCAATGAAATTAAAATGGGACCACCTTGAAGCTATACTGAACCCAATGCAAAAAAATCATCAAAATCGGTCCACAATTGAAGGAAATATTGCTGAACATACATAAAAAAAAAGCATACATACAACCGAACATAGAATCTCCTCCTTTTTGAAGTCGGTTAAAAATAAGGCACAGGACCACCTTCTAAAGTTGAATTATGAAGAAACTGAAAATCTGTTTGACATACCTTCCTAAATTATAAAATTAACACTTAAATATTACTACTACACACCCTCCCACATTCATACAACCACTTGCATCAAACACACAGGGAGGATCCTACCCTACACTCTACAAATATAGTTAAGTTAAATCATCCTCTCATTTTGAGAGGAGGCCCGTGCCCAACAGTGGGACAGTTTCTTAACAGGGCTATTGAAAAAAAAAATCATGTACCTCAAACATATTTAGCTTTCTTTCTTGCATGCTACATCTTATGCCTATCATAGTTTTTTATTTTTGTATTTGTTTTTTGGGAATGGCGCTGCATGCCGAAATACAGGTTGCCACCTAGTTCGGCTGCAGAGGCACCCCTCAGTATCTTTTGCTATAAGATAAGCCCTAGATCTAAGAAATATGTATGTGCTTTTATTTGGTGAAATAAATATTAATATTATTATATATTAATTATTATTGTTGTATAATTTCTTAAACTTTATTTATGATTAAATGTATTGGCTAAAAGTATTACAAATGGAATACTGCGCTTATTGCTATTTAGAAATTAATTGTAGGTAGAGCAAAAGGTGAGGGCTCTACTGATATTTCCATGATAACATTCTGTTTGGTGGAATCCGCGAAAGAATTATGTGGTTGCTCAAAGAAACATAGTACAGCAAAAGGTGATGCATGGTGGGATGCGGAGTTGCAAAGCTCCGTAGAAAGTAAGAAGAAAGCGTGGCAGGACTATGTCTCTTCTTTGAACCTGAATGCCAGTATGACATAGATGAGGAAAGAAATATACCGGCAATGCAAGAATGCCACTAAAACTTTAGTGAAAGAAAAGCGTGAAAGAGTCAGTATGATTGAGGAGGAGAGGCTGGCGAAGAACTTCGAGAACAACACCAAACTGTTTTGGAGCAAGGTGAGAAAGGCCCCAAGGGAATTGGTTCAGGAAGTGGTGTATTGAGGTGAACCCGGACAAGAGCGCTGCGGTGTTCTTCTCCAGAGGTGCCACCCCGCGCCACTCCCTGCGCCGCCCTAGAAGTAATCTCGGCCAAGTGACCATGGAGGAAGCCAGAGAGGTATGTAAGGAACCTGTTGGAACTCTGTACTCTCTGCCTACCCCGCAAGGGATCTGACGTGATGATATAGATAGATAGACATTCTGTTTATTTTCATGATATCAACTAAATGATAAAGAACAGCAGAATTTTGGGCACTCATGTTACAAAATGAAAGGAGTTTTATCAAATAAAACTACAACGCAAAATGATTCAGCCTGTGATAGTAACGTGACTAGTTTTATGGGTAATTTCATGAAATAATGTTCTGAGATCGAGCAGTTTCCCGGACCGCGGCAGGGTAGGTCGTGGGGTACGCAACATTAGCATAATAATTCTTTCCTAGGCCATGGTGGCCACTAGCTTCCCGTCTAAAATAGCCCAACGTGATGTGATTAACATTATTTTAATCCATCGCGTCAGAAACGCGCATCGTCAGTCACGGTCACCCATGCCGCGCCCCCCTCCCGCACCCCGCGAACAGCTGATTATTAAAAGTTCGCTGTATTGATTTTTCTAAGCTAACCAACCGTTATGAATTCTATGTGGCGTCTTATCATAGATGCGTAAGATACAAAACTCAATACACCGTAATGCATGCGATCAAGAGAGATCTTTACCTGAACAATTAAAGTTCTTTGTGATCGTCGTGTCCTCAACGTTGAAATCACCCACTTTGACGTTATCTAATAAATGTGTACATTCCATTCATCATAATACGATAGAACCGAAACAGTAACACATAAATTTAAGTCATGAAAAAATAAATGAAATAAATTTTTAGCACAACGAATCGCTATGAACTTCAAGCTAGCTTCAAGCTTCAAGTAGGAGTGGGCGATACAAAACGTATATAGATATTGTATCTATATATTGTTGCAATATCTTAAATCAGATATCGGCTTGGGCTAAAACTATACATTTGACATATCGCTATACTGTCAATATAAAATTCAGCACAGCGATATGTGTATCGAATCGAACCGAAGGACTGCCGAGTGGCGCCGAAAGTATACGAATAATGACGGCGACGGCACTTCATGCGAAGCGCGCGACTCGCGGGCGGGTACTACGTACTTCGAATGAACGATTTCATACCTTACGTCTTCCTTACGTCGTCTACGGCCGTTCGCACGAGCGGTTTTTTGCAGCGCTGAAATAAATCGCCGTAGGCGATATTTAATCGCTTGCAAAATAAGTGTTCAAACGAGCGTTAAAAAATCACTTGAAAATGTTATGGCTTCACACTAATTTTAAGTGTATTTTGCCAATGTTTAGTGAAATGCTTAATCGTGTATGTAAGATTTCTAAAAGAATTCAACTCCCCGATGAACAATAATTAGAGATGATCGACATCATAGGTTATAAAGCGGAATGGTTTGACGGATTTGAGAAAAGTGGGCAATATAAATATAAATTGAATAAGATAACTTGAAAAACAATTATAGAAATGTTACAAAACTAAATATAGATATTATTATTGTGGGGGGCCAACAGCAGAGGTCCGTAGATCCTTATTGTTTAACATGATCAGATTCTCTGCTCAATCTAATGCGCAGTGTAAGAGAAATCCTTTTTAAGGGAAGCTTGAAATAAAAGGCACACTTTACGGTATACACATTATTAATCCGTTTATACAGTATAGGTATATAAGTTATTACAAAACGTTTATGATGGTATAATAGGGAATATGCGTGTATTTTTTTATATATTTATACAATAGATTACATCAATATATAACTGCAAAAAAATTAAGCGTCAAAAACAAAATGTAAGGGGCAAAAAAAAATTTTGAAGATAGCAAACAGATAAGAGCATTTTAAACGCCCGCCATTTTTGCGCGCTTGGCGTGACGTCAAAGTCTATAATAACAATCAATTAGTAAACAGCTGTAGAAGTATTATATTCTGTAATTTATTTTTATTTTGTATTTTGCGACTATTATACAATGGAACAACAATGTGTTGTGCCTAGGTGTAAAAATACAATAACAAATGCACCCGACAGATGCGGACATAAGGAGAAAGTGGTGTAACATCAGAAAAAGAGACATGGTATCTCCATCAACTTGTTTATATTCCTGCGAAGATCACTTTAACGTAAGAATTAACTTAAATAATTTAAACTAAAACTTTGTCTTTGTGTAAATCAACAACAAAAAATGAGAATAAAACTAACTCAATAGCAAACATCCAACAAATATGCACTTGTTGACATTTGTATTGTAGACTTTGACGTCATATTCGATCTGACCAATAGCGTTGCGTTCCCGCTACTTTGAATTTCCCACTCATTTTTTGTACTTTCAATAATTATTTCTTTTCTAAAAAAGTAATGTTATTAAAAAAATATTGGTATAGACATTATTCTAATGCGATAAAGTTTGTAAAAAAAATATTTGACCCTTATTTGGATTACACGCATATTCCCTATTGTACAAAATTATTATTATACTATTTGCTTTGACTGACAACACAGCTCTTTCAGTTCTAACAAAATTTTTGCCAATGAAAAATTTTCTGAAGTCATTCTGTGAAAATATTTAAATTCAAATTTACAACATCTGTCATGTTTACCAGTAGTGAGATTATAAAAAACTAAAACCTAATTGCAAACCATTTGGTTCAACAATTATGATGTACAATAAACTTTACAATAGCTTAAATATATTAATTGTTCGATTATGACAGAATAGTTGATAAATTCTAAGCAAGAGGAGCTTCACATTCAATGAGGCAATGGTGTAAGGATGAAAAGCTTTAACGAGGACAGGAAAATAAAATGTGGCTAAGGTCGCCAATTACTTGGCTACACAACTCGCACAACGGCGAGTTTGTGAACGGTGAGTGTTGATAATAAAGATGTACAGCACTGTAACAATGATTACATCTAAGACGGAAAAGGATAGAAGTCGTTTTCTTAGTCAATTTTAATTTGGAGAACCAGGGTTGGTTTGGACTACGGATTAAATTGTCCGATAAAATTTGGCCTTGTATAAATTTGCATTCACATAATCACGATTCAAATTTTCAAACACCTGTATATGTGAAAGTAATAGAATGTCATTACAATAAACAGTACTATCTAAACGGCCTTGGGGGCTTGCTAGTTTTGCCAGACCATCGACAGTTTCATTGCTCTGAATACCCGAATATCCAGGCATCCAGGCCAACAAAAGGTTTTACCGGATTCATATGTTTGCTAAATGGATTAGCATGCAGAGATTGCAAGCAACTAGGAGAATCGGTGAATATAATGGAGTAGTAGTGTAATGTTACGTTAATTAAATGCCAACTAACATGCGAAGTACTTTATTAGGCGTTGTACGCACAAAACAGTTAGTCAAACACTAGTACACACGAGCACTACTCAAATACACAACATCTTGGATTTCCTAATTAACCCAATATTCTTAATCAGCATCACATAAAACTCTAAAAATGATACCCATGTTGATTTTACACAAAAAGTCGCGTCCACCATCTTGGATTTCAAAAAAGAATCATCAAAATCGATTCATAATTGGAGGAATGTTCGAGTAACATACATACAAAAAAAACATACAGTCGAATTGAGAACCTCCTCCTATTTAGAAGTCGGTTAAATAATACCCCTTTATTCTTAATGATCGATATAAAATGAAAGTGATTGGTGATGTTTCGAAACATTAATCTTTTATTAAACTTTCTTTATTGTCGATGTATGATTTGAGCTTTTGTAAAAAAAACATCCCTTAAAAAAAATTGATAAATCGATATTTTATGAGTTGCTTATGCACTTTTTTTCGAATGTCTTTTTGTCATTCTGGTTCATAAGTTGTGATCCATTTTTCAAACACTTGCGGGCGTCTGCATGAGTTGAAATTTAGCATACGAATATAAATTCGGTGACAATGCAATAATATAGTTCCTTAGAGGTATGTATGCCAACACTTCATCTGTTTACTGCATTGTACTAACCTAAAGCGAAATCGAAACATAAATAACTCGCAATTAAAAACGTCGATGTGTTGCCTATTATAACACCGATATATCGTTTTCACCCTTAGTGCTGAGTTTCATGTCACTGCACGCTACACGCGCCTTTGTGAAGAAGCGCGCGCGCTGACTGATCTAAAATAATTATTTGTCAATCTACCTATTTTTCTATTTATCCGGACAGGAAAGATGAAGCGACGAATAAAGAAAGCCCAATAAAAGGTTGATGTTTCGTTTTCACATTATTTCTTTACACGACAACAATATCATATTATATCGATATACTGATACTTATCATAACGATGACTGCATCACATAAAAAGCCTTGGTCGCAATCGGGGTCGGGTGAAGTTGAATCCAACTCTGACTCGGTAATGGCGTTTCAAGGCAGTCAGGTCGGAGTCGGAATCGGCAAGTGTGATCACGGCTTAATGGCGTCTCAAGGCTGTCAGTTCGGAGTCGTGGTCGCGAAGTGTAATCACGGCTTAAACGCTTAAACGTCGAGGGTTGAAAGTAGAACAAGCGCGATTAAAATCGGTCGCGATAAAAAATCGCTCACGTTTGAACGCATGTACTGTTTTCCATTTGTTTCATCTCGACGGTTTTTTCCAGCGCTGCAAAATTACGCTCGTGCGAACGGTCCCTAATGCGTAAGGTTAGTTATGATTTTACAAGCGTTTTCTTAGGAATTTTGATACAAATATGATGCAAAATATCAACTTACGCGTGTGTATTTAATGATGCGTTATGCAAGAATTAGTGACCTTTTGGCCTTGGATTAGAATTACGAAATCCATTATCAAATATCGATATATAGTTTTGATTTGATATTCGTAAAAAGCTATATTACCTACTCCTTCCTTACGCATATGTATGTAATGATGCTATATGCAACAATTTTTGGGCCTTGAATTAGAAAGCGATGAATTTGGCGATATTTACCTATTATTTGTTTTGTTTTACAATTAGTTTCATTTCATGCTGGAAATTGAGTGAGTGCATTGATTTTGTTGAGTTTTCTTTGCTTTCTTAAAAGTTATTTTTAATTACCTAATTAGATAAATAGGCATTAGTAGTGATTTTGTAGACATTTGTGATTTGTTAATAAATAATAAATAAAACTACATTTGTGATTTTTTGTGTATAAAACTGTGAACAAAACTAGATAGGTATAAATACTATACTATAGTAAACTACATTAAATTTTTAAATAAAAATGTCTCATATGAATAAAAATGACAGTGAGTTGTGGGAGTATTTTAAAAAGACTCAGTCTATAAAAAAGCTAAAAATCATATATAAAGTAAATATTGTAACTATATATGATTTTTTGTTATTGACTAATGTCATTAATTATAAAATCATAAATAAGTATTAGGTATAAATCTATTTTCGTTACAATATATTACGAAAACAGTCGTCACGTATACGTGATACACTATGTTCACACATTATAGATATTAGATCGATATATAGTTTCAGAAAATATAGCGTTACGAAATCCGATATCAAATATCGATATATAGTTTCGATTCGATATTAGTAAAAAGCTATATTACCCACTCCTAGCTTCAAGCAACAAGCAAGCAAGCTCCAAAGAGTACATCAGAGTATACAATCACTACGTTTTAAGAGACGGCACTTAGAACATTGTCTTTAGCTAAAATTCTGTGAGCAAATCCATACCAACATTGTAAAAATATGAAGAGCTGCCAACATTTCCGCAGTGACAGCTAGTCCCGAGCTGACAGATAGATATACTAAATTTTATCGATAGCTAGTGCTGTGCTTATGCTTAAATGAAAATACCGATATCGATAGTCCGTACTAGGGTCAGCAGCTGTAGGTTCTCTTATTATTATTACTACGAAAACTTTTAGGCATAAATAAAAGGCGGAATGTATTATTTATTTCTATAACTTTATTTCGAATGCCTAAACCAAATGTTTTACAAAAATTTGTAAAGATTGGATAGATATTTCGACTCAAAATATCAACCTGAAAAATCATTATTATTGTATTATAATCAGATATTAGCAAAATGTAATTAGATTAATGATTACAATTGCATTTTGTAATATTTAATCATGATTCAAGATTAAGAAGTGGAATGGTAAACGTTGAAGATTACAAAACGTAATTGTAATTATTAATCATTAATACACCATCACGCCTATATTCCCCAAGCGGGGGTGGTTAATCTTTAATCTGATTACATTTTGCTCATCTCTGATTATAATCATATTATAATAATACCAGTATAGAAACACGGCGTGATCTTTCTATCTATCCATATCATTACGCCAGATCCCTTGCGGGGTAGGCAGAGAGTACAGAGTTCCAACAGGTTATGTGATGGTGAAACATCACGGCGTGATGTTAAATTCAAGTTACTTTCGGCTATTGTCTATTTTACATCTAAACATGATATTCTTATATAAGCATAAAACCGCGCCAATTATTAATACGAGTATACACCAAGGGGACTTATTACTAATCGACACAGCCATAGCCCGGTAACTCTGTACTCTCTGCCTACCCCGCAAGGGATCTGGCGTGATGATATAGATAGATAAATAGATAGCCCGGTCAACTTAGCCCAAAAACAGGGGGAAGGTTATAAAAATTCGCAGAGCTGAAAATTTGTACGAATGTTCGGAACACCATTATAAATTAAATGTATTAAGTTCCCATCGATCCGACATTTGCAAAAAAATTTATTTAAGGTCGAAGTTCGCAAATATGGGTTTTTCAGCCAAACGGTAAGATTTATCACAAAAATTGGTCAGACTAAAATCATGATTATGATAATGATGATGATGAATGATAATTCCGATGATATATTAAAGGAAATAAATCGTATGTTTGCGTTGTTTGAGGAAAGACAGGATAGGCTGTATTACAAGCTGCAAGAGTCTGTAGATGAACTTATTAAACAGAATTTGGAATTTCGCAACTCGGTAGAGTTAATGTCAAACCACTATGATGATTTGAAACAAAGTTTTGATAAATTACAAAATGACTGGCACAACAAAGTAAAATATATAAAGACCCTTGAAGAGAGAATTGACTGTCTGGAGAGGAATACTAGGGCTACTAATATTGAAATCCGAAATATTCCTGAGAAACGGTCGGAAAACAAAGATGATTTATGTAACATGATTGTCAATCTTGGTAACACATTGAATATGACCATACAAAAATCTGATATTCGCAATGTTTACCGCTCCAAATCCAAATCGCTTCCCGAAAAGCCCATAGTCGTGGAGTTTTTGTCAGTGATAGCGAAAGAAAATGTACTTGCAAAAGTTAAAAAATATAATAGAGAGAATCATAAGAACAAGTTATCTACAACAACATTAAATCTAGAAGGCGCCGTTAAGCCTGTCTTCATATCGGAAAGCCTGACTTACAAAACCAAACGACTCTATTCTGCAGCTAGAAGCTATGCACATGCCAATAAATTCTCCTTCTGCTGGACAGCTCACGGAAGAGTGTACATAAAAAAGAAAGAGGGTGAATCATCAATTCGCGTGGATTCTGAAGCTACTCTCGCAAATTTAAACAAACCAATCTGACTAGTTATAATTAGTTTATTATTATTATTCTTCTGTGCTATTAGATACCAGCGTTACCTTAAATTAATTAATGATAGAGAATTGTTATTGTTTTTATTATCATTAATATTTTTTCACATTATTTCTGTTTATGCATGCAAAATTTTAACTAGTAAATTATATTATTTATTTTTAACTTTACACTATATTATAATAATACACACATTACACCACTTAACTACAAAATACTACATAGCCAAGTTCAACTATATATATATATACAACCACGACTACTACATGTTTGACTAAATTATTTCATTGGATTATTTATTATAATAGAACCGATAAAATAATTATACATAGAGTACTTACCCCCATGTTCTGTATTTCTACATACCTAAAATTTAAGATCCTGTATACAGTTTTCGTTAAAATTCGATAGTAATCTATTCAATGACCTAGACTGTATCACTTCGGCAGAAAGCTGCGTATGCAACATTGAAGAATGTCATAAATCCATGTACAATGATAAAAGGTCCATAAATATCATTACGCAAAATATACGTAATTTAAAACGCAATATCGATAATTTTCTAGCTGTCATAAGTGGTTCATACGTTGACTGGGACCTGATTATCCTCACAGAATGCTGGTTGCCTGTTAATCCAGTTATTCCTACCCTGCAGGGCTATAACTATGAATATACAAAAAATAACCAAACTCAAAATGAAGGCGTTACTGTCTATTACAAATCCACCCAAAGGTATAGTATTTCTGAGCCACATATATTTGATGCCAATTGCTTACTGATTAAATTGGATTTGAATACGGCTGTTATTGCAATTTATAGATCACCTAAAGTAAATAACATAAGTAGATTCTTGGAAACTTTGGATGGGTTGTTACTATCACTGAGGTCTTACAAAAATATTATATTGACTGGAGATTTGAATATTGACATAGCACAAGCATCTAGTGACACCAGGTCTGAAAACTACCTCAACCTTTTAGCATCTCATGGAATGTTACCAGCTTTTAATTTACCCACACGTATTTTGTCTTGTTTAGACCACTTTATCCTTAAAACTAGATTTCCGGCTAAATGCTACGTTGCTCCTACTACTGTTACAGATCACTATAGCATAATTCTAAACCTAAAATGTTATCTAAGTAATTATGATCATTATAAAATAATTGACAACATTGACCACGTAGCCCTTGACGCACTGATTAAAGATTTTGATTTTAGTCCTATTTTCTCTCTGAACAATCCTAATGAAGGAGTTTAATTTTTGATTACCTCTTTGAAAAACTTACTCATTCAATGTAGCTCCAAACGGCTAATTCCAAGAAGGAGAAGAATTATTAAACCTTGGGTGACACCAGGCATCCTAAGATGTATAAAAAATAGGGATAAGCTACATCTAAAATCAAAAAGACACCCTGAAAATGAGCTAGCTAAAGTTACATATTTAAGATACCGAAATTTCTGCAACTCTATCCTTAAAAAAGTTAAACGCCAGTATGAAAGAGAAGAATTAGGTAAAGCAAAACATAATCCAAAAAAACTATGGCACATTATTAAAAAGATAACGAACACACAACAAACAAAGCAATCGGCTATTGAACTTATATCTCACGATGACCCACAACAGTCTGTAAATAATATAAACGAATATTTCGTCAATGTAGGCAAAACTTTAGCAGAATCATTGAAAGATAAAGCCGCGCAATCACCCCCTCTCGTTCCCGCTCGCATCTTGGACTCGTGTGTTATGTTTTCCACGGATGAAAAGGAAGTAAAATCACTGATAAGTAACATGAGGTCCAGCTGTTCTGTGGGGCGAGATGGTTTGTCTTGCGCATTAATAAAAAAACATCTGGATACTCTTGTGGGGCCCCTCACTCATATATGTAATCTTTGCCTTGATACTGGCATCTTTCCAGATGATTTTAAGCATTCAGTAATCCTTCCAATACATAAGGGTGGTGGTAGAGAATGTGTGTCCAATTATCGTCCCATCTCCATTTTACCATCGTTTTCTAAAATACTAGAAAAGATTATAAATAAAAGATTACTGTCATTTTTGGCGTCCAAGAACCTTATCTCAGACACTCAATACGGTTACCGAGCAGGAAAATCTACCTGTGATGCTGTTCATGATGTCACACAGTGTATAATTAAGGGAATGGAAAGAAAGCAAAAAGTTATTTCAATATTTTTAGACATATCAAAAGCTTTTGACACTGTCTCTACTCCACTTCTACTACGTAAACTTGAAGTTTTGGGAGTGAGGGGTAACCAACTAAATATTTTTGAGAGCTACTTAACTAATCGCCGTCAATGTGTAAAATAGATGAGTGGGTTAGTGAGGATCTAGAAGTAGTATATGGAGTTCCACAAGGTAGTGTCTTAGGTCCAACTCTTTTTCTTACTTTTATTAATGACCTATGCGAGCTTCAACTACCTAATGGTAACATTTTTGCCTATGCGGATGATACGGCTCTAGTCTTTTGGGGTAACACATGGGAAGAAACGTATCGAGTTGCACAGACTGGCTACAATATGGTTATGCAATGGTTGTCCACTAACCTGTTGTCCCTGAATGCAGTCAAAACGAAATATATTGCTATGTCCCTTAAAAATACAAATGAAGTATTCCACCACAGGAACTTTATAATAGCTCATAAGTGTCCTAATAACTTAAATGCCTCTTGCTCTTGTCCCAAACTAGAAGCTGTTAGCAGCATTAAGTACTTGGGCGTAATAATAGACTACAATTTAAATTTTAAAAACCATATTATTCACTTAACTTCTAAAATTCGTAAGCTTATATACGTTTTTAAAAATCTTCGACACATAAATGACAAAAAAGTAATAAGAGAAACCTACCTTGCCCTATGCCAATCATTATTATCCAATTGTGTAACTGTATGGGGTGGTAGTGTAAATACGTATATGTTACCATTGGAACGTGCTCAAAGAGCCGTCCTTAAGGTAAGCCATTCTCTTCCATTCTTTCATCCCACTGCCTATCTTTACCAATATTGTCAGGTTTTAACAGTGAGACAGCTCTTTATTTTAAACACTGTTTTAAAAAAACACTCCGAACTCATTTATTCTCATTCATCACAAATTCTGAGACGAAAGACCTCTAATATATGCCCATCAAAATATTTTAAAAACAAGTTGTCACACAGGATGTACTGTTTTCTTGGGTCACACTTATACAATACCATTAATCGCATACTAACAATATATCCACTTTCCAAAGTCAAATGTAAGGAGACAGTTATATCGTGGTTGCAAAATCTTAGCTATGATCAGTCGGAAAATTTGTTAAAAATTGTTTTTTAATACAACATTATAAATAAATAACATAATTATTTAATTTGGCTTCTTATAATTACTTATTATGTACATATTTGGAACACAAACATGTACACGCATACACACACACTCACACACACACACTCACACACACACACACACACACACACGCGCGCGCGCGCACACATTTCAACATAAATGATACTTACATATTTCAAGCTGTCACTAATCTACAGTACCTATAAATGTATTGGGGGCCTGGTAATCTGTCGTACAGGATATCACTATCCTAGTGCAGTTACCAGTCTATCACAAAGGTGTGCAAGTATACTTTGATATCAAACTGTGTATCCACCAATTAGAATGTAAGCCTTTGTGTTGAGAAAAATAAATAAACATTATTATTATTATTATTATTATGATTATCTATGAAAATGGTCATTACACTTTTTCTCCTAAGAGTCACCGTTTCTGAGATACAACGATTTAAAAATTTGAAAAAGTTATGTTCTTCATAATATGCACACGTTTCCACACCACCTGTGAGGTAGTGTACTTGGCGCGTTTTTTTTTAACGTGGTTTCCCCGGTAGGCCTATTCCATGATCTATAGTGACCCTGTTAAATTTATGCATATTACGAAGAACACAACTTTTTTAACTTTTTGAATTGTTAAATCTCAGAAACGATGACTCTTAGGAGAAAAAGTGTAAAGACATTTTACAGATAATTGCATGATCTACAATTTTAGGCTGATCTATTTTTATAATAAAACTTTGTACGAATTTGGCTGAACAACGCAGAAACCCATATCTGCAAACTTGGACCTTGAATGTTTTATTTTCAAAAGTCGGATTGATGGGGACTTTTCATTTATAATGGTGTTCCGAACATTCGTACAAATTTTCAGCTCTATGCGAATTTTTGTAACCTTGCATGTCTAACTTGACCGGGCTTCCATGAAATGTAACAATCTTTTACATGGTTATTAGTGTAGTGTTGCAGGGTCACTTTAGTAAGCTACACTTTGCAAGCTTCACTTATGGCCGGTTTCAATATTCAACTCAGATAGATTTGCTTACTGTCAGTAGAATTTTGACAGATTTTCCATACAAAATGCGTCAAATTTCTATCCGTAAGTTAAATATTGAAACCGGCCGTTAGATGACATAGCACATTCTATACAAATCTTTTTAACTGAAGATTGGCAGATAGAACAATAGTGAAACATTACAAAATTACAAGTTATATCTAGTTCAGGCCTTAAATAGTTTGAAACCTACAGTAGGAATTACATGACCAGTGGGTTGGGACGGGTAGGGTCAGTGCAGTGCAGTGCAGTGCGCGCTCGAATTCGGAAGTGCCACACTGCGTATTCGAATTATTGCAATCCGCGATTTATTGCAGTTTCGCATATTCGAATTATTGCAGTCCCGAAAAACTCATAGCCAACGAAGTGTTGGCTGTAAAAACTTACAGCCAACACTTCACTTCACGCCATCGATTCCATGAATGAAGTTAGCATCAAGCAAATATGCAAGTCTTACTTCAAACAGGAAGAGATCTTCAATGCTAAGGTGCTGCTGTACGAATCGCTCGGTATGAGCCACCGAATACCGTCTCGCAGGAGGGACGAAATGGGATATAATCAGATTGCTGAAGGTGACAGATCCTGACGACGTGTCCGCTTTTGTGGTGAAGCAGATGCATAGGCTGTCCCCCGTCACATTCTACCACGTCGATGTCACCAGGGTGCTGAAGGATATAACCACCCTGAAGTCCAGCCTGTCCGAGGTGCAATTCAGGTTAGAGGCTTCGGAAACTACCACTACCGCCCTCAGCGCACCGCACCCCGCCGCTCGCAGCACACCGCAATCCGCCACCCGCAGCATACCGCACCGCACCGCCCGCAGCACACCGCAATTCGCCACCCGCAGCATACCGCACCGCGCCGCCCGCAGTACACCGCAATCCGCCACCCGCAGCATACCGCACCCCGCTGCTCGCAGCGCACCGCAATCCGCCACCCGCAGCATACCGCACCCCGCCACTCGCAGCACACCGCACCGCGCCGCCCGCAGCATACCGCACCGCGCCGCCCGCAGTACACCGCAATCCGCCACCCGCAGCATACCGCACCCCGCTGCTCGCAGCACACCGCAATCCGCCACCCGCAGCATACCGCAGCACACCGCAATCCACCACCCGCAGCATACCGCACCCCGCCGCTCGCAGCACACCGCAATCCACCACCCGCAGCATACCGCACCGCGCCGCCCGCAGCACACCACAATCCGCCACCCGCAGCATACCGCACCGCGCCGCCCGCAGCACACCGCAATCCGCCACCCGCAGCATACCGCACCGCGCCGCCTGCAGCACACCGCAATCCGCCACCCGCAGCATACCGCACCGCGCCGCCCGCCGCACATCGCTATCCGCCACCCGCAGCATACCGCACCGCGCCGCCCGCAGCACACCGCAATCCGCCACCCGCAGCATACCGCTCTGCGCCGCCCGCAGCACATCGCAATCCGCCACCTGCAGCATACCACACCGCGCCGCCCGCAGCACACCGCAATCCGCCACCCGCAGCATACCGCACCGCGCCGCCCGCAGCATACCGCACCGCGCCGCCCGCAGCACATCGCAATCCGCCACCCGCAGCATACCGCATCGCGCCGCCCGCAGCACACCGCAATCCGCCACCCGCAGCACACCGCACCGCGCCGCCCGAAACACATCGCACCCCGCAGTTAAGACATGATATTTTATAAACTATTATTTTTCTTTACTTTGTTGCTGAGCTCGTTTTGTTAAGTCTGCGTCCTCCTTTTCATCTTTTTTGGAGTGTTATTTAAAATTAGACATTGTCTTCGTACAAAAATTTTACTTATTATATTAAATAAAGTTTTCGTTAATATTTCACGGTGTTCAGAACAAATAATCCAATTCATATTGCAATGAACCATCGATTCCAAGCTTGTGATGCAGCTAATATTTTGTTTGTGTAAATCTTTAAGAACATTATTTTGAAAGATATTTGTTGCTATTGCAATTGTGTCGCAAAGATATTTTGTAGGGTATTGAAGAAATTGTTTGTCATGCCACCATTCTCTTAGTGATAGTCCATCTTGATTTTTAGGATTCTCAGTTTTAAAACATGCTTTACAAATGTCACATGAATTTTTATACAGAAGTTTAGCAGCAACATATCCACTTACATATACTATTGGTTACTCTTCGAAATTTGTTAGGTCATTTTCGTATTCATGAAAAACTTCAGGTAATGATATTATTGGATATTCTATTTCTTCTATTTCTATGTGTTGATCTTGTACAGACCTATTTGCAAGCTCCATACTGACTACTTTTTTCCCTTAGTATATCTTGAAAACGTAAATAAAATTTGTTCTGATCCTCTTCACAGTTTGATCCGCGACTAACTGATGCTTTATAGCCGGCTACTAAAACAGTTTTTAGAGCCGCCGTAAAATGGGAGCACGTAAGGTTTTTATTAGTAACGCCATGCTGACGTATTAAACCAAACAGGCTCAATCGATCCAGCTCCTCTATAATGGAAGCTGTTTCATTTATTTCTTTTTCTTCTGTATCATGTTTAAGGGCCATCATCTTTAAGACTGCTGCCATCGTGTTGCTTAGTGCATGTGCAGCATATTTGACCCTCATCTTAATTTTGTATGTAGGGTTCACCACTGTTTCGTTTAATTTATACAAATTTAGGAAATTCTTATTTCTTTCTTCTGCTTCTATAAGGTGACGCCACCTTCCCGTTTTGTCACCATATTTTAATTCTCATGCCTTGTAAAAATTATTTCTTACAGATTTGAATAAATGTGGTATGTCATACATGATAAAAACTTTTTCTTCCTCTACTAAGATAAAATTGGTTTCTTCAGTTAAATGTGAGAACTTTTTTAATAAATTCAGTGCGCCATCATTTGTTGGGCCTTGGTCACATACAGTAGTTACTATGCAAATTCCAGCATTTTTAAGGGTTATAATATTTTTTTTTATGATTGCAGCCAATTTTTGTGTTGAAATGGTACCTTCTACAAAATAGTAGGCCAAAGGCTGCTTGACTGATTTACAAATTCCTTGGACCATAAATACTAGCGCATGATCTGCAATATTTGGATGTCGTCCCATATCCTCTCCTAGATCGACATATCCCTCCACCTTATCTGTGCTTTCATTGTAAATTAATCGCTTTTTCAAGGCCATCTCGTCGAATAATAACGCGAATACTTTGTCACGAGCAGGTGAATCAGCAATTTTTTCTTAAGATTGTCTATGATTGTATGATTTATACCTGTTTCCATGGGAATGTTTTTAATTATTCGGTGTAAAGTTTTCTAAGCATTATTTTTTGCAGGTATCTAAATGTTCTAGGAGAACGTTTGAATATTGCTTAAGACAATATTTTGTTTTTTATATCCCAGCGTTTTCCATGATGCTTCCGCTTCTGGTTCTTTAAAGTATCTGCCAGTAGATTTTTCAAAAAGTTTTTAGTTAGTAACTTCTGCGACACGACTGTTTCGCAGAAGGCAATCACGGCTTCCCACGACCTCTCATTGCGAACCATGGCTCGTGCCACGGCTGGCAATGAGAGGTCCCTCCCAATTACCTCCACGAGATCACCGCGCGGCCCCGCCCAGGCTGGGGACAGCTCGAGCGTATGTTGAGCGGTGTCCTCTCCAGCACCGCATTCATGGCATGAGGAAGTCGGCTCCTTGCCTACAACCTTGTGAAGGAACCGACCAAAACAACCATGGCCAGATAGTATTTGCGCTGCCCGGTACGTCAGCGAGCCGAACTTCCGATTCACCCACTTTTTCAGCACCGGTCTGACAGCCTCAATTGTCCGGTGGCCAGCTTCCGGTTCCAGCAACCGCTCCTCCCAACTGCGCAACGTGGACTCACGTAGCCGCCGAAGCCAACCGACCGGCTACTGAAAGCAATAGCTTTTTTTTTTTTTTTTAAGTGGGGAAATCCTCATGGATACCCGTTCACGACGGGGACGTGAACGGGTTATGTGGGACTCCTTGCTCCAGCGACAGTCGGCGTGACTCCGGCCGTCGCTGGAGCAAGTCCTACCCACTAAAACCCCACCGTGTTCCATCTCCCGCTGCGGAGCGGGTTACGGGGACGCGGACATACTACCGCGACCCGCAAGCGGCTGTCCGTTCTTTCGGACCCGTCTTCTACAGGGTTACCCTGCCCTGTTCCTTCTCCTACATGGAGGACGAACCGGAACACTTGGTGCGTCCTCCAGACCTCTCGGGGGCCAGATGTTCTGCGCAGGCGACAGTAACCCCCGTTGCTGTCGCCCGCAGGCCCCCTTTTACGGCGGCATTAGGTCGGCGGCAGCCCGCCTCCTCCGCCCGACTCTCCGACGTCGGTTCGGAGCAGCGAGGGGGTCAATCTCCCTGCTCCGTTCCGCCGCCTCCTTCTGCGACACGATTGTTTCGCAGAAGGCGATCACGGCTTCCCACGACCTCTCATTGCGAACCATGGCTCGTGCCACGGCTGGCAATGAGAGGTCCCTCCCAATTACCTCCACGAGATCACCGCGCGGCCCCGCCCAGGCTGGGCACAGCTCGAGCGTATGTTGAGCGGTGTCCTCTCCAGCACCGCATTCATGGCATGAGGGAGTCGGCTCCTTGCCTACAACCTTGTGAAGGAACCGACCAAAACAACCATGGCCAGATAGTATTTGCGCTGCCCGGTACGTCAGCGAGCCGAACTTCCGATTCACCCACTTTTTCAGCACCGGTCTGACAGCCTCAATTGTCCGGTGGCCAGCTTCCGGTTCCAGCAACCGCTCCTCCCAACTGCGCAACGTGGACTCACGTAGCCGCCGAAGCCAACCGACCGGCTCTTCAGACCGACCTGTCCCTCCTCTCTGATCTACTTTCCGCTGCCGGTAGGCAGCGGCAAGGATACCGGCTTCAAGGTCCCACGGAACCGAGCCCGCTAACACCGTTGCCGCCTCGAAGGAGATCGTGCGGTAACCGCGGACTGCCCTGATAGCCATGATCCGCTGCGGCCTCTTTAGCAGGGCTCTGTTCTGAGCATTCAGGGCATCCACCCACACCGGCGCGCCGTAAAGGGCCATAGATTTAAGCACACCCATATACAGTCGACGACAACCTTGACCTGCCCCCCCCACATTAGGTAAAAGACCACTCAGGGCTCCGGCTGCTCCCACAACTCTAGGCGACAGACGTTTGAAATGTTCCCGGAAACACCACCTACCGTCGAGAACGAGGCCCAAATATCTCATGTGGGATCCGAGCGGTACCACTGTCCCTCTAATATCAATGCTGGCACCTGACGGCGGTTTCCTCCGAGGCCCGTGGAAACACATTGCCTCGGTTTTGTTCAATGCCACTTTAAGACCTAGCCGTTCGATCCTCTCGATCACCACTGACACGCCCTCAGTCGCCAGTCGGGATGCTTCCTCGAAGGTGCTAGCACAGGCAGCAATCAAGGTGTCATCCGCATAGCAAACGACGCTAAGTCCCCGACGAAGAGTAGTGCGCAGAACCCAGTCATACCCGATGTTCCACAGGAGTGGGCCCAAGACCGATCCCTGTGGAACACCGCATCTCATTTGTTTTCGCAGCAGCTGACCTTCCCTAGTGTGGTAGACAACGCTCCGATCGTAAAAGTAATCACCGATGACCCGCTTTAGATACTCCGGTACCCGATGGTACCGTAGGGCCTCCATCACGCAAGCGAATGGGAGCGTGTTAAACGCGTTGGCGATATCCAACGATACCGCCAACATTGTCCCTCCCTTGGCAACGGTCTTGTCCGAGAGGGTCTTTACACGCATGATGGCGTCGGTCGTGGACCGTCCCCCTCGGAATCCGTACTGGCTATCTGACACATCCGGGCCAACATTTCGTAGGTGTTGGACGAGGCGGACCGCGAGCAAGCGCTCAAACAGCTTGCCCGCCTCGTCCAACAGCACGATGGGTCGGTACGCCGCGGGCGAGTTACTAGGGCGCCCCTCTTTTTTTAGTAGGACGAGCCTACCCGTTTTCCACACCGTAGGAAACCTACCGGTCTCCAAACATAGGTCCAGCAGCTTTCGGGAACGATCTCCCAGATCTTCCATTGCCAAGGCCCAGACCCTAGCAGGAATGCCATCCGGTCCGGGAGCCGTCTTTTTTGAGCGAATGACCGCGACTACGGCATTTATTTCGTCCGATGAGACGATCTGAGCATCGGTGTTAATATCTTCCGTCGCCCGGCGACCGGTCATTACTGGCGGCTCATATTCTCCGCAATCCGGGAACAGAGTTGCCACCACGTCCTCCAGTAGGCTAGGTTCCAGCGTCTCCGTGAGTGGGGCGGCCTGAGCGCACAGTTTTTTCCGCGCAATCCGGTATGGGCGCCCCCACGGATCTCTCTCAAGAGTTTCCAGCATCTCCTGACGACTTCTTGCCTTGGCTTGATAGATGGCCGTTTTCACCATATCTTTAGCCGCTCGATAGACCTCGTACAGCTGGTCCTCCACAGCTCCTTCGCGGATACGACGCCTTCGGTACCTGGTGAAAGCGCGGCGTGCCGCCACACATGCCCGGCGGAGTTCCGCGATTTCGGCTGTCCACCAGTATACCTGTCTTTTTGGGTGCCATTGCCTGGCGCGTGGCATAGCTGCATCGCACACGCTGGTCATGGCTCCCCTGAACCATTCTGTTTCCGCATCCACATCAACAGGGGGTTCAGGCTGCGCTATCCAAGCCTGTACCAAGGATGCCTCTTTGACAGCATCTGCGTCCAAGCGACTCAGGGCCCATCTCGGGAAAGGAATTGACGCCGAGCTCCGCTGGCGGTTTTGACTATCGATTGAGGGGGAGACATCAAATCTAATATATTTATGGTCTGACAGTGTCTCGACCCCATCTAGGACATGCCAGCCTTCAACCCTTGCCGAAATGCTGGGAGACGCGAACGACACATCGACAATAGATCCCCCGATTTGTCGTACACACGTGTAGGCCGAACCCCGATTTAAAATCGAAAGACCTTCCACCGCCAACCAATCCTCCAGTGCCTCGCCACGAGCATCCGTAGTGGGTCCACCCCAACGCACGGATTTCGCATTGAGGTCCCCCAGGACGAGGACCGGCAGTGGGTGAGCACGCCTCACCACCGCCCCAACAACGTCCAAGAAGGTCTCGAACTCTGCAAGGGGCCTGTTGGGGGAAAAGTATACCCCGATTATAACGACCTGATCCTGCTCCACGGCCACAAAGCCAGCTCCTCTCTCTCTGATGGACAGAGCCGCAGTGCCCACAACTGCCACCACGCCCGTGTTATCCCCTACCCAATTTGAGCGGTTTGGGACAAAATAGGGTTCCGCAGCAACAGCAACCTCAATCGACATCTCCCGCCTAGACTGACAGAACAGATCCTGGGCACTTGAGCAGTGATTGAGGTTGCTTTGAAGTACTCTTCGCATATGACTACGGTCCATTATCAGTCGTCATATTGTCCTCTTCGCTGCGCATGGAGGCTTGAGCCCCACTGATTGCTGCATCCCTGTTGGGGGTCTTCTTCTTCCGCTTCCTTTTAGTGCCGGTCCCCTTTGCAGTCGCCGAAGCGGCATCGCACTCTCTACTCCCCACCGAATGTGCCGCCGGTTTGCCGTAGGACGCACAAGGGGCACAGTGAGGGACCTCCAGACAGTCAGCAGCTCTGTGTCCAGGGCGAGAGCAGCAGAAACAGAGGCCGCCGTGATCCACTTGCAAGGTGCAGTTAACTGCCATGTGCCCAACTTGGAGGCAGCGGAAGCAGCGGGCCGGCCTGGGTTCCAGGAGCTTCACCCTTCCCGTAACCCATCCAACCCTTAAGCTGCCACTCATAGCGACCTTCTTGGCTGCCGCTACAGGACAGCGAACCCAGACGGTCCCAAGGCTCGACATCCCCTGACGAATCGTTCCCACCTTAATCGATCCCTCCGGGCATCCACCATCGCGCGCTATCGCTGCCACAACCTCCTGGGAAGTGACGGAGTCTTCTAGGTCTGTTACCCGCAACTCCGCACATTTTGTGGGTCTGGAGACTTTGACGTCGTTGGCGCTCAGCGATTGCCTCAGATATTCTGCAAGGGCGTCCGCCTTTTCAGCGCTCGCCTCGCCCGGGACCTCCAGTATGCAGGCGCCTGTGGCCGATTTCTTGCAGCGCAGAGTAGGGATGCCGAGACCATTGAGGTTGATGTTCCGCTTGGCCTGAGCAAGAACAGCAGCGTAGCTCATCCCTCTCTGCACTGCTTCCGGCTGCAGGGTGATTAATACTGCCGTCGAGCGGGGCACACTCAGTCTAGTCTGTTTGGTAGACTTTTCCTTTCCAGACTTCTTCTTTCTCGCCTTTTGCGTCCTCTTTTTCCTTTTATTGGTGACCGTCGTCCACCCCTCTTCGGCCGGGTCAGTCGCCTGGGAAGGGAGAGAAGTCCGCGGTTCCTGAGGGGTAGTCTCGACCGCCTTCTGTACCTTTCCCTTAACAATCTTGGGCTTCCCTACCGCTTTGGAAGCCTTTAACGCCTTCTCATTGGCCGCCGCTTTTACCGCTGTTTTATGCGGCCCGGTCTGAGATGAGCCAGCCACTGTAGCATACTGTACTGCGGCGGGCCCGACCTGTTCCTCCCTTCGGTCATCACTGGCTAGCGGCGGGCGTATGCGCTTTTTGGGCAGTAGCCGATCCTCGAGGGCTTCTAGGCGCGCATTCACCATTGTCCCCACCTGGGACATGAGTGCGCGCGACCGCTCCTCCCATTCGGGGCCGGCTACATCTTCCTTTGTGCAGCTGAGTTCGCAGGGTTTCCTACGACTGGCTACCTCCGTCCTCAATTCTCCTAGCTCTTTTCGGAGCTGTGCCACTTCCGTTTGCAGCCGCAAGTTTGAGTCCTGCAGCCGCGAGTTGGACTCTTGCAGCCGCGAGTTGATCGCCTGCAGCTTGGCCGTCTCATCGCTTACCGAGCGACCGTACAGCATCCTGCTCGCCTCTTTAATAAAGGATGCTGCTTGGTTAAGAGCCTTCTGGCTCGTGCCCTTCAGGTGGCTCGAACACCGCGAGATCTGCCGTATCGTGTCGGCCTCTTTCTCGATCTGCTCGTGAAGCGCCAGCGCCGAGGGTTCATCCGCGGAGGCCGCGAGATTAACTCCTGCCTCAACCCTGCTCTTTGCCGTTTCTTCGGCGAGGCGCTCAATGGCCACTTCGACGTCGGCGAGAATCTTACTTTTTTGGCGTCTTCCCTTCGACGTTGTTGTTGACGCCTTGGACACGTCGGAGACTCGGGAGCTCGCCGACTCCGACCCCTCATCCATATCCCCTGAAGGATTCCTCTTCCCCTGACTCCTCAGGAAGCGCCCACGATCCTCACGTCCGTGCGTTGCCACTGCGGTGGCACCGCCTCGACCCTTCCCTCTAAGCGGGACCTTCGGTGCCGGGAGATCGTCCTCACCACTCGAGGATGAATCTCCACCAGTTTGGACTATAGCGCGCGCAACCACGCCTTTCCTTTTGCGCTTTGGCTGAGAGAGCCGCACCGCCGCGTCCTCGGTCACCACCTCTAACTTGTCGGCATCATTTGCCGGAACCTCCTTCTCGACTTCTACCTTTTCACTTGCCATCGGTGTCAGCATAACTACGCAGTTGGTCGTTGTCACCGAGGGAGGAGCTACTCCCCCGGCGGTAAGGCATTTGTGGTCCCCCCCAGAATACGATGGGGACCTGACGAGCCACGAAGGACTCGTGGTGGATTCCCCGACAGGAACATCGCTATCGGGACCACCCTGGGTAGTGTCTTTTACATTTGCCTTATCCATATTTTTACCTAACTCCCGTCTAAACGCCTCAGTAGTGGCAGGGCTTAGCCCCCCTGCCTTTCAGACCTCTTACTGGATTGGGTCATTGGGGCTAACAACACAACAACCAACACCACAACCAGTGCCTCCTGCTGCACCCGACTCTCTCCAAAACGGAGATTGAAGGGGCAGCCAGGCACAACCAAACTTCCGGACAGAACCGGGGGACGAAGGACGGGTTATTCAGGAAAAGGATGGGGAGGGATGGGACCGAAAATTGGGGAAAGGTAGCGCATGACTGTTTCTGTTATGTCTGTTCAGAAGGACCAGACCAATAGCAGGCAGCAACCGCGAGCAGGATACAGTCACACTTGCCTTGGGGATCGTCGCGACCGTGCGCTACTCCCTAGACCACGCCAAATTGCTTGCCGGGACAGACGAGCAAAATAGGCGAGAAGCTATGCCACTGCGCCTCGAAGGACGCGTGTGGTGGGATAGCCTTTCGCCGGCCCTGAAAGCAATAGCTGTTTCAACCTCATCTAACCTAGTTAACAAAATTTGAAAATTATGGATAATTAAATCGAAAGTATTCAAGATAATTTCTTTACTATGTTGGAATTGAGTTTTATTTAGGATGGATTCTATTTCGTTAATTGTTTTGTCTATTTCAATAAAATTATTTCTTGTAGAGTTTGTCAGATTTACTAATACTCCAATTGTTTCGGAAACTAATGATATTTTGTTATCAATAGCGTTTTGTTTAGATTGAATATGACTTATTAAGGAGTCGTATCTAATTGCGTCTTTATTATCTAAATTGCCTGTAATGGCTTTAACTATTGAACCTAAGGGATTTAAAATACCTCTTTTAATTCTAATTGTTGGGACTAATTGATTATAGCGTTCTAATGTTAAACTCATAATATACTCTATATTCTAGATATTTCCGTCTAAGAAATATACATTTAATTTTTCTTTTAAATAATCGTTAACTTCATAATACTTGTTAACGTTATATTCAATTGAGTGCGTTCACAAGAAAAAAACAGCCATACGCGGAGGGTCTCTAATATTAGTCGCCAACGACATCAAGTGTAAAGAGCGCAAGGACATTATGGGTCTTTCTATTAAACGCATTGTTGAGATATCTTGTGTCGAACTGGATAGTTATGTTGTAGCATGCGTTTACCGACCGCCCTCAGGTGATTTTAATACATTTGAAAACGTTATGGAAGAGGTGTTAAAAAAAATTTCTGGTATTGAAAAAAAAAAAAAAAGCAAAGCATTATATGTGGTGACTTCAATGTCAATCTAATCGAAAAGTCATCCATTAGCTGTAGAATAATTAATCTTTCTAAATCTTTTAATCTAGTATGCTTGTTTTATGAACCGACTAGAATCACTGCTACGTCTGCTACCTGTTTAGATAATGTGTTTTGCGACTGTGAAGTGTTTGATAAATTAATTATAAACGCTTTGCCCTCAGATCATAGTGGTTTGTTGGTGTCAGTACCCAGCCACCTTATACCTAAGTTATGTAAAGTTACTTGTAGGCCGATATCAGATCGACGGATAAACTGTTTTAGGGATAAAGTTTACAATCGCATATCTAATATGGATTGGTTACATAATGATCCCAATTACCTATATCAAAACCTTTTTGATACCATGAAATCAGAATTCGATAATATATTTAAAATAAAATCATTTTCAACGGCCAAGAAAGCAAAGTTTAGTGATTGGGCTACTGTAGGAATTCATAAAAGTAGAGCTAAGATGTATGAACTGTATGATACGAAAACATATAATCAAAACCCAGCTTTCTTGGAATATGTTAAAAACTACTCGAAGACTTTTAGGAAGGTGTGTACTGCAGCAAAGTCTTTATATTATAGCAATATGATCAAAAGGTCATCAAATAAGATCAAAACCACATGGGGTATAATTAACAGTGTATCTGGGAGAACTCAACCACGCGATGATCTTATTGAACTTGTAATTAATGATAACATCTTAACAGATGATTTCGATATTGCGCAGGCTTTTAATAAATTTTTTAGTGAAATTCCAGTTCATACTACTGGCTCTTTGAACTCCTCTTCCCGAAAAGCTGAACTAATATTAAACATCAGTGTAAAAGAATGCAATGTCTTGTTTGAATTTAAATATGTGACCCCGACAGACATAATCTTAACCTTTAAGTCGTTAAACATTAAAAACACTGTCGACTTCTGGGGTATATCATTAAAATACTAGATAGCATAGTAATGGCTATAGCACCTGCGCTGGCGACGATATTTAATAAATGTGTAGAGAAGGGTAGGTTCCCCGACTTAATGAAACTTAGTAAAGTTGTACCGATTTTTAAATCAGGGATAAAAAGCGAGCCTTCCAATTTTAGACCGATTTCCATCTTGCCGGCCTTGAGTAAAATTTATGAAAAGATCCTACTCAATCAATTGCCTAACCACTTTAATGAGAATAAGCTGTTACATGGTGATCAATATGGTTTTACTAAGGGACGTTCAACCACAGACGCGGGAGTAGGTCTGCTTCAGCAAATTTACGGTGCCTGGGAGGCATCGCAGAATGCAATTGGTGTATTCTGTGATCTCTCTAAGGCATTCGACTGTGTTGAGCATGCAACCCTTATTAAAAAGCTAAGGCATTACGGTATTAAAAACACTGCCCTTAATTTATTAGCTTCATACTTAGGTGAAAGATCTCAATGTATTGAGATTAACGGGGTCAAGTCTCAGGAAGTTAATATTTCAATTGGTGTTCCACAGGGCTCCATCTTAGGACCCTTTCTTTTATTAGTATATATTAATGACCTGCCGAACTTTGTCCGTGATGTCTGTGACATTGTACTATTCGCAGATGATACCTCCTTGATCTTCAAAGTTGACAGAGCTAAGCTTAATTTTGACGATGTGAATGGTGCTCTTTCACGGATATCAAATTGGTTCGAAATAAATAATCTATTGCTTAATTCACTCAAGACAAAGTGTATTAAATTTACTATGCCCAATGTAAAAGTTAATGCTACGAATATTCTTATTAATGGCACAAAGCTGGACCTCTTGAACTCCACTGTCTTTCTAGGCATTACCCTAGACTCCAAACTCCAATGGGGGGCCCATATCTCATCACTTGCGGGTAAACTTAGCTCCGCTGCTTATGCAGTGTGGAAAGTACGGCAACTTACGGATGTGGATACAGCACGTCTAGTTTATTTTAGTTACTTCCATAGCATTATGTCTTATGGTATCCTACTGTGGGGTAACGCTGCTGACGTGGAAAATGTATTCATACTGCAAAAAAGAGCTATCCTTGCCATTTGCTTCTCAGGTCATACTCGTGAACGGGTGCTGCTGATGGGGACTGGTCCGTCCCCTGCCCTTTGTCTGACTGAACGTGTACCATAATGCTGATGAATTTTGTCTCGTTCGGCATCACACTGGAGCTATGACCAGTTGTTTTGTACGCGCTCTTTACATATTTTATAGTAACACTTTCTCTTACTATTATTATTATGCTTTTTATTATATACCTCTACAACATCTCTATTTTGTAAATGAGAGGACTATGTAGACACTGACCAATATCATGAATCTAAGTACACTTATGATTAATCTATACTTAAGCACATCTATTTAGCTCGTTCTGCATTGTTCTCCCATACTCCATAAATGCAATGTATACAAAAAGAATTGTAAACCTCATTTTTAAAAAAGAGTAACCGTGGAGTTTCTTGCCCTTCTTCTCCACAGGAATGACTTTCCGAACGGGTGGTAGAGTCTTAAGTAATAATAATTTTCTCTTTTTGACTATTCATAAGTGCCTTTTGGTCTACATGAATAAAAAACTTTTGATTTTGATTTTGATTTTTGATTTTGATTTATAATCTTGGACCTAGGGCTTCCCTCAGAGAACTTTCAATCAATCATCAAGAATCAACATTCTCACGGTCGCTTCACAGTATATATACGACAACATAGTGTACATACGTAGGAATATCCATTTATTTAATAAAGTGAGTGAAGTTCATAAATTAAACACTAGAAATAAACATAAACTGGTATTACCAATTGTTAGGCTTAAAAAAGTATTTACTTCCTTCGTAGGAGTCGGTATTCGCTGCTTCAATAAGATACCAAAGCCCATGTTAGAGTTGCCACTTGACAGATTTAAAAAGTATATTAAATCTTAACTAATGAGTAAAGGATATTATACACTAAATGATTTTTTAAATGATAAAAATGCCTTTACACAAATTAACTGAAATCTAGAAGATTATAATGTTAAGTGCAGCGTGTCCTGCCTAGCGAGCGTTCATTGATTTTAAATATTATTCTCGAACGATGTCGACAGGGTCGTGGATTGGTCATGCTCACTAAAATGTCTTTGCTAGTGGCGGCTCTGTGGAGCGGGTCATTCTTTCCCTCTAAAATGGTTGAGGAGAGTGATGGCTGCTTCTCAGGTCATACTCGTGAACTGGTGCTGCTGGTGGGGACTGGTCCGTCCCCTGCCCTTTGTCTGACTGAACGTGTACCATAATGCTGTTGAATTTTGTCTCGTTCGGCATCACACTGGAGCTATGACCAGTTGTTTTGTACGCGCTCTTTACATATTTTATAGTAATACTTTCTCTTACTATTATTATTATGCTTTTTATTATATACCTCTACAACATCTCTATTTTGTAAATGAGAGGACTATGTCCTCTATATGACACTGACCAATATCATGAATCTAAGAACACTTATGATTAATCTATACTTAAGCACATCTATTTAGCTCGTTCTGCATTGTTCTCCCATACTCCATAAATGCAATGTATACAAAAAGAATTGTAAAACTCATTTTTAAAAAAGAGTAACCGTGGAGTTTCTTGCCTTTCTTCTCCACAGGAATGACTTTCCGAACGGGTGGTAGAGTCTTAAGTAATTAATAATTTTCTCTTTTTGACTATTCATAAGTGCCTTTTGGTCTACATGAATAAAAAACTTTTGATTTTGATTTTGATTTTGAATACTGTTACTAACAAATTTTAAATCTAATATTTTAATTATATTCCAATTATAAGTGCTAATGAATGCTTGTCCTTCCTTAACTGGGAAGATTCCAGGATTATTTTCAATTTTCTGAAGTTGAAGGGCCAGGTTTTGGGCTGCCTGTACGAGTATCAGGAGCGCGAACCTGCGGAGGACGTTTAACGTCTTTTTAATGGGATTTTACGAGTTTTATTGATGCAGTGTTTCTAATAACGTTCGCAACTTTAATAATTTAACAATACTCGGTTAAAACGTGTAATTTACTGCCGAAATCTAAAAAAAATATTTAACTTTGATTTTGCCAATTTAAATTATAGACTGCAAAGATTTTAGAATATTTAAAGATTATATAATAGAGTTTATCGTTTCCATATTTTAAGAGTGTTCAGTTTGTCAGATTTGTATATATTGTGTTATTAAATTTTTATCAATCTGTTTTATTTAATCAATTTCATTCGGGCTCTAATTTTATTATGCCTGAACCTTTTAATTAAATAAAAATACATATATTGAAGAAATGATCTGATTAATTTTAGGGTATTCGTATGTAATGTAGCTTTTACAGAAATAATAAGTATTTCATCTTCGTCGGAAGATGGAATATTTATTGAAGTTGGGGTATGTCTATCAGGTGAGTTATTCGCTAATAAACTGTCTTTTATTTCATAAAGTGAATCAAGTAGTATTTTTATCCTAATAGTTATATTACTATCCTCTTCGACAGGTATTAATTCGTTTAATTTTGAAGGATCGTTAAAATTTTAATTCACTATTACAGGGGGTTCTTCAATGTCAATTATAGGGACATCTTTTTGTTCACTCAATTTTGAAAAATTATTATTATTAATATTTATTATTTTGGGAGGTTTTTCAAGAAATCCAGCGGAAAAATTTAGCAGTGGAGGAACAATAATGTCGGGGCTTTCGTTTATGACTTCGTCGATTGCAACTGGCTCATAATCATATGAGTATTTATCAGTCTCAAGGTCAGTGTCATCTACGTAATCCTCATATAAGTCTTCTGTTCTAGGATCTCCGAAATGTTCTATGAGGAGTTCCTTTAGGCTATCCCAAGAATTGATATTAATCCATTTACTTACTAGTATCGCGGCTTTATCGGTTAATTTACTTGTAACACTATGATAAATATACAATTGTTGCGCGGCATTATTTTCCCTTGAAAAGCTTCTAACTACATATTCACACCTTTGGATGTAAAAATTTAGTAATTGATCGTTACCGTCGTAACGCGGAATTAAATCGAGAATTTCTTTCGGAATAATTTGAATTTGATTCATTTTGAATATCTTGAACACTTATTATTCAATTTTACAATTTGAAAAAAAAAAACACAATAAGATACATCATCATCATCATCATCTCAGCCTATACTTGTCCACTGCTGAACATAGGCCTCCCCAATCGCTTTCCAGCGTAACCGGTCCGATGCCACCTGCATCCAACGACTTCCTGCGATTTTCACAAGATGGTCGGTCCATCTGGCAGGCGGTCGTCCCACACTGCGCTTGCCAATACGTGGTCTCCACTCTAGAATCTTTCTGCCCCAACGCCCGTCCGATCTACGCGCTATGTGGCCCGCCCATTGCCACTTCAGCTTGCTAATCTTAACGGCTATGTCGGTGACCTTGGTTCTTCTACGAATTTCCTCATTCCTGATTCGATCGCGTAGAGAAACGCCGAGCATAGCTCTCTCCATAGCTCGCTGAGCAACTCTGAGCTTTTTTATGAGACCTATAGTAAGAGACCACGTCTCTGATCCATATATCATCACTGGTAACACACACTGACTAAAAACTTTAGTCTTAAGGCACTGAGGTATTTTGGATGAGAAGATGTTGCGCAGTTTCCCGAACGCTGCCCAGCCGAGTTGGATTCGTCGATTGACCTCTCTCTCAAAGTTGGACCTACCTAACCGGACTACCTGTCCCAGGTAAATGTATTCGTCGACAACTTCAAGAGTAGAGTTCCCAACGGTGAGTGCGGTGGGTACGACATGGACGTTACACATTATTTTCGTTTTGTCCATGTTCATTTTAAGACCCACTTGTTGAGATACTCTGTTGAGGTCACCAAGCATTCGTCCTAGATCTTCCAGCGACTCCGCCACGACCACAATGTCGTCGGCAAATCGAAGGTGAGTGATGTATTCGCCATTGATGTTGATGCCAAGTCCTTGCCATTCCAAGAGCTTGAAGGCGTCCTCTAAGGTGGCCGTAAACAGTTTCGGAGAAATGATGTCTCCCTGCTTTACTCCTCTTTTTATGGGGATCGCCTTCGTGCAATGCCCCTGTACTCGGACTGACATGGTGGCGTTATTATACAAGCACGCATAAGATACATATTACACACAAATAAAATAAAAAAATACAATATATAAAATAACACACACAAAAAATACAATTTAAAAATAACACATAAAAAAGTTTACGATAAAAGTTTTACACAATAAAAGAAAAAAAATTCATAGATTCGGGGATTTGTGTCCGAAAAGATAAATTTTATCAATTATTATAATTTAATTTAACCTTAGCCTTTATAGGCAGAACAACGTTTATTATTTTCTTTTAATAATATTTAATTTCTTTTCAATAAGATTTATTTTCTTTTCAATATATTACGTTCTCAAGTGGACCTTGTGATCAACCCACTGGAAGTAATTTTCTTTTTCAATAAAAAAATACGACAATGTTTTACGTAAGTTCAGCGATGCTTGTCTGATTCTTACGGCCCTAAGTGGTGATCTACGGCTTAGCGATGCGTGTCTAAATCCCGTGAGATCCTACATATAATCACAAATTAGCGATGCTTGTCTTATAATGCGATATCCTTTTATCCAAATAATTCCCGTGATTTTTGACCAGAATTACAGGCTCGGAGTCTGAATAAAAATTAGCGATGCTTGTCCAATTAAATTCAGAATAGACAGAAAAATAGGAACATGTGGGAAAGGTCAGAACTGACACAATGCTGCAATATTTCATGCCGAATATCCGCTTTGAGTATCAGCAGGCACTTCTTGACAAAATTTCTTTGTTCGAAGGTAGGGTAGGTCCTTTTCTAGGATTCAGCCAGGCGATTGTGGTCCGGAATCGATGCTTGTACTCCTACACGGCGTTGAGCTTGTCTGGTATGACTACTGCAACACTTATCGCGACTGAAATCCTACCGTTCGGCTGCGCCAGTCAAATATAAAGGCCGGCGTGACTTTATAAAAATATATTTATTTAACAATACAAATTAATAATAGATACTCAAAATATTAATGCAGTCAATTAATATTACTTAACGTTAGTGCGAACGGTAAGAGAGCTGAGTCGATATTGAATGTACTTTGCTTGGCGATGGCTATTTATAGGCATCGTCAAGTAAACAACTGTTTCTAGAAGGAACCCACGCATTATGCGTCTTATTAATTGATATTGCTTATTAAGCATAACAGTTATTAGAATTGGACTGAGACTAAACAAGTAACCTGATATCTGTTTACATGATAAATACGCAGCTGAGGCAAGTTAAGCTGATTAAGCAAAACAGTACTTGGAATTATATTCTATGAGCAATAGTCTGTTGTTATTGCAACATCTTTTAAAGTACTTGCACTGAGCTGTGTACTGGTCTAGTATACATAACTGGGTACATTGTGAACTAAATATGTAAAATAATTTTGTCAGTAGTTGTTGTGTCAGTCTTCACGTAAAAATATATACAGTTCATGCTCATGATCAAAATTATGTTAAGATATCTTAAATAAACGATTAGGGGAAATTAATATGTGATTCCAAAGGTAATGAAGCTGCCTGAGACTGATAGTGTAATAATTAAACTACTGTAAGAGTTTATATAAAGTTTAAATAAAAATTGTGTTTTATCTTATTTATTGCTTACGTGACTCCCAATACCCCCTTTTCCCTTATACAAAGTTTCGTGTACGGGCCATACATCGTTAAAGATTTTTCTCTAGAAGAGACAATCCTGAATGCATCGTCGGTTCATGCACAAAACCATGTTTAAGTGTTTAAATCGAACGTGTATGTACAATTTCAGGTGAGTGCTTTCAACCACCGAAGAGTTTCTCGTGAGGAGACGAACCTGAACCCAATATCAGTTCATAGAGGAATTCATGTGAAGACAAAATCATCGTGATTGAAACACCAAGAGACAGACAGACAAACAATAATTCCAAAAAACATAATATAGTCTATATATAAAAGTTAGGGTAGTATGCAATAAAAAGAAAATCGATGAATCCCATTGTCCGCCACTCACTTGTCTACTAATATAGTGGTGGTCAGTAACACAACTTTGAACAAACAACAACATAGTTGAAACAACTTTTTGAATTATTTCCATGAACCACCACTGGTGGACAGTAACATGACTTTCTAAAAACCTTCCCATCGACCATCAGTGGTGGACAGTCATACAGCTTTTTATTATTATTCACACTGCCTAAGGGTTAGGGACAATGGGAAGGATTGAGAAATTTCTGGATCAAATTGTTTATTGTAGTTATAATTAAATACCTTCAATTGCAGTAGGATTCTCATTGGGCTGAGTAATACTTTAATTAAGTACTCTACTAGAACAATCACTGAGAATTGCTGAAACAAAATAATGTTAATTAGTATATCATTATAGTAAGTACAAAACAATAACATACTAATCATCACATGATTGGATGATAAAAGCATTAATACAAATAAATAAACACCGTCTATCCTATATTTCTGAAGCAGGAGTGGCAGAGGTGTAATGTGTACACCGACGATGTTAGGTCCCATGTAATAGAAGGTTATCTATTGCCACTTAGCTGGCATAATTCTAGACCCCTGATTGACTGAGAATTTCTAATCAGAAAAACTTTATTTTGTCTGACCCCAGGATTTGAACCAAGGACATCATAATCGCTATGTGCATTTTTACCATGAGACTGACAAGTTAGTATTATGTGTTACAAGTCCGTTATATTATATAAACAATTATATTACCAAGTACTGATGTTAATATAAACGTGTAGTACCGACATCTGTTGTTGAAATGTTTTTATTAAGCGTAGAACGACATCTATTGGTACGATTTATTCGTTTATGTGATAAGTTCGTAATTCATAGGAATTGGGATTATTTCACACCCTTGATTAATAATTGAGTGTTTTTCTGATACTTAAAATTCATGCCTTATGCATTTTTCACACAATGTAATTAAATATTATATTTATTACCTTAGTCACGTAGGATAAATTAAGTTTGTTATGTTTACACTCTTATTTCTTTTGTCCAAATATACAAAACAGTAACAGTTATATTTACTCATAGTTCTTATTCTCTCTTAAAATTGTTCTTAGGAATATAGTTTCTAAAATAGACTATATCAAGCGAGATAGATGCTCATAAATTTTATTTTTACAACACTCAATTGTATTGGTGGTATATTAGTCCGCCAATCAGATAGGTTGGCTGTATAAATTCGTTTTGTTGGTACAGGAGGTATATAATAGAGTTTTGAATTGTAACGCGGTGACACGAACGTTTGCTTTTGGTGATTTAACTGATTGTCAGTTACACTGTGTGTGTGTAAATTAAAACCATATTAGCCAAAATCTTTGCCGTCTTCTTTCTACATCCATCCGCTTCTGAGGTTAATATCTCAGAAGTGGGATAGAACTGAGCTACGCCTGCCTAATAGCAATGGAGAGTTTGGGCCCCTATATTTATGGCCTTGGTAAGCGAAAACCTCAAAAATCTAATAAAGAAGACACGGAGGTAGGTGAAACTATATTAATTTTTTTTTCGTACTTGTGTGATAAGAGGAGTAAAACCAGCCACGTGAACCCTGAATTAATATCTAAATTTTGCCCCGGGCCCAAGTCGTTAACAGTGACAGCGTGGCTAGATAAAATTGATCAGCTGTCGCAGATATATGATTGGAGATAAAGTGTATAATGAACATGAGATTACGCGGGTCTGCAAGGGATTGGTATGAAAATTTGGACAATTATGATTTGACATGGAGCGAATGGAAAACGGCACTTAAACGGGCGTTCCCAATGGCGGTAGATTACTTTGACTGTTTAAAAGAATTGTTGGCAAGAAAAAAAAAACGAATGATGAATCTATGACTACCTACTTCCAAGAAAAAATAGTTTTTTTTAAAGAAATGTAGAATTGGAAATGAAGGCGCGATTTCGTGCATAATAAGGGGATTACCAACTGAATTAAAACTCGATGCTTAAGCTTTCAGGTGCAATTCTGCCGAGGACCTGTACTATGGGTACTTGTCCACATTGGAGAACTACCGCAAGGTAGAATCTGGTGCAGTGAGGTACGGTGGTTTATCTAAAGCGACATGGCGCCGTGGTTTGACACCGCTGCTCAAGCTCTGCTACGTATGCCGGAAGCAGGGACACGATGCGAAGGTTTGTCGCAGGCTGCTTATCTGGTCTAACTGCCATCGTCGAGGTCACGAAGCCATAAGCTGTTGGAGCAACGCGGCACCCCCGGTGATGTACAATTTTAAAACTTTAGATATAAAGGTAGATTATTATAAGAAAATAGTTTTTATAAATGGTTGCAAAGTTTGTGCATTTATAGATACTGGAAGCAAAGTAAATGTAATCACTGTGAATACTGCTCGCCAATTATTGTTACCGGTTGAAAGATCTTTTATAACTTTGCGTGGTTTCGGTGGTAGCTTTATGCCTTCTCTTGCTAGGGTTAACTTCACAGTGCACGTAGATGACTTGCACATAGCTAGCACTGCCAAGGTTACTAATTAACAAATGGGGGATATAGAATTCATTATAGAGCAACCAATAATTAATCAACCACATGTTAGTTTGGTAACGACATCCAACAGCGCCACTTTAATAAATAATAATGAAATAATAAGCGATTTGTTAAATATTGAGGTGGATGAGCCGCGAAAGTACGAGCTGTGATTGGCGAATGATGTTGTTTCATGTCCACGTAGTGAAACTAACATTAAAATCACTTGCTATAATACTTGCTTTAGTAACATTGCTAGTTTATAATTCAGAACAGTCCTATTTTATACCTGGAACAGTAATTTCTGCTACTACAGATACTTTAAAGGTAATCAATTTTGGGCATGCTCCTATTGTATGGCAAAAGGGACGGTTAATAGCTCTAGCGGAAATGTGTAATGAGTCATTTGTAATGAATATTGGTGAGACTACTACGACGTACGCAGCTGATTTTTCGGAGATAGACATAGGCAATATTAACGATTCGGAGCATGAACAATTACTTGGGTTGTTACAGCAATATTTGACTTTATTTGCTCAAGATCTTGGATTTAGGTTGTTGTAAACTTATGGAGATGTCTATTGAGACTACAACTAATAATCCAGTTCATTTTAAGCCCTATAGATTATCATATAAAGAGAGGCAAATTGTGGCCGGAAAAGTACAGGATCTTTTAGACGCTGATATTATTAGAGATTCTAGCTCTGCATAAGTAAGTCCTATACTTCTGATGCGCAAAAAGAATGGTGAATATAGACTGTATGTAGATTATCGTGCTCTCAATGCTATCACTGTCAAAGACCGTTTTCCATTGCCACATATCGACGATCTGGTTGGGTTGTTATCAGGGAAATTTTATTTTTCCACCACCAACTCCCTATGAGTCCAGGGTCAATTCCGAAAATGGCGTTTGTTACTCCCACTGGACAGTATGAATTCGTTAAAATGCCTTTTGGTCTGGCTAACGCTCCAGCTGTTTTCAAGAGCGCTAAAATTAGCTTTAGGTAAACTAGTCAATAATGTGAATGCTGCTAATTCTAGCTCTGGTAGTGTAGCTATATACTTAGATGACATGATTCTGCCAACTATCACTGTTAGAGAAGGGTTACAGTTACTAGAATAAGTTTTAAAACTACTCATCCGTGCCAATTTGAAATTGAATCTTAGTAAATATTCTTTCTTGAAAACTACCACCGATTATCTCTGCTATGAAATCACCACTGGGACTGTTAGACCGGGTCATCACAAGATCAAATGTATTCTGAAAATATGAAGTCCCGTCAAATGTCCATGAAGTACGTCAATTTATGGGTTTGGCTTCGTATTTCCGCAAAATCATTAAAAATTTCGCGACTATAGCACGCCCTATAACAGAACTAACTAAGAAGGATGTGTCGTGGCAGTGGGGTAATAGCCAAAATATGAGATACCCGTACTTGCAATTTACAATCGTCACGTTAAGACTGAGCTGCATACTGACGCGAGCGAGCAAGGGTTAAGTGGTATACCTATGCAATATCAGTCCGATAACACACTAAAACCAGTAGCATATTTTAGTCGTGTCACAAGTAGAGAGGAAAAATTTTATCATAGTTATGAACTGGAAACTTTAGCTGTGGTAGAGTCATTAAAAAGATTTAGAATATACCTCGTAGGTATTCCAGTGAAGGTAGTTACTGATTGTGTTGCTATCCGCGCAACACTAGTTAAAAAAGATCTGGTTCCGCGAATTGCCCGATGGTGGCTCAGCATTCAAGACTATGAATTAAAAATAGAATATCGGCCAGGTGATAGGATGCGGCACGCCGACGCGTTATGCCGTAACCCTGTAGAGACTCCTCCCTGTACATCTGCCATGCCTTGGGAGTCAGTCGGCTTAAATAATGTTCTTATACAGTTAATTGATGAGTCTGATTGGGCATTATCTCTTCAGCTCCAAGACGAAAATATCCAACAAATTATTCGACAGTTACAAGGTGGTACTACAAACACTGATATTACGAGTAGCTTTGAGCTCGTTGATGGTAAATTGTTCCGAAAGACTGTTAACGGAGAACGATTTGTTTTACCAAAACTGTCTAAGTACTGTGTCCTACAGAAATATCATGACAACATTGGACATCCTGGCTTCGAAAGAACTGAAAAGCTCATTAAATCCTCATATTGGTTTCCTAATATGACTCGATTCATTAGAAAATATATCGGTAGTTGTCTGCAATGCGTATATGCGAAATCTAACTACGGGAAGCAGGAAGGCGAACTTCATCCCATACAGAAGCTGGATATTCCAATGCATACGTTACAGTTAGATCATTTAGGTCCGTTCCCTAAGAGCCGCCGTGGAAACAATTATTTGTTAATGGTTATCGATTCGTTTACAAAATATGTGTTAGCTCGTGCAGTTAGAACCACCCGTTCTACAGAGACTATTCGAGAACTGAGGGAACTCTTTGTACAATTCGGTATTCCAAAAAGGTTATGAGAGGATATCTTAAATTAAATTTAAAAAATAAATTTAATGCAGTAGTGGCGGAAGATAAATGACGGCCCTATAGACCCGTTGTTGATGAGGCGAACTCTACAGAAAGTGATGGTCACGAAAATGATACGGACGATTTGATAGATTTATTAGAGAGCTGTGCATCTATAAGAGCTGTGTGCATCTATAAGAGCTGTGTGCATCTATAAGAGCTGTGTGCATCTATAAGAGCTGTGTGCATCTATAAGAGCTGTGTGCATCTATAAGAGCTGTGTGCATCTATAAGAGCTGTGTGCATCTATAAGAGCTGGGTGCCGTCTATAGGAGCTGGGTGCCGTCTATAGGAGCTGGGTGCCGTCTATAGGAGCTGGGTGCCGTCTATAGGAGCTGTGTGCCGTCTATAGGAGCTGTGTGCCGTCTATAGGAGCTGTGTGCCGTCTATAGGAGCTGTGTGCCGTCTATAGGAGCTGTGTGCCGTCTATAGGAGCTGTGTGCCGTCTATAGGAGCTGTGTGCCGTCTATAGGAGCTGTGTGCCGTCTATAGGAGCTGTGTGCCGTCTATAGGAGCTGTGTGCCGTCTATAAGAGCTGTGTGCCGTCTATAAGAGCTGTGTGCCATCTATAAGAGCTGTGTGCCATCTATAAGAGCTGTGTGCCATCTAAACCAACTGTGTGCCATCTACACCAACTGTGTGCTATTTAACTTTTCTACATCAACTGTGTGATATTTAACTTTTCTACATCAACTGTGTGCTATTTAACTTTTCTACATCAACTGTGTGCTATTTAACTTTTCTACATCAACTGTGTGCTATTTAACTTTTCTACATCAACTGTGTGCTATTTAACTTTTCTACATCAACTGTGTGCTATTTAAACTTTTCTACATCAACTGTGTGCTATTTAAATTTTTCTACATCAACTGTGTGCTATTTAACTTTTCTACACCTAATGTGTGTATTATCTGTGTGTACATAACTGTGTGCTACAGCAGTTCTCTGTGACTGCTTGAAATTACCATTCACGATTTGTTATGCGTAGATGTGCAAAATATATACACTCTCTTTAAATGAAAACTGGCTACTTTTCAGCTACAACTGTTCTGACCAAATACTAATTTCAATAGTGTTGTAATAAGTTTCAAAAGATAATTTTGTCAATTTCAGATGAAGGCACCAAATGCTTCGTCGAACTTCAGTTACAACACGCGAACTTCGGGAGCGTCTACAGCAGCTGCTACCGCAGCTACTTCAGAGGCGAAGCTGGACAAGAACCGTGGGACACGTTTCTGATCAGGATGGCCGAATGTTACAAGTCCGTTATATTATATAAACAATTATATTACCAAGTACTGATGTTAATATAAACGTGTAGTACCGACATCTGTTGTTGAAATGTTTTTATTAAGCGTAGAACGACATCTATTGGTACGATTTATTCGTTTATGTGATAAGTTCGTAATTCATAGGAATTGGGATTATTTCACACCCTTGATTAATAATTGAGTGTTTTTCTGATACTTAAAATTCATGCCTTATGCATTTTTCACACAATGTAATTAAATATTATATTTATTACCTTAGTCACGTAGGATAAATTAAGTTTGTTATGTTTACACTCTTATTTCTTTTGTCCAAATATACAAAACAGTAACAGTTATATTTACTCATAGTTCTTATTCTCTCTTAAAATTGTTCTTAGGAATATAGTTTCTAAAATAGACTATATCAAGCGAGATAGATGCTCATAAATTTTATTTTTACAACACTCAATTGTATTGGTGGTATATTAGTCCGCCAATCAGATAGGTTGGCTGTATAAATTCGTTTTGTTGGTACAGGAGGTATATAATAGAGTTTTGAATTGTAACGCGGTGACACGAACGTTTGCTTTTGGTGATTTAACTGATTGTCAGTTACACTGTGTGTGTGTAAATTAAAACCATATTAGCCAAAATCTTTGCCGTCTTCTTTCTACATCCATCCGCTTCTGAGGTTAATATATGCAATATTACATTATTTGTATGTTAATTGTACTGTAATTGTAGGTTGGTGTTGTGTACATGAATGGGGTTAACCTTAAGACTCATTAACAATAAATAAATATTACAAATTTTGATGCAAAGTGTGGTAAAATAACTTAGGGTGGAACCACACGGTATGATCAATGTCAACCATCACTCATGTCTAGGTTTATATCTATAAAAAAGTAGTACCAGCGAGTGTGTATGAGACGAACTATGAGAGTGGAGGAAGCCAGAAAGGTCTGTAAGGAAAGAACCTGTTGGAACTCTGTTCTGTCTGCCAACCCCGCAAGGGAACTGGCATGATGATATAGATAGATAGATAGAAAAAGTAGTCTTAGGTAGTAAACACACTGCGGACGGAACTGCACCGAGCTGCGCTGGAGAGCTGGCGGTGCAAGCTCGCCCATCCCACTGCCGGTCACGCCATCATCGCTGCGCTGCTGCCGGTCTTCTGGAAGTGGCTAGGGCGGCGACACGGCGTTCTCACCTACCGTCTGACGCAGGTACTGTCCGGGCATGGTTGCTTCGGGCGGTATCTGTGGTGGATCGGGCGTGAGGAGGCGGAGCGCTGCCACCATTGTGCGGCCCCGGAGGACACGGCGGCGCACACGTTGCTTGTGTGCCCGGCATGGGATGACGTGCGGCGCCGGCTCGCCGGAGCGCTCCGTGCAGGGAGACAGGAGCTATCGCTCCCGACCGTGATATCATCCATGGTTGGGAGCGAGGGCGCCTGGGCGGCGCCTAATCTCGCGGCCCTTTAAGTCGGCGAGCCTCCGCATCAGTGAGCTCGACGACTCGGTTCAGTCGAAAGAGCTCATTGCCGCGGTGGCCAAGGTGGGAGGCTGCGACCTGCAGCGGGTCAAGTGCGGCGACATACGGGCGGGTTACAGAGGCCTAATCACGGCCGTAGTGACCTGCCCCGTAGAAGCCGCCAAAAAGCTGGCCGATGCCAGGCGGCTGTTGGTGGGCTGGGTGTCCGCGAACGTGGCCCTCCTGAAGCCAAGGCCACTGCGTTGCTTCCGCTGCCAGGTGGAGGGGCACGTCGGCGCTCTCTGTCCGGCGGATATCACGGACCACAGAGAGCGCTGCTATAACTGCGGGCAGCCGGGGCACCAGGCGCGGGATTGCGCCGAGGCTGCACGCGGCATGGTTTGCAGCAAGGCTGGCAAGCCCGCCGAGCACCGGGCAGGATCAAAGACCTGTGGGTCACGCCCCACAGGCAAGAAGGCCCCAGCGCGCACTTCCGAGCGGCCAGCGCCGCCCGTGACGCGCCGGACTCAGGCGACAGAAAGAATGGAGACTGGCAATGGGTAGTCGTCTTTAACGCCTTAATCGGTTAACAAATTTACTTTGGCTATAACTGAACTTTTCACGTTTTGGATTCTATGAGCTAGTTCTATATATGATTCTCCTGATTTTATTTTAATGTTCTCTAACTCTACTGCTATGCAATCTTCTGTTCTAGGATCTCCAAAATGTTCTATGAGGAGTTCCTTTAAGCTATCCCAAGAATTAATATTAGTCCTTTTTTATTTACTAATTTCGCTGCTTTTTCGGTTAATTTACTCGTTAGACTATGGTAAATGTACATTTGTTGTGCGGCATTATTTTCGCGACTAAAACTTCTAATGACGTATTCGCACTTTTGGATGAAAAAATTTAGTAATTGATCGTTACCGTCGTAACGCGGGATTATATCGAGAATTTCTTTTGGAATAATCTGAATTTGATTCATTTTGAATACCTTGAACACCTATTATTCAATTTTACAAATTCGGCGAACACAATAAAATATTTATAATATAAATATTACACACACACAAATAAAATAAAATAATAATAAAAAAAGTACAATTTAAAAATAACACACAAAAAAAAACCTTTAAAAAAATTCACATAAAAATACAATAATAAAATGTTTACAATATTAATTTCTTTTACCTTTTTAGGCAGAATAACGTTTACTATTTTCTTTCAATAATATTTATTTTCTTTTAATATATTACTTTCTCAAGTGAACCTTGTGATCGACCCATTGGAAGTAGTTTTCTTTTTCAAAAAAAAAATACGACAAAGTTTTACGTAAGTTCAGCGATGCTTGTCTGATTCTTACGGCCCTAACTGGTGATCTACGGCTTAGCGATGCTTGTCTAAATCCCGTGAGATCCTAATTTTAATCACAAATTAGCGATGCTTGTCTAATAATGTGATATCCTTTTATCCAAATAATTCCCGTGATTTTTGACCGGAATTACAGGCTCGGTGTCTGAATGAAATTAGTGATGCTTGTCCAATTAAATTCAGAATAGACAGAAAAATAGGAACATGTGGGAAAGGTCAGAACTGACACAATGCTGCAATTTTTCATGCTGAATATCCGCTCTTTGAGTATCTGCAGGCACTTCTTGACAAATTTCTTTGTTCGAAGGTAGGTCCTTTTCTAGGATTCAGCCAGGCGATTGTGGTCCGGAATCGATGCTTGTACTCCTACACGGCGCTGAGCTTATCAGATATAACCGCTCCAGCACTTATCGCGACTGAAATCCTACCGTTCGGCTGCGCCAGTCAAATATAAAGGCCGGCGTGACTTTATAAAAATGTATTTATTTAACAATATAAAATTACTAATGAATACTCAAAATACTAATGCAGTCAATCAGTATTACTTAACGTTAGTGCGAACGGTAAAAGAGCTAAGTCGATATTAAATGTACTTTGCTTGGCGAAGGCTATTTATAGGCATCGTCAAGTAAAGCCATGATTACACTTTGCGACCGCGACTCCGACCTGACAGCCTTGAGACGCCATTACAAGGCGGTCAGGTCGGAGTCAGAGTTGGATTCAACTTAGCCCGACCGCGACTGCGACTAAGGACGTTTAGTGATGCAGTAATCGTTATTATAAACATCAATGTATCGATGTAATATGATACTGTTGCCGTGTAAAACATAATGTGGAAATGATAGTGTACGGTTTAACCGCACAAATGCATCGTCAGCGCATTCACTTCATCCAACAATTTTTACATTAGTATACGGAAAGCCCGCGTTCGCGATTGACGTGTACTCATAATCATATCATTTCACACATCATTATCATTTAGCAGTATTTTGGACAATATACAAAAATTCAAAACAAATCAATTGTTTCATTTTATAACAACGTACGTGGTGTAGGGCGCGAGCCATACATCAATTGGTCCTTCGAGCCTTCGTACAGGCGAGGCCTATCGCGAGTGTACCGCGTGTTCATAGTGCAAGCCACGTGTTGAGGTGGAGCTGCTACGCGACTGTACGTAAGTGATCAGCAGATTTGGTGAGTCTACTTCACTTTATCATCATGGAAGATCTTATCATTACCCAAAATCAAATTATGGGGGGTATGGAGACGCTCCTCATAAACTTTAAGAAAGATGGTGCAGAACGCAAAACTCCAACTCACATTAAACAACGACTCAGCACATTGGAGTCTTATTGGCAGGACTTCCAATGCAATCATATCAAGTTATGTGAATTTGAGGATAAAAATTCAGAATATTTTACTAAGAACTATTACAAGAGAACATCGGAGTTTTATAATGAATCACGCACCTTCATTCTTAAATATTTGCCCTGTGAATCTAAGGACAAAGCAGTTATTCAGCCCGCAACTCCATTATCAACGCCTGGATTCTTGGCGCAACCTAGCACTAGCAATCAGTCATCTCCTTTGCCTGAATTATGTGGGCAAAGGGCTCCTCCGAAACAAAGTGCCTTGAAGTCACAAGGTACCAGCAACAAGCTGGAGGAAATGTTAAGGCGACAAAGTAGCAACTTTAAAGCATTTTCGCGTACAATAAGCAGCATTAGTCTCGACTCCCTCACAGAGAAATGGGAGTTCGAAGATGCCTTAAAAACAATACAAGCACGGTGGTCAGTTGTTGATAACTTGCATTGGGAAATCGATAGCGAGACGTATGAAGAGAACGCATCTTACGAAGAAGCATTTATCAGATATGAACAAAGGTTTAATAACATTAAAAAGCAAATTAACAGCAAAATGTGGTCCGAATGTTATCGGAAGAAAGCAACCTCTCAAGTAGATGTGCCTATTTTTAGTGGTAATTATCATAGTTGGGTGTCCTTTAAAGATTTATACTCGGAGACAATTCATAACAACAAGTCTATGTCCAATGCACAGAAACTGCAATATTTAAAAGGCAAATTGCGGAATGAGCCTGAAAAATTAATACAACATTTGCATATAACTTCAGAAAATTATAAAGTTGCCTGGGACATTTTAAATCAGAGATATAACAACAAGAAATTAATTTTTAATTCTCATATGAATATCATTATGAGTTTACCTACTTTGCAGACGCAATCGGCAGCAAGTATCAAAAAGGTGCACGACACAACTAACGAGTGTCTAAATGCAATAAGAAGCCTTGGTGTGGATATTTTAACCTGGGATCCCGTGATCGTGTACTTAGTTTCACAGAAATTGGACCCGGAAACACACAATGACTATGTTGAGTCTCTAAAAAATCCCAGAGATTTGCCAACACTAAATGAGTTTTTAGAATTTTTAGAAGCCAAATTTACTGCTCTGGAGTCTTCCAGACGCAAACCTGATAATCCAAAATTTGGCTCATCTCAGCAGCAGTAGCATTATCCGCCACATCAACTGAGCCGAAAAAGTCCATCCGTTCCTTTTCCCATGAAGACACAATTTAAGCAATCATTTAAGGCCTATCAAAATAAATCATTTAATTCTAATCATAAAATATTCCGTCCTGTATTACAAAAATGTTTAATTTGCAACAAAGATCATGGAATATTTAGTTGCAAAACGTTTCTCGAATTTCGACCTGAAGTCAAGCGGGAAACTATAACAAATTTATCGTTATGTAAAAACTGTCTTTATGACCATCGCGGTAAAGAGTGTTTTTCAATGAAAAGGTGTCGCGTCTGTAAAGGGCAGCATAATACTTTATTGCACGACGTGTTTGGTGTAAATCAAGTTGACGCAATACCTAACACTTCTAGTCAAATCAGACAAATCAGAGTCTAAAAATAGCATGAGTGTCTTACAGAAAGACACACAAGAAGTCTTATTAGCTACTGCCTTGATTAAAGTGCGAGCCGCAGATCACATCATGCGTGCACTCATAGACCAGGGATCGCAAACTTCGCTCATTACCGAAAACGCTGCTCAAATTTTTGGACTACGTAGAAAACGCTGTAAAGGTATTATTTTAGGCGTAGGAGCCAAGGAAAGGTTGCAAAGGTGTAATGAATATCACTATCAAGTCCGCTTACAATGAATTTTTACTAGAAGTGGATGTTTTTATTATGAATCATGCTGTAAACAATTTACCAAACAAGACATTTATCAAACCTCATTGGTCTTACATTGACAATATTCAGTTAGCAGATCCAGAATTTAATCGTTGTCGCTCAGTGGATTTATTACTGGGTGCCGATGTATACCCCTCGATTATAATGAGCGGTATAATCAATTCAGAACAATCAGTAATCATAGCACAGCAAACACGACTAGGATGGATTCTGTGTGGCAACGTGAAGTCCTATCAATGTAATGTCGTTATGTTAAACAGAGATGACATTCGAAAATTTTGGTCTATCGAAGATATCAATGACAACAACGATGTGTCAGAGGAAGATCGGCAATGTTTGGATTTATATAAATCAACTACAACGCGACAGTCAGATGGCCGCTACGTAGTGCGTCTTCCATTACATGCTGACGTAGATAAAAAGCTTGGCATTTCGAGACCAAAAGCCATAGCACAGTTTCTACAAATGGAAAAGAAATTCCACAAACAAGAACAATTGGCAGCAAATTATAAATTATTTATAGCAGAGTATGAGGACTTAGGACATATGCGCCCAGCTAACTGTAGCCTGATACCTAGTTATTACATGCCTCATCATTGTGTCCAACGCACTGACTCGACTACGACGTCACTGCGTGTCGTTTTTAATGCGTCACAACCAACTTCAAATGGCTTGAGTTTGAATGACTGCATGTACCGTGGCCCTAATTTGCAGCAAGACCTTATGCTACTCGTAACTCGATGGCGACAGTACAAATATGCGATAACTGCCGACATAGAGAAAATGTTTAGGCAGGTTTTGATTCACGAGGATGACCAAAGGTATCAAAAGATCATATGGCGTGAATCTGAAAATGAATCATTACAAGAATATCAACTAGTCACGGTTACATACGGCACAAAAGCAGCACCATTTTTAGCAATGAGGACGCTCAAGCAATTAGCAACCGATGAAGGTCATAGGTTCCCGGAAGCAGCTAAGGCCGTGGAAGAACAATTCTACACTGATGATCTTCTTACTGGAGGCTACAGCATACAGTCTACAAGACGATTACAATCAGATCTCATCAAGCTTCTTGAATTAGCAAGATTCAACCTTCGCAAGTGGTCTTCAAATAATCCAGTGTTACTAGAAAACGTAAGCACTGTCCCAAATCAAGAGGAATTTGATTTTAAGCATAAAGAATCTACAAAAACTTTAGGGCTCACATGGAACTCAAAGGACGACGTTTTTACATTTCAATGTAAAATGTCCAAGCATACTGGAAACAAACTCACTAAAAGAGCATTATTGGGCGAAATATCAAAATTATTCGACCCTTTGGGATGGTTATCCCCAGCTGTAGTCCAATTGAAATTACTATTTCAGAAGGTTTGGTATCAAGATTTAAATTGGAATGACATAATATCTAATGAAATACATTTAGAATGGTGCAAACTAAGAATAGATATAGAGAACATTAGTAATATCAAAATATCTAGGTGGTTACAATGCGATGAAAAGGAGTGTATACAATTACATGGTTTTTGTGACGCTTCTAACAAAGCATATGCCTGTGTGATTTATTCAAGAATTGCAAATCAAGACCTATCATCGGTCGTTATTTTAGCAGCCAAGACCAAGTTGGTACCAAAGAACAAAAAATCGTTGAATGTGGATGTTTCGTTGCCTAGACTGGAACTATGCGGCGCACATCTATTATCAAAATTAATGTATAAAATGGTAAACAGCTTACCACAGCACAAAGTTGAAATATATATTTGGTGTGATTCCACAGCTATACTCGGATGGCTTCAGGGCGAGCCAAACCGTTGGAAACCTTTCGTGGCGAACAGAGTTAAGAAAATCACGGATGTTATGACAGTACAATGTTGGCGTTACGTCAATACCCAAGAAAACCCAGCAGACTGCACCAGTCGCGGTATAACAGTGGAGCAATTGCAGCAAAATGAACTGTGGTGCACTGGACCTAAGTGGCTGAAGTCATTTAAGAAGCAAAATGATGATCAAAATATCATCCATACAACAAATTTAGAAGCAAAGTACATTTAACAAATGTAGCACAAACAGAACATCCAGTCAATGATAATCTTATTTCATTATTAATTAGCAAGTATAGCAGTTTTACACGATCAACCCGCATATTAGCATGGATTATGCGAGCTGTAACGCGAGGACCGCCAAAACAAGCATTTCTAACAACTGAAGAATTGGAATTAGCACAGACAAAAATAATAAAATATGTACAAGAGTGTAATTTCGCAGAAGATATCAAGCATTTACAAAAACATGGAAGATTGCACTCAAGGAGCAGCTTATTGTCCCTAAATCCTTTTCTAGACAAGGATGGTGTACTCAGAGTAGGGGGGCAGGCTAAAATTATGCAACATTAGTTATGATATGAAGCACCCGAAGATATTGCCGTATAAAAATATTGTAACGAATTTATTGATAGAACATGCGCATAAACTAACCTTTCACGGAGGTGCACGACTCACACACTCATGGATTCGTCAGCGTTTCTGGATTGTATCAGGGAATAGAGCAGTGAAGAGTCTTTTACGACGGTGTGTCCTGTGCAGAAGACACAGTCCAAGCAAGCATCAGCAATTAATGAGTGACTTACCACATTCGCGGACAACTCCATCACGACCCTTTTTTCATACCGGTGTTGACTATAGTGGCCATGTTTATATAAAGTCAAGCAAAGGTCGCGGTATACAGACTACAAAGGGCTACGTAGCTGTGTTTGTTTGTATGGTTACAAAAGCAGTCCATCTGGAGTTGGTGTCAGACTTGACATCGTCATCTTTTCTAGCCGCGCTGCGTAGACTAGCGGCAAAGAGAGGAGCCCCACGTCACATATATAGTGATAACGGGACCAATTTTGTCAAAGCACATAGAATATTGTCAAAAGAATACATTGACTTAAGTTCAGTATTCAATGAGGAATTTTTCACAAAGGTCAGCGAAATGCAAATCAATTGGCATTTCAATGCACCCTCGTGGCCCAGTGCAGGAGGGCTTTGGGAAGCAGCAGTGAAAAGCCTCAAGCATCATCTTCGCAGAGTGGTCGGTGATCAAAAACTCACGTATGAAGAATTCTACACATTGCTATCACAACTTGAAGCATGCCTTAATTCACGACCATTATGCGCTCTAACAGAAGATCCGAACGATATAAACTTTTTAACACCTTCGCACTTTTTAGCAAGTGGTCCTAACCTCAAAATTTATGAAACAGCGAAAGATGAAAGAACTAGATGGCATTTGACTCAAAAAATATTTGGAGATATTTGGCGAAGATGGCGAACTGAATATCTAGTACAATTATCATCAAGAAGCAAATGGCAACAACCTAAACCGAACATTAAAATAAATGACATAGTCGTCATTCATGATATCAACCTGCCAGCTGGAAAGTGGGCACTAGGCCGGATAGTTGACCTACACCCTGGGACTGACGGAAATGTTCGGGTTGTTAGTGTGAAAACCTCTAACGGAATTCTAAAACGGCCTATCATTAAATTATCATTATGACCAAAAGGAAGGTGAATGTTCCGTGGAGAATCAACCAAGAAAAAGGCAAAAAAGGTACACTTGTCGCTAATGTCGATGTTTATATTCCTTATGCTCTTTCTATCATCAACAGTGCAGTGCGCTTATTATAACATATCAAAATTCGAGGATAAAAAAGGACTTTATTTCGATGAAGTGACAAGTATGAAATTAATTCGCAACGACTGGAAAATTATTACGTATTACGATATGGGCCTTTACAGACAAGCAACAAAATTGCTTAACATTCATCTGAATCACTTAACAAACATATGTTCGAAATCAACAATAAAATCGCATTGTGACATAATACTTCTACAATTACAGCACGGCTTCTCAGAAGTACAGTTCTATGACCGCATGTTGCTTGATCAGCATTTCACGAATGATAACCGCGCGCGCACGCGCCGCGGTCTGATCAATGGTGTCGGGTACGACGCCAACTCTCTCTTTGGCGTACTTGATGAACACTTTGCTGAGCAATATGAACGAGATATTACACTAGTTCGACAAAATGAAAGACACTTGACATCTCTCCTGAAAAATCAAACATCGGTCCTGGAAGCAGAAAACAATGTGCTGAAAAGAATAGAAGACGTAATGTTAAAGCAACACAAAATATTTAATCAGCATCTAATAAGTTTGGATGGAACAGCAAACGTTGTGAAGGAAAATATTATGGAAATGGAGAACAGTAACGAATTTATTCTTTCAGCTATGACAGCACAAAATATTTTAACAAACATAAAGGACATTCAGGATATGTTGCTGAATACAATCACAAGCGCAAAAAATTTAAACACTCATCTTTTAACCCCTTCTCAACTTCAAGATGAACTTAATAGAGAACATAAAAGATGACCTCCCAAAAATATATAAGATTCTTAAAGTCAACGCACGAATGACAACGCAATACTTTATTTTTGAAATCAAGTTACCTTTATTACATGAAGATACTTTTATTATCTACAGATTAAATCCTATTCGACACCAAGTAGGCAATATTATGGTGCATATAAAGCCAGTAGCATACTACGTTGCGATAAATATAAAAAAGGATACATATTTACCTATTGGAGATACGGAGTTCTATCAAAGGTGTTACGTGTTTGATTCTGACACGCATTTCTGTCACATCCAGAAGCCTATTTATCAGAGGCAATCGGATGAATATTTCTGTGTAAAAGATAAAGACAAATGTGCAGTTATCACTGGCCCGTGTATAACGCAATGGATGGATTTATTAAAGCTAAACATATTTTTACTGAGTTGCTGCAATCAGAGTGCACTTAGGTTTATATGTGGGAAGCAAGTTTCCGACGAACAGCTGACCGGAGCCAACATTATTGAAATGGAAGAGTCTTGTTCAATAATGGGCGTATCTTTTACTATCAATTCACATAAAGACATAGAAGACGTGATTCATATTGAGTCTCGAGCGTTCGCACCGGAAGTAGCAGCACCTATAAATAAGATAATCAATTTAACAATACCTCTCTCTTCATTAGAAGAGACAAAGAGTGATGATAGCTCCTTCCAAAACATCAGTACACGAATTATGCAAATAAAGGAAGCAACAGAAGTCATAGAAGAAGAGGAGGATACGGTGTCGCAGCATGACATTCATCAATATGCCGTTATCTACACGATGGTGTGCGCGTGCGTCGCAGCCGCGCTAGCCGCCGCGGTGCGCGCCCGCTGCCGCCGCGCGCCTGCCGCGCCTTCCCAGGGAGAGCCCAGTGTTGTGTATCAGTGTCGTGCAAATGCACATCATAGTGTTCAGTGTCTGACTGAAAATGCAGTGAGTGATAACAGTGAGTGCAAAGCAGAGCAAAGTGAATGTGTTAGTGATAGCCTAGGCCGGTGTGTCGATAAGGCCACTTCACCTATATTAATCAAATGTAACTTTAGGTCTACCGCTGAATGATTGTCGGGATCAAGTTGTCATTAGCATTAGAAAACATTGTTTTATCACCTTGTTTACATTTAAAGGTCATTTCATATCATCATATCATTTCTCATCTCTCAGGTCGGGAGCATGTACGGTTTAACCGCACAAATGCATCGTCAGCGCATTCGCTTCATCCAACAATTTTTACATTAGTATACGGAAAGCCCGCGTTCGCGATTGACGTGTACTCATAATCATATCATTTCACACATCATTATCATTTAGCAGTATTTTGGACAATATACCAAAATTCAAAACAAATCAATTGTTTCATTTTATAACAACGTACGTGGTGTAGGCCGCGAGCCATACAGATAGTGATTGATGATGTATCAAAACATTAATCTTTTATTAAGCTTTCTTTATTGTCGATGTATGATTTGAGGTTTTTAAAAAAAAAACATCGCTTCGATGTATCGTCAAATCGATATTTGATAAGTTTTTATTACACTTTTTTTACACATTCTGGTCGAAAATTTGTGATCCCTTTTCCAAACACTTGCGGGCATCTGCATGAGTTAAAATTTAGCATACAAATTCGCTGACGATGCAATAAGATAGTTCCTTAGAGGTATGTATGCTAACACTACACCTGTTTCCTGCATTGTACTAAACTAAAGCAAAATCGATACATAAATATTTTGCAATTTAAAGCGTCGATATCTTAAAACATCGATATATCGTTTTTTCCCTTAGCGTGCAGCAACATGGAATGCAGCACATTCCATGTCGCTGCACGCTACACGATCTTCTGTGAAACAGCTCGCGCGCCGTCTAATCGAAGATAATTATTTCTCAGTCTACCTATTTCTCTATTTTATCCGGACCGGAAAGATGGAGATATATGAAAAATGGATCACAAATTTTAAACCAGAATGACAAACAGACATACAAATAAACAAAGTGTAATAAAAACTTATAAAATATCGATTTATCGATACATCGATATTTTCACAGCGACGTTTTTTTTACAAAACCTCAAATCATACATTGATCCATCGCCAATAAAGAAAGCTTAATAAAAGATTAATGTTTCGATACATCATCAATCACTTTCATTTTCACATTATTTTTTTACACGACAACAGTATCATATTATATCGATACATTGATATTTATCACAACAATGACTGCATCACTAAATGTCCTTGGTCGCAGTCGCGGTCGGGTCGGCGGTTGGATCCAACTCTGACTCCGATCTGACCGTTTCAAGGCTGTCAGGTCGGAGTCGTGGTCGCAAAGTATAATCACGGCTTTAGGGAATACCAAAATTTCTGAGGAACTGTCAATTAGCTCGACGTTGCGTAGTTCTAGCTCACGGCCGTCACAGCCTTAAGCGCGAGTGTCGCTTGTTGTAAATACCAACCAAAGCAAAGAGTATATAATCACTACGTTTTAAGAGACGGCACTTAGAACATTGTCTTTAGCTAAAATTCTGTGAGCAAATCCATACTAACATTGTAAAAATATGAAGAGCTGCCAACATTCCCGCAGTGACAGCTAGTCCCGAGCTGACAGATAGATATACTAAATTTTATCGATAGCTAGTGCTGTGCTTATGCTTAAATGAAAATACCGATATCGATAATCCGTACTAGGGTCAGCAGCTGTAGGTTCTCTTATTATTATTACTACGAAAACTTTTAGGCATAAATAAAAGGCGGAATGTATTATTTATTTCTATAACTTTATTTCGAATGCCTAAACCAAATGTTTTACAAAAATTTGTTAAGATTGGATAGATATTTCGACTCAAAATATCAACCTGAAAAATCATTATTATTGTATTATAATCAAAGAGGCGCGGTGCGGTATGCTGCAGGTGGCGGATTGCGGTGTGCTGCGGGCGGCGCAGTGCAGTATGCTACGGGTGGCGGATTGCGGTCTGCTGCGAGCGGCGCGGTGCGGTATGCTGCGAGTGGCGGATTGCGGTGTGCTGCGGGCGGCGCGGTGCGGTACGCTGCGGGTGGCGGATTGCGGTGTGCTGCGGGCGGCGCGGTGCGGTATGCTGCGGGTGGCGGATTGCGGTGTGCTGCGGGTGGCGGATTGCGGTGTGCTGCGGGCGGCGCGGTGCGGTATGCTGCGGGTGGCGGATTGCGGTGTGCTGCGGGTGGCGGATTGCGGTGTGCTGCGGGCGGCGCGGTGCGGTATGCTGCGGGTGGCGGATTGCGGTGTGCTGCGGGCGGCGCGGTGCGGTATGCTGCGGGTGGCGGATTGCGGTCTGCTGCGGGCGGCGCGGTGCGGTATGCTGCGGGTGGCGGATTGCGGTGTGCTGTGGGCGGCGCGGTGCGGTATGCTGCGGGTGGCGGATTGCGGTGTGCTGCGGGCGGCGCGGTGCGGTATGCTGCGGGTGGCAGATTGCGGTGTGCTACGGGCGGCGCGGTGCGGTATGCTGCGGGTGGCGGATTGCGGTGTGCTGCGGGTGGCGGATTGCGGTGTGCTGCGGGCGGTGCGGTGCGGTATGCTGCGGGTGGCGGATTGCGGTGTGCTGCGGGCGGCGCGGTGCGGTATGCTGCGGGTGGCGGATTGCGGTGTGCTGCGGGCGGCGCGGTGCGGTATGCTGCGGGTAGCGCGGTGCGGTATGCTGCGGGTGGCGGATTGCGATGTGCTGCGGGCGGCGCAGTGCGGTATGCTGCGGGTGGCGGATTGCGGTGTGCTGCGGGCGGTGCGGTGCGGTATGCTGCGGGTGGCGGATTGCGGTGTGCTGCGGGCGGCGGGGTGCGGTATGCTGCGGGTGGCGGATTGCGGTGTGCTGCGAGCGGCGGGGTGCGGTATGCTGGGGGTGGCGGATTGCGGTCTGCTGCGGGCGGCGCGGTGCGGTATGCTGCGAGTGGCGGATTGCGGTGTGCTGCGGGCGGCGCGGTGCGGTACGCTGCAGGTGGCGGATTGCGGTGTGCTGCGGGTGGCGCGGTGCGGTATGCTGCGGGTGGCGGATTGCGGTGTGCTGCGGGCGGCGCGGTGCGGTATGCTGCGGGTGGCGGATTGCGGTGTGCTGCGGGCGGCGCGGTGCGGTATGCTGCGGGTGGCGGATTGCGGTGTGCTGCGGGCGGCGCAGTGCAGTATGCTGCGGGTGGCGGATTGCGGTGTGCTGCGAGCGGCGCGGTGCGGTATGCTGCGAGTGGCGGATTGCGGTGTGCTGCGGGCGGCGCGGTGCGGTACGCTGCGGGTGGCGGATTGCGGTGTGCTGCGGGCGGCGCGGTGCGGTATGCTGCGGGTGGCGGATTGCGGTGTGCTGCGGGCGGCGCGGTGCGGTATGCTGCGGGTGGCGGATTGCGGTGAGCTGCGGGCGGCGCGGTGTGGTATGCTGCGGGTGGCGGATTGCGGTGTGCTGCGGGCGGCGCGGTGCGGTATGCTGCGGGTGGCGGATTGCGGTGTGCTGCGGGCGGCGCGGTGCGGTATGCTGCGGGTGGCGGATTGCGGTCTGCTGCGGGCGGCGCGGTGCGGTATGCTGCGGGTGGCGGATTGCGGTGTGCTGTGGGCGGCGCGGTGCGGTATGCTGCGGGTGGCGGATTGCGGTGTGCTGCGGGCGGCGCGGTGCGGTATGCTGCGGGTGGCGGATTGCGGTGTGCTGCGGGCGGCGCGGTGCGGTATGCTGCGGGTGGCGGATTGCGGTGTGCTGCGGGTGGCGGATTGCGGTGTGCTGCGGGCGGCGCGGTGCGGTATGCTGCGGGTGGCGGATTGCGGTGTGCTGCGGGCGGCGCGGTGCGGTATGCTGCGGGTGGCGGATTGCGGTGTGCTGCGGGCGGCGCGGTGCGGTATGCTGCGGGTAGCGCGGTGCGGTATGCTGCGGGTGGCGGATTGCGATGTGCTGCGGGCGGCGCGGTGCGGTATGCTGCGGGTGGCGGATTGCGGTGTGCTGCAGGCGGCGCGGTGAGGTATGCTGCGGGTGGCGGATTGCGGTGTGCTGCGAGCGGCGGGGTGCGGAATGCTGCGGGTGGCGGATTGTGGTGTGCTGCGGGCGGCGCGGTGCGGTATGCTGCGGATGGCGGATTGCGGTGTGCTGCGAGCGGCGCGGTGTGGTATACTGCGGGTGGCGGATTGCGGTGTGCTGTGGGCGGCGCGGTGCGGTATGCTGCGGGTGGCGGATTGCGGTGTGCTGCGGGCGGCGCGGTGCGGTATGCTGCGGGTGGCGGATTGCGGTGTGCTGCGGGCGGCGCGGTGCGGTATGCTGCGGGTGGCGGATTGCGGTGTGCTGCGGGCGGCGCGGTGCGGTATGCTGCGGGTGGCGGATTGCGGTGTGCTGCGGGCGGCGTGGTGCAGTATGCTGCGGGTGGCGGATTGCGGTGTGCTGCGGGCGGCGCGGTGCGGTATGCTGCGGGTAGCGCGGTGCGGTATGCTGCGGGTGGCGGATTGCGGTGTGCTGCGGGCGGCGCGGTGCGGTATGCTGCGGGTGGCGGATTGCGGTGTGCTGCAGGCGGCGCGGTGCGGTATGCTGCGGGTGGCGGATTGCGGTGTGCTGCGAGCGGCGGGGTGCGGTATGCTGCGGGTGGCGGATTGCGGTGTGCTGCGGGCGGCGCGGTGCGGTATGCTGCGGATGGCGGATTGCGGTGTGCTGCGAGCGGCGGGGTGCGGTATGCTGCGGGCGGCGCGGTGCGGTATGCTGCGGGTGGCGGATTGCGGTGTGCTGCGGGCGGCGCGGTGCGGTATGCTGCGGGTGGCGGATTGCGATGTGCTGCGGGCGGCGCGGTGCGATATGCTGCGGGTGGCGGATTGCGGTGTGCTTCGAGCGGCGGGGTGCGGTATGCTGCGGGTGGCGGATTGCGGTGTGCTGCGGGCGGCGCGGTGCGGTATGCTGCGGATGGCGGATTGCGGTGCGCTGCGAGCGGTAGTGGTAGTTTCCGAAGCCTCTAACCTGAATTGCACCTCGGACAGGCTGGACTTCAGGGTGGTTATATCCTTCAGCACCCTGGTGACATCAACGTGGTAGAATGTGACGGGGGACAGCCTATGCAGCTGCTTCACCACAAAAGCGGACACGTCGTCAGGATCTGTCACCTTCAGCAATCGGATTATATCCCATTTCGTCCCTCCTGCGAGACGGTATTCGGTGGCTCATACCGAGCGATTCGTACAGCAGCACCTTAGCATTGCAGATCTCTTCCTGTTTAAAATAAGACTTGCATATTTGCTTGATGCTAACTTCATTCATGGAATCTATGGCGTGAAGTGAAGTGTTGGCTGTAAGTTTTTACAGCCAACACTTCGTTGGCTATGAGTTTTTCGGAACTGCAATAATTCGAATATGCGAAACTGCAATAAATCGCGAATTGCAATAATTCGAATACGCAGTGTGGCACTTCCGAATTCGAGCGCGCACTGCACTGCACTGCACTGACCCTACCCGTCCCAACCCACTGGTCATGTAATTCCTACTGTAGGTTTCAAACTATTTAAGGCCTGAACTAGATATAACTTGTAATTTTGAATGTTTCCTATTGTTCTATCTGCCAATCTTTAGTTAAAAAGATTTGTATAGAATGTGCTATGTCATCTAACGGCCGGTTTCAATATTTAACTTACGGATAGAAATTTGACGCATTTTGTATGGAAAATCTGTCAAAATTCTACTGACAGTAAGCAAATCTATCTGAGTTGAATATTGAAACCGGCCATAAGTGAAGCTTGAAAAGTGTAGCTTACTAAAGTGACCCTGCGACACTACACTAATAACCGTGTAAAAGATTGTTACATTTCATGGAAGCCCGGTCAAGTTAGACATGCAAGGTTACAAAAATTCTCATAGAGCTGAAAATTTGTACGAATGTTCGGAACACCATTATAAATGAAAAGTCCCCATCAATCCGACTTTTGAAAATAAAACATTCAAGGTCAAAGTTTGCAGATATGGGTTTCTGCGTTGTTCAGCCAAATTCGTACAAAGTTTTATTATAAAAATAGATCAGCCTAAAATTGTAGATCATGCAATTATCTATAAAATGTCTTTACACTTTTTCTCCTAAGAGTCATCGTTTCTGAGATTTAACAATTCAAAAAGTTAAAAAAGTTGTGTTCTTCGTAATATGCATAAATTTAACAGGGTCACTATAGATCATGGAATAGGCCTACCGGGGAAACCACGTTAAAAAAAACGCGCCAAGTACACTACCTCACAGGTGGTGTGGAAACGTGTGAATATTATGAAGAACACAACTTTTTCAAATTTTTTAATCGTTGTATCTCAAAAACGGTGACACTTAGGAGAAAAAGTGTAATGACAATTTTCATAGATAATCATGATTTTAATCTGACCTATTTTTGTGATAAATCTAACCGTTTGGCTGAAAAACCCATATTTGCGAATTTCGACCTTAAATATTTTTTTTTGCAAATGTCGGATCGATGGGAACTTAATACATTTAATTTATAATTGTGTTCCGAACATTCGTACAAATTTTCAGCTCTGCGAATTTTTATAACCTTCCCCCTGTTTTTGGGCTAAGTTGACCGGGCTATCTATTTAACTATATATATCATCACGCCAGATCCCTTGCGGGGTAGGCAGAGAGTACAGAGTTACCGGGCTATGGCTGTATCGATTAGTAATGAGTCCCCTTGGTGTATACTCGTATTAATAATTGGCGCGGTTTTATGCTTATATAAGAATTATGTTTAGATCTTAAATACTCCATATCCATGCATTTTGTTTGCAGATGACATATCTATAATAATTCCCTTAAATAATGACATTATAAATTCTTCCAGGGACATTAACGCTACAATTAAATGCATAATCTCATGGCTTGACATAAATAACTTAAAGGTCAATGTGACAAAAACAAAAATGATACAATTTAGCACATATGGTAAAAAAAAGCAAAATATGAATATAAATTATGAGGGACAAAAACTAATAGAAGTAGATGAAACCAAATTTTTGGGCATTATAATTGATAAACACTGTAACTGGAAATCCCATGTTAACCTGGTATGCACTCAATTAAATAAGTTTGTATATGTTCTATATCGCCTCAGTAAAACAGCGAATCAACACACTGTCCTAACCGCATACCATGGCTACGTAGGTGCAATATTAAGTTACGGTCTAATACTATGGGGCAACTCTACTGAAGTACAAAGTGCGTTTCTTGCACAGAAGAAATGTGTTAGAGCGATAGCCGGTATAAGGCCCTGGGAGCCATGTAAGCCCATATTTCTAAAACTAAATATTTTAACACTGCCCAGCATGTATATATTTGAAGCAGCAAAGTTTGTTAAAGAACATAAACACCTGTTTACTCAAACACATCATAGGTTTCCTAGAAGCACAAGGAATCGTGAAAATATTGTTTTGCCTAAAATACCTAGAATTACTTTGTATCAGAAAAATTGTTATGCAATGTGCGGTCGCATTTACAATAAAATTCCTGGTGATTTTAAAAACCTTCCGACTTCAATGTTTACCAAAAAACTTAAATTGTGGTTATTAGACAAATGCTTCTACTCTGTATCTGACATCCTAACATAATTTTTTTTTTTTTACATGGTCTTAAACTTTGCCTTTGACACTTATTTTATTACTTGACATTAATATCGTTGGATTATTTTATTAATGAATTGACAATTTTAATAAGACTAACCGAATTGAATTTCTACTTTTATTTTAGCCATATCTTAGCAAGTAAGACGAATTTTTTGCATGTCAACATGTTGTGACTAAAGTTGTATGAACCTTTTTATACTAAAATAAGACCGCAAATGTACCTACCAACTTTTATGCAAATAAATTACTAAATAGACAATAGCCAAAAGTAACTTGAATTTAACATCACGCCGTGATGATGTCAATCACTATCATTTCCACATTATGTTTTACACGGCAACAGTATCATATTACATCGATACATTTATGTTTATAATAACGATGACTGCATCACTAAACGTCCTTAGTCGCAGTCGCGGTCGGGTGAAGTTGAATCCAACTCTGACTCCGACCTGACCGCCTTGTAATGGCGTCTCAAGGCTGTCAGGTCGGAGTCGCGGTCGCAAATTGTAATCATGGCTTTACTTGACGATGCCTATAAATAGCCATCGCCAAGCAAAGTACATTTAATATCGACTTAGCTCTCTTACCGTTCGCACTAACGTTAAGCAATACTAATTGACTGCATTAGTATTTTCATCATCATCATCAGCCCGTGTCAGTCCACTGCTGGACGTAGGCCTCTCCCATGGCACGCCACTGAGCTCGATCTTCAGCTCTCCTTCTCCAATCCCTGCCCGCTGCCTTACGAATATCGTCGCCCCACCTAGCTACAGGGCGCCCTACACTACGTTTGCCGACACGCGGTCTCCACTCAAGAACCAGTCTGCCCCAACGGCCATCGGTTCTGCGGCATATGTGACCTGCCCACTGCCACTTCAGCTTGCTAATTCGCTGAGCTATGTCGGTAACCTTGGTTCTCTGACGAATAACTTCGTTCCGGATTCGATCCCTAAGAGAAACTCCGAGCATAGCTCTTTCCATAGCTCGTTGCGCGATCTTGAACTGGTGGACAAGCCGCACAGTGAGTGGCCACGTTTCGGCTCCGTATGTCATTACAGGTAGGACGCACTGATTAAAAACTTTCGTTTTTAGGCATTGGGGTATGGGCGATAAGAAGACTCGACGGAGTTTTCCAAATGCTGCCCAGCCCAGCTGTATCCGTCTCTTAACTTCCTTGTCGAAGTTGTTTTTACCTAGTTGGAGCACCTGCCTGTATACGTACTCAGAAACAACTTCGAGGGGGGCTCCGTTTACGGCGATCGGTCCCGGGTCAACATGCTTGTTGATCATAACTTTAGTTTTATCTAAGTTCATCCGGAGACCGATTCGCTGAGACGAATTAGCAAGGCTGTCCAGCATCTGTTGTAGGTCTTGCAACGTTTCAGCCATGATGACGATGTCGTCTGCAAATCGCAGGTGAGAGATGTATGCGCCATTTATATTGATGCCGCGACCTTTCCAGTCCAGCGTCTTGAACATATCCTCCAGTGCATTCGTGAACAGTTTTGGTGATATTACATCACCTTGGCGCACTCCGCGGCGCTGGTTCTGTACTTGGACGGTCATCGTTGCAGCTTCAAAAAGGCATCTCATCACCTCGATGTATCGCCAATCAACTTGGCATCGTTGCAAGGAGTCCAGAACTGACCAGGTCTCGACAGTGTCAAAGGCCTTCTCATAGTCCACGAAGGCTAGACATAGGGGCAGATTATACTCTGCAGTCTTCTGTATAATCTGCCGCACTGTGTGGATGTGGTCTATGGTGCCGTAACCACTTCGAAACCCGGCCTGCTCCGGGGGTTGAAACTCGTCGAGCCTTCGCGCAAGACGGTTCGTGATGACCCTTGAAAACAGCTTGTATACATGGCTCAGAAGCGATATGGGTCGATAGTTTTTCAAAAGGGTTTTGTCACCCTTTTTGAAAAACAGGACGACCACGCTTTTGACCATGCCTGCGGAGTTCTCCCAGTGTAGAGGACAGTGTTAAATAACTTCCGAAGCTCCTTAAGTACTGGGGTACCTCCTGCCCTCAGAAGCTCAGTCGTGACGCCGTCCTCACCCGGGGCTTTTCCATTTTTAAGCTGTTTAAGGGCCAACTCGATCTCATCCAGGTTGATCTCGGGCAAGTCTTCTGTGAAGTGACGTGTAAGGGTGGCTCTGGGATCTCCTCTAAGAGATTCGGGTCGAGGTGCGTGTAAGGCGTAGAGCTGGCTATAGAAATTCCTGACTGCCGAGAGGATTTCCGGCCTAGAAGCGATCACAGTACCCGCTTGTGTAGTTAACCTTGTCAAGTGGTTTCTCCCAAGTGACTGGACGAACACTTTTGTAAGGTTCGGTGTATGCAATAAAAGATGTTTACTGTTCAGTGCACAAGTTTATTCTAATTCATATAGTATGGGTTGCAACAGTATTTATATTGGCCCTAACTACTACACTACACCTACCCCCTTAAAATAAAAAAAAAATAAAACAATAGGTTTTTTTTTACCTAGTACATACTTAACAAATACAATATTTCAAATATGTATCGTGGTAATAATTGATTGTGTGTGTGTTACATATATTTTTTTTCTTTCCCATGTTAATTACCAGTCACATATAAATTTTGACTCTTTTACAAAAGTTTTAATTATTACAATTTCATCAGGAATATTAAAATATTTTGTCTTTTATCAAACAACATAATACATTTTCATTATAAATCAGCTTAGATTTTATTTTGGATAATATTAAATGTAGGTATTTTTATAGATTGTTAGTGCAAAAATTATTATAGTATAGACAAAATTATAATATAAAAATTAAGGTTATTAGTGTATATTTCAGTTATAAAAAAAATGTTTAACAATACTTAAGCTTACATACACAGTGTAGAAACTAATAAATACTATAATATATGTGTTTATAAACATGTTTAAAATAATTCTTATCTAAAAGTGGGCCCCTATATCTATATAAACATTAACTATATCGATGTTGTTATAGTTGTAATCATAGGTCAGCATGATTAATATTCTAGGTATGTCCTCTATAGTCACAGAATTCATGACTAATAACATTTATTTATGTTCGTGACGTCACCTTTCATCCTTGTGAAAATATCCTTTTTGCAATTAAACTTCTGCAATGTCGTTTTACTTCCTATATACGGTTTTACACCTTTTTAAGTACAAAACTGTACTAGTTTCTTCAAGGTACACATTTTATATTTGATTTTATTGGTAGGCCTACCATTTATTTATTTTCATTCATTTTATTATGCAGGATACAAGGAAATATTTATTACATTATTGTGCGCACATTCTTCATAAAACAAACAATATTTTTATACTAATTCAGGCAGTTCATTTAACACTTCCTTTTTTTTTAAATCATACCATGTGTCCAAGTTAACTTCACAAGTGGTAGCTCGACCGAATTATGATCAGATTAACAAGGATTCCGTGCCTGCCTTGTATCCTGGTGTACCTTGCTATCATTGGGGCTAGCTCGCTCAACAGTGCCTCTCGGGCTAATGTTTATAGCGATTGCTATTTCCCTACTCCCCATATATTATTATTATCAAATTCCATCAATATATAAAATACCTATCAGTTTCTTACAATAATCTCAATCCAATTGAATTCTATGGCGCTTATAAGGATATCAAAAAATGACTTAGGTGATCAGGCTAAGCTTTCATTGATACCTTATAGGCTTATTATCCATAAGAATCCCCATCAAAATGAATATGCATTATAAAATCTATCTTTGCCACCTCTTAAGATAACCAACCTTTCCACTATTCCATATCTCCTAAATCCATTCCTTCCCAGTCACATTTTTATTCAAACTATTCATGTCATTCCAATTCAAACTTCAACCAAACTACCTAAACCAGCAAATACAACATTATACCAACACCTTACTTACAATATCAAATCCAAAACCTATCAACCATCTACTCTTATAGTAGACAAACCTTCCGATTACATATAAGTAACATTATTCATTACGTCATTACATAACTATTGCTATACATGGTCCTTTTACTTGAGAAGTACATTCAGAGAAACTACCACATAATACTCAATACTTTTCCGACATAATTATTTAATAGTAATTGAAATAAGCATAGAAATATATCTAAGTTTAATATTTTGTTATAATTGCAACTAGTTTTAAAATACATGACGCTTGTGTATGCATTCCAATCCTGTTATGGTTATCTTCAAATAAACAAACCTACCTCATGAAATTGACCACACACGATTATTGTAACGTGCCTTAAATGGAATGGAATGTTTGAACGTCTCAATTTCCTTTTACTTCGCACCAAGTGAGACACCCGTATCAACTAACGAATGACCTAAGTAATTATTTACAGATAACTGCATTGTATAATAAAAATCAAACATGGAAATGTTCATTGCTATATTTACGAACAAAATTTGACTCGAAAGTTCAGGTCTTTATGATAGTGTTGTAAGTTTAATTGGAAATCAAAGGGCTTTGAGGCATAATTAATTTTTCCTCGAAAAGCATGTAAATATATTATAGACATCTGAATTATTATAAACGTATCTACTAGTAATGCGACTTTAAAGACTGGATTCAATTGTGACGTTGAGTAACGTTTTCGAATTGGAAACTTCTAAGCTGCGCCTATAGTCAAGTTGACAATCTACAGTCGTTAACGCTAATAGAAAAATGTATATAAGCGGAAAAATGTATGGGAATGACATTTTGCAACGAAAAGTCACGTGGTCAAAACAATGAGCTATCGATTGCGACAAGAGAATAGAAACAAAACGTTTGCAACTTGTCTAGGCCCTCTGTACACTGAACAAAAAAGACTTAAGTTTATATAATTACAAACACAAAAATATGCAAGTTTTTATACCACTGATCAATTAGATTACTAAAAATTCTGTACCAAACGCTAAATGTATTTTTTTTTATTGTTTAATGATCATTTCCATTATACTGAATTAGTACCGAATACTCGCATTACTCTTCAGGTGTATTTAAAACAAAATAGCTGATAACTTATAAGACCTTGCCTATTTCTGACCGCAATTTTTTTTTTTGTTTACATATTAATTCAAACGTTTTAAAATGTTTGTAAGTCATACAATTTACCAACAATATTGGACATGTCTAAATGGCTGAAATAGAAGATCCGCATCTGAATAGCTCAAATCGTAAACTAACGCTTAAGAATAGCTTAAAGAAAAAGTAGTACATAGAACAAATAGTAATGATATACAAGAAATAGCAGCACTCAGATCTTCTTATAAGAATTTATCAAGTTATTATTGTGTGCCTGTAGGTAGCGACAATGAATAAAAGAAGCGACAGTTATATATTTTTTCCATATTATATTAGCTATATGAGATAACGTATATATCGACTCGCCAAAAAACAACAAATACTTGTAATTTGACACGTATGGTAAAATAAATTAAGCGAGCAAAGTGTCGTGGAATGAAAATATTACAATCAAAAGTATGCGAAAGAACTTTCCTTGGTAACTGTAACTGCTAATGGACATTTGGAGTGTAGGATACTTATTTCTTCTTAAAAAAACTGTAATAAACTAAATGTTTATTTACGTCACGCCTTGATAAACTAATGGAAATCACAACCGGAAAGATCGTGCTCTTTGCATATCATGCCAAGGTTGCATCTGTATACTAAATTTTGGCATATTATTATGGGTAATCTACAATAATTTTCACATAATTGCCTCTTAGACATTTTGCAGAATCTTACCGAAGAACATAAAATTCAAACACTGCCCCATATGTAGTATGCCCCAATATTTTGTTAATGAAAGCAAGTAAATAACTAAAATAATAATCGCAAAATTATTGCACCTATAGTTCCGAAAACTCTCAAAGTAAAATGTTATTGTTACACAGTGCGATTTTATACACCTCCATGGATTACTAAATGTGAAAGGATCAGTAGTTCCATTAGAATTAATAAAAAAAAAATTTGATACTCTGAATTCTTTAAATTTATATCTTGATATTTGATTAGACATGGCATTTTGAGTTTATGCTGAGATGTTTATAGCAGTATTATGACAAAACTTGAAAAACATAATCCAATTCGTTACGATTATTTTTTTTTTTTTTTTTTATTAAATAAAATACATTATGTAATAGTAAAATAAAAGATAATTTTGCATAACTATTATGTTAACCTTGCGGAACATTGTGTTGATTGCAAGTAAGTAGTATACATAGATATAATATTCCTGTAATCGAAAGTAATTAATTCCATGATTTCTTTACAAAAAATACGACATACCTGTTACGCTATCATCCTTATAAGCATTAAAAAGTACCCTTTTTTTTTAACACAGAAAACATGTGTAGATTATAAGCAAAATAACACTAAGAAAAGGGCATCCACATCTTGCTCTTTTCGAAATTTGAATAATCACAATGCAAAATAAAACATGCAATTTTCCTTTCACACCGAGTAGTTTTACCTCATCAAAATCGAAAGCCTTACATTAAATTTCATTTGAACCATACCATGGATTATTAATAAGGATTAATTTCTGAATCGAATACAACACAAGCATTTTTGTAATTCGTTGGTACTTAACATTTTTCTAACCATATTATAAAATTCAAGATACACATTTATAAAATCGGCAAAATCGATCAATAATTAAAAAAAAATATGTTGCGCTTACATAGATGCGTTAAATGGCTTAACTGCTCAAAATATAACTACAATACTCCATGTTATATATTATACCTACCTAAACATACTACGGCTATATTTCCACTAATCACTATTTCCTCTACACTACACTTAGCACTCCGGGTCCACACAAAGATCGTCCGGGACTTTCACTACTAGCGCCGGAACCAACTGCCTGATGCTGGCACCACATAGCTTGAACTTCTCGATCATCACCGTTATCAATATCGCCTTTTTCTTTTAAACAGATTATTTTTTTCTGCTAGTCACAAAATCGTGCTGACTCTGAGCAGGGGCTGACTCTTGTTCTATCTCGCATGACCCCTCAGCTTATAAACTTTTGTCCGCATGTCTTCTGTTGGAAACTCTTGAACATTCTTCATATGTTTCGACTTTTTTTTTTTCAGTTTTCTTTATTTGATTTAATTACACTTCAGCGCAACGGTACAAATAAATCAATCAGTCCTTTTAAGGCAAAAGAATTTGCACTCCATGGTCGCTACCCGACACCTTAAGACGCCCGCGTCGACGGCGCCTGCCTGGCATGGTCGCCATGTAAGGTTCGGTGTATGCAATAAAAGATGTTTACTGTTCAGTGCACAAGTTTATTCTAATTCATATAGTATGGGTTGCAACAGTATTTATATTGGCCCTAACTACTACACTACACTTTCGACCCCCGGTTCTGCTCGATGGCTTTCTCAATCTCAAGCTTGTTGAAAGCTCGGAGGTCGCGTCGGACCAGCTTTGTGATCTTTTTATTTAAGGCCGTGTTCTGACAAGGTTGAGGCTGCATTTCGGCGTCGTTCGCTCATAAGCTCCAGAGTCCCCCCCGAAAGCTTAGATTTCCTGCCTGTACGCCTCGTTTCGCATAATTTAGTACCCTCTTCTCTAAGAGTCTGTACCACCTGCTCGAATTTCTGATCAACGCTGTCAGTGGTTTCCAAGGCAGCGAAACGGTTTTCCAACTTTAACTGAAAAGCTTGGGAATCCATAGCGGCTTGGAGCAAATTCGGTCGGAGACTGGACTTCATCAAGCGGACTTTTTCGCGCTTCCATTGTATATTGAGTGCCCCGTACGAGCCGGTGGTCGCTTCCGGTTTTAAACCTTGCGATCACTGAGACATCTCTGAATATGCGCCTCTTGTCCGCCATGATGAAGTCGATCTCATTTTTTATTTTACCATCGGGGCTTTGCCACGTCCACTTTCTTTGGGGCTGTTTTTTAAAGAAAGAGTTCATCATAAACAGCCCTTCTCTTTCGAGAAAGTTGACGAGCGTTTGCCCCCTGTCATTTCTGCTGCCATAGCCGTATGGTCCTACTGAGGATTCGCTGTCAGTTTTTACTCCCACTTTGGCGTTGAAATCTCCCATGACAACGTTGTAGTGTGCCCTAGGGGTATTATGAAGGGCCTTAGAGATGTCCTCGTAGAGTACCTCTATGTCCTCGTCCGAGTGTGCCGAAGTCGGTGCATAAACCTGCACGATCTTGAGGGTGTACCTCTCGGTCAGCTTAATTATGAGATATGCTACCCTTGTCGACACACTGGACATTTCTAAAACGTTGTCAGCGAAGACTCTATGGACCAGAAACCCGACGCCACCCTGGGAAAGTTGGTCTCCCTCTCTAAAGTACAAAAGATGGCCAGATTCTAGGGTTATGGTGTCTTCTCCCTCTCTTCGAACTTCACATAAACCTAGAACGTGCCATCTTATGCACTTCAGTTCTTCTTCCAACTGCAGAAGATGCTCATCCAGTCGCAGCGTGCATCCGTTATACGTAGCCAGGGTCAGTTTATGTTGGCGGCCTACCGTAGCCCGGAGATTCTTCGCACCCCCTGCCCCGCCGGAACTGTGACCGCCGCCGTGGTCAGGAATAGCGGAGCGACCGGGAACTGGGGGCCGTGGTATATTCCGACTTGCCATGGAAGGTTTTGCCCATAAACGCTGGGCATGCGGGTTGGCGATCGCAGGGCGTAACTTCTCGCACTAGTGACGCTGCTGCCCGTCACCGGTCTGGTTAAAAATTTAGTTACGCCATATTTCAATGGTTATACCGCCATTGTCGGTCGTCAGAGCCTCGTCCGTTGATCAGCAGGATGCACCGCGGGCAGGAGAGGTTGACTTGGGGAGCGTAGATGGTAGGTGTCCCCATTAGTATTTTGAGTATTCATTATTAATTTTATATAGTTAAATAAATATATTTTTATAAAGTCACGCCGGCCTTTATATTTGACTGGCGCAGCCGAACGGTAGGATTTCAGTCGCGATAAGTGCTGGAGCGGTTATATCTGACAAGCTCAGCGCCGTGTAGGAGTACAAGCATCGATTCCGGACCACAATCGCCTGGCTGAATCCTAGAAAAGGACCTACCTTCGAACAAAGAAATTTGTCAAGAAGTGCCTGCAGATACTCAAAGTGCGGATATTCGGCATGAAAAATTGCAGCATTGTGTCAGTTCTGACCTTTCCCACATGTTCCTATTTTTCTGTCTATTCTGAATTTAATTGGACAAGCATCACTAATTTTATTCAGACCCCGAGCCTGTAATTCCGGTCAAAAATTACGGGAATTATTTGGATAAAAGGATATCACATTATTAGACAAGCATCGCTAATTTGTGATTAAAATTAGGATCTCACGGGATTTAGACAAGCATCGCTAAGCCGTAGATCACCAGTTAGGGCCGTAAGAATCAGACAAGCATCGCTGAACTTACGTAAAACTTTGTCGTATTTTTTTTTGAAAAAGAAAACTACTTCCAATGGGTCGATCACAAGGTTCACTTGAAAAAGTTTACGTTATTCTGCCTAAAAAGTTAAAAGAAATTAATATTGTAAACATTTTATTATTGTATTTTTATGTGAATTTTTTTTAAGGTTTTTTTTTTGTGTTATTTTTAAATTGTATTTTTTTATTATTATTTTATTTTATTTGTGTGTGTAATATTTATATTATAAATATTTTATTGTGTTCGCCGAAATTGTAAAATTGAATAATAAGTGTTCAAGGTATTCAAACTGAATCAAATTCAGATTATTCCAAAAGAAATTCTCGATATAATCCCGCGTTACGACGGTAACGATCAATTACTAAATTTTTTCATCAAAAAGTGCGAATACGTAATTAGAAGTTTTAGCCGCGAAAATAATGCCGCACAACAAATGTACATTTACCATAGTCTAACGAGTAAATTAACCGAAAAAGCAGCGAAATTAGTAAATGAAAGGACTAATATCAATTCTTGGGATAGCTTAAAGGAACTCCTTATAGAACATTTTGGAGATCCTAGAACAGAAGATTGCATAGCAGTAGAGTTAGAGAACATTAAAATAAAATCAGGAGAATCATATATAGAACTAGCTCATAGAATCCAAAACGTGAAAAGTTCAGTTATAGCCAAAGTAAATTTGTTAACCGATTAATTGCCAGTCTCCATTCTTTCTGTCGCCTGAGTCCGGCGCGTCACGGGCGGCGCTGGCCGCTCGGAAGTGCGCGCTGGGGCCTTCTTGCCTGTGGGGCGTGACCCACAGGTCTTTGATCCTGCCCGGTGCTCGGCGGGCTTGCCAGCCTTGCTGCAAACCATGCAGCGTGCAGCCTCGGCGCAATCCCGCGCTTGGTGCCCCGGCTGCCCGAAGTTATAACAGCGCTCTCTGTGGTCCGTGATATCCGCCGGACAGAGAGCGCCGACGTGCCTCTCCACCTGGCAGCGGAAGCAACGCAGTGGCCTTGCCTTCAGGAGGGCCACGTTCGCGGACACCCAGCCCACCAACAGCCGCCTGGCATCGGCCAGCTTTTTGGCGGCTTCTACGGGGCAGGTCACTACGGCCGTGAATAGGCCTCTGTAACCCGCCCGTATGTCGCCGCACTTGACCCGCTGCAGGTCGCAGCCTCCCACCTTGGCCAACGCGGCAATGAGCTCTTTCGACTGAACCGAGTCGTCGAGCTCACTGATGCGGAGGCTCGCCGACTTAAAGGGCCGCGAGATTAGGACATCTTCTGAGGGCAGCCCTTGGCGGAGCCTCTCCGCCTGTGTGTCCGCCTTCGGGGAGCTGGACGCGCCCGGGACTTCGAGGAGGCGCGCACCTGTTATAGTGCGCTTGGCTCTGAGCCCCTCAATCCCGAGCTCCCCGATGTCGATGGTTGACCTGGCGAGATGGAGTAACGCCGAGTAGGTTACCTCGCGCTTCTCCGCTCCGGGTGCCAGTGTCAACACGACCGCCGACGTGTCCGGAGCGCGGAGCCTCCGGCGTTCGCGCGCTCTCGCCTTCTTGTCTTTTTGGCCGCCTTCTTCCGGGCCTTTTTGGCCCCCGCAACCTCCCACTGGCCCCCCTCTCTGGCATAGGAGGCTTTGGATGTTGTTGCGGTGCCTTCTTCTTATGCCCCTCGGCCGTCCCCTTATTGCCTATGGCTTTTTGGACCGCGGGAGGTTTGGGGCCGGCGGGTGTAGCTGGGGTCGGCACGGGTTCGGACATCCGCGCTGATGTCGGCGGCAAGGGCGCGGGCGTCCGCGCCGACGTCGGCGGCATGGCGTCCCGCCCCGATAGGCGACTCGGGGTTTTCCGCGGTGCCGTCTGCGCGGCTTTCTGCGCATACGTCGTCGCAGGAACGGGCACCGTCGGCGTCTTCGAGGCCAAGGGAGGGCGCAAAACTTTGCCCTCCAAGAACGAGAGTCTCTGGAGGACTTTGCCCATTTCCTCTCTGATCACCGTTGCCAGGTCGGTGTCTGGGGCTTTGGGAGTCGCCTTGGGAGACTGGACTTGTGGCCTGTCCTCCTCGCCAAGGACCATCGCCTTGATCACGTCCAGCTCCTTTTTCATTGCCGCCATTTGTTTGTGGAGGCGGGCATTCTCCACCTGCAGGCGGAGGACCTCGTCCGAGGCGGTGCGGGAAAACGCCTCCTCTACGACTTCGGCGATGGAATTAGCCGCCAACTTTAGGGCCTTCTGGCACGTTCCCTTGAGCCCCTTCCATATGCGGGACACGTCCCGTATGTTTTCGAGGGACTGGGCCATTTTGCCTTTCAGCCCCTCAAGGAGTAGCTCGTCCGGGTCTGGGTTTGACGAGGCTCGCGACGCCGCACGGGAACTACTCCCGGCGGCCAGTGCGGCCTCGGCGCTCGTCTGGTCGGCCTTCTGCTTGCGGTCCAGCTTCTTTCTCGCCTCCCAGTATCCTACGTACTGTCCAGTGGTGGGAGGTCGTCCCTTTCCGCGTTTGGGTAGGGGTCTCGGCGGGTCGTCAGCGTCCGAGCCCTCGCCTGAGCCCGAACGGCTGCCTTCCGGCCTTCTGGGTCGCTTTTTGCGCCACACTGTGGTGCTTCGGAAGCTGGAGTCCGAGGTGGACATATCGCTAACCTCCAGCTCTCCCTTTTCCACCCTTTCCTTCTCAGTCGCAGAAGCGACCTGCTCTAACCGTTGCATGACCACAACCGGTTCGTTGAGCCTCATCACTTGCAACTCGGTGTCTGTTGCTCCTTTGAGAACCTTCTCCTTCTCCTTCCTTTCATCTTTTTTATTTTTAAATAGGTTTTCGATATTTGGTCCCACGAGTATGGGGGAAATAAAACGTCGACCTGGGCGGAGCCCCCTGCACCCGGGCAAGCCTATATACACCGAGGGGTCGGCCGGTACCTCGGGTTGCCGCACCTGCAGCTGGTAATTTTTTTAAGTGGTTTTCTTCCACGCGGCCCAGCCGGCGAAGGCAGGCCCCCGTCCCAGCGTAGAGCGAAGCTCATCATTGCCGGTTACGGGTTCGCCATCGGTGGTCCAAGACCGTGTCTGGAGGCGGGGTAAGCGCACACAAGACCCGACGACTAGGAGGGGAAGGGAAAGGATTGGGAAGGAAGTTAGGGATGGGGATAGAAAGGGGAAAGGGAAGGGTTATGTTAGGGCTTCGCACCCTTGGGCGGGCCAGAGGCCTCGGCGAGGAGGCTGTATGCGGGGGTGGTGCGGTCCCAGGCCTTGTATGGGTCCCCAATCTGGGCGGGTGCTCTGACGGCCCGAAACGTGGTCCCGCACACGCAGACCCGCGCCGTAAAAGCGCTGCGTCCGCGCAGCCTCCGAAAGGCGGTAGGGAGGAGACCGAACTCCCCTAACAGGTGTCGAGGTCCGCACACGGACCGAGCCCGCCGGTGCCACAGAGGTCATGCTGGTGACGATTCCTGTGGCCAGGCAAAAGGGCAGTGGGACGCCGAGGGGTTTAAGTGGGTGCAAGCCCCACATAACCACCCGGGCCCTGCCCTCGGCCCGGGGGTATGCGTTAGGCATTTCCCCTCGATAAAAAAAAAAAAAAAAAAAAAAAAGGGGGCTTCGCACCCTCTCCCGACTGTCATTACGCGGGGTCCTCCGGGGGGCTCTGACGCCCAGAGAGATACCTAGAACCCCCGGGCAACGCTTCTCCAATTTGCCCGCTGCGCCCCACCCTCTCCGAAAGCCAGGGATTGTAAGGGGCAGCGTGGCGACTCCCGCCACACGCGCCGGACTATTCGCCGCCGCCGGCGGTTCCATTGTTGAACGTTTTCATTCCACAATAATAGAAATTTATAGACTTGCAAAATATGAAAGAAAAATAACAGATACTGCCTCAGTAATGACATACGCGATAATGTCGTATAACCAGTCCATACATTCAACAACTCGGCTTACGCCATTTGAAGTAGTTTTTGGACATACAGATTCATCCAGTGCATTTGAAGTTGATTTTGAAAAGAAAACAGCAACTTGTTTTATAGCACCGTAAAAGAACAAAACACTTATATGATTACTTAACTGATAAAATAATAAATAATAAAATTAAAATCAGAGAAAAACGAGGCGGTGAAGAAGGAATAAAATTTGAACAAGGAGACACCGTCTTCATAAAACGTGTCAATATTAGACGAAGTAAAGACCAACCGAGTTATAAAAAAGTAAAAATCATTGGAACAGTTAATAGAAACACAGTACCAGTAGTCTCATGCACTAACGAAGATGCAATCAGATACGATTCCTTAATAAGTCATATTCAATCTAAACAAAACGCTATTGATAACAAGATATCGTTAGTTTCCGAAACAATTGGAGTATATCATAGTAAATCTGACAAACTCTACAAGAAATAATTTTATTGAAATAGATAAAACAATTAACGAAATAGAATCTATCCTAAATAAAACTCAATTCCAGCATAGTAAAGAAATTGTCTCGAATACTTTCGATTTAATTATTCATAATTTTCAAATTCTGTTAACTACGTTAGATGAGGTTGAAACAGCTATTGCTTTTAGTAGATAAAATATTTTACATCAATCCATATTAGACATAGATGAATTGTTATCAACTCTTAAAGATATAGAGAAAATAGATAAATTAATGTATCCAGTAAATACCGATAATTTGATAAAAATTTAACATGGTATAGACATAAGAGCATATATCAAAGTCAAACGAATAACGTTTATTATGTCAATACCAACTGTCTAATTAGATTTCTATAACTATTACAACCTTCATCCTTTTCCCATGTATAATCCTCATTTAAACCTAACATTTCTATTAACTCGTCAATATTCCTAAATCCTGGTCAGAGGGTCAGATATACTTCCACTGTCACAACCATGCAAAGAAATAGACGAAGGAGAATTTCTGTGTTATGAGGATAATTTATCTGTCATTAATGAAGACTTGTGCATTACAGATTTGATGAAATTTTCTTCACGAATTACATCATGTTCTCCACTTACAGTAAAATCTTCAAAAGTCAAGGTCAAATCTGTTCGGCCTGACACATGGTTATTATATTCAGGAAAACAGACATTTCTCACAGAACACTGTGAAAATGATTTTAACCAGTACAACATTTTTGGCACTTATATATTAACCCTAAATAATGAATGTGAAGCCAAATTAGAAAACATCACATTAAGGCAACGTCTCATACAATTAACTATTCAAGTCTTCCATCAAGTTCCAGTTATAAATTTACCAAGCATCACAGAAGCAGAAAAAGTCTACAAGCAGCCAATCAGCCTAGATGAAGTCAACCTAGAAAATCTTCAGTTTCTGTCACACGTGTTAAACAGTAAAAGTGAAAAACTCAGTGAAAACCACGTATATTCAGTGAATGTGCATAGCATAAGTTTAGGCACTATAATCATTTATGTTACTTTAATAATTGTGCTTTTGATTGTTTAATATTGTCCTTATGTGAACGACAATATTAAACAATCAAAAGCACAATTATTAAAACGAAACGAAATTATAAGCAAAATCAACATTCTCAAAAATCGAACGCTGATTTTGAACTTATGGAGGGAGGAGTTATGTATACTAGACCATGAAATAAAACTATTTTACGCATTTTATCGCGGTTTATTTTTTTATTTTTAGTTCCCGACGTTTCGAGTGCTTTGCAGCACCCATGATCACGGGAGGGACTGAGGTGTTAGACGTCCAAAAGGCATAGTTGTTCCGGGGTACCCTCAAACTTCTTAATTATTTTTGTTGTTGTTGGTCCGATCTACGCAGAATGAGCTCACGGTGTCTTGAGGTCTTGCAGTGTTATGCTTTGTTTTGGATTTGATTATATTAATTACCGGATCCCAAGACGATGGAAGCACCCAGCCATCTTCTCTATTGAAATTAGGATGTTTTTTAATTTCAATAGCCTCGCGAACCATCCTTGGTAGGAATCGGTGTTCTTTCACGAGGATTTGTGGTCTATCAAATCTGATGTTATGGCGGGTGCGGTCAAGGACATGTTCCCATACTGCAGACTTCTTTGAGCGACGGTGTTTTAGGTCAGCTATATATTCTTTAACCCGAGTTTTTACCGGTCTTTTTGTTTGTCCTATATACGGGAGACCACATTCACAATCAAGCTTGTAAACTCCTGCATCTTGTAGAGGGATCTGACACTTGACAGATGGTAAAAATTGACTGATCTTCTTCGGCGGCTTATAAAATGTTTTAATCGAAGCACGCTTCAAGATGTAGCCAATCTTGTCTCCTCCGTGACTCCTCTCATGTTGTAGTGTAGTAGTTAGGGCCAATATAAATACTGTTGCAACCCATACTATAAACTAGAATAAACTTATGCACTGAACAGTAAACATCTTTTATTGCATACACCGAACCTTACATGGCGACCATGCCAGGCAGGCGCCGCCGACGCGGGCGTCTTAAGGTGTCGGGTAGCGACCGCGGAGTGCAAATTCCATTGCCTTAAAAGGACTAATAAATTAATTTGTAGCGTTGTTGCTGAAGTGTGGTGAAAATAAACAAAAAATAAGGAAAAATGAATATGGAAACGTAGGAAGAATGTTCTAGATTTTTCGAACAAGACATGCGAACAGAAGTTTATAAGCTGATGGGTCATGCGAGATAGAACAAGAGTCAGCTCCTGCTCAGAGTCAGCACGATTTTGTGGCTAGCAGAAAAAAAATCTGTTTAAAAGAAAAAGGCGATATTGATGATCGAGAAGTTCAAGCTATGTGGTGCCAGCATAAGGCAGTTTGTTCCGGCGCTGCAAGCAAAAGTCGGGGACGATCTCGGTGATGAGTGCTAAGTGATGTGTAGAATAAGTAGTGATAAGTGGAAATATAGTGGTAGTATGTTTAGGTAGGGATAATATATAACATGTAGTTTTGTCATTATATTTTAGGCGCTAATGTATTTAAGCGCAACATATTTGTACCTTTTTGTTTTACAATATTGATTGACTTTGCCGATCTATTTTATTAGTGTGTCATGAATTTTATGAAATTATATTTAAAAAATATGGACGACATTTAAAAATAATATTGGTTGTGTTGCATTACATTTATAAATTCCAATCCCTCATTATCGCTAGAGTTTAAATAAAAACAAGATACTTCATGTTTCCCGTTTTGAGGAGTTAAGAAAGTAGTTGACTTTTGTAAACAGAGAATGTATGACTCTATGTGAAAGGATAATTATATTTTGATTACTCACAGAAAGTCCGAAATTTAAAGTCTTTTCTTTTGTGTCGTTTTAGTTTTACTTTGTGCATTTTTTTTCTTACTTACAATAATTACTCTTTGATGGTATTATCCTTAATATAAATAGCAAAGAAATCATGAGATTATCCTTATTAAGAACTTTATTTGTAAAAATTATTTATTGCAACAAATTATACCTATGAAGCATATGGATGTATATAGCATGTTATTTGTAATCGACGAAATTATCCGTTATTTTTGCTATTGATTTTGTGTTGTACTTCAATAAAAACAACAATGTCCTCGAATCATTACAGCATATTTATTTATTATAAATTCAAAAAGTCATGCAAATAAAGTTAAAAGCTAAAGGTACCGATTACTCTTTAACTGTCAATTACTCAAATAATGTTAAAACTCATTTTCATTTGATTATACTAAATTATTTTTACTTATTTTAACTTCAGTAGATACACACTTCACGTCAATTTAATATAATACGAATACTAAATCATTTTTTCAGTGGAAAACACTGATTTTATCTAATTTGGTAATGCATGTAGGCATACATTCATAATGCGTAACAATGTGCTTTTGCAATGTTATTTACTTGCTTTAATTAACAAAATATTTCAAATGATGTAGGTCTACATATGAAGCATTCGTTTTTCCAGATTCTCCAAAGTGTCAAAGTGTCTAAGATGTGAAAATTATTGTAGTTTTACTACAATATTATGGCAAAATTTAGTATACCGATGCAACCTTGATAAGATATGCAAAGAGCACGATCTTTCTGGTTGTGATTTCTATAAGTTTAGCAAGGCGTGACATAACTAAACATTTAGTTTATTACAGATTTTTTAAGAAGAAGTATATGTATCCTTTACTCGGAATGTCCATTAATAGTTACCAAGCAAAGTAGTTTTGCATACTATTCAATATAATAGTTTTATTCCACGACACTTCCTCGTTTAATGCATTTTACCATACGTGTCAAATTTCATGTAAGTATTTTTTTTTGGCGACTCAACTTATCCGTTCTTTCATATAGCCAATATAATATAGAAAATTATATAACTATCGCTACTTTTATTTATTTGTCGCTACCTACAGGCACACAATAATAATTGTTCTTATATTAAGACCTGAGTCCTGTTATTTCTTGTATTTCATTACTATTTGTTCTATGTACTACTTTTGTATTTAAGCTATTCTAAAGCGTGAGTTTACGATTTTTCAGCCATTTATATAATCGTATGACTTACAAACATTTTAAAACGTTTGAAATAATATATGCAAAAAAAAAACATTTTGCCGTCAGAAATAGGTAATCTTATATGTGGTATATACGGTGGTCTTATATGTTATCAGCTATTTTGTTTTTATTACACCTATAGAGGAGTGCGAGTATTCAGTACTAATTCAGTATTATGGAAAAAAAATCAGTGCACAATAAAAAAAAAATACATTTAGCGTTTGGTACAGAATAGATGATCGTTTTAGTAATCTAATTGATCAGTGGTATAAAAACTTGCATATTTTTTATGTTTTAAATTATATAAACTTTTTGTTTAGGCTAAAGCTTAGAAATTTCCAATTCGAGAACGTTACTCAACGTAACAATTGAATCCAGTCTTTAAAGTCGCATTACTAGTAGGTACGTTTATGATAATTCAGATGTCTATAATATATTTACATGCTTTTCGAGGAAAAATTAATTATGCCTCAAAGCCCTTTGTTTTCCAATTAAACATACGATACTATCATAAAGACCTGAACTTTCGAGTCAAATTTTGTTCGTAAATATAGCAATGCACATTACCATGTTTGATTTTTATTATACAATGCAGTTATCTGTAAATAATTACTTAGGTCATTCGTTAGTTGATACGGGTGTCTCACTTGGTGCGAAGTAAAAGAAATTGAGACGTTCAAACATTCCATTCCATTTAAGGCATGTTAAAATAATCGTGTGTGGTCAATTTCATTAGGTAGGTTTGTTTATTTGAAGATGCATTTGGAATGCATACACAAGCTTCATGTATTTTAAAACTAGTTGCAATTATAACGAAATATTAAACTTAAATATATTTCTATACTTATTTCAATTACTATTAAATAATTATGTCGGAAAAGTACTGAGTATTATGTGGTAGTTTCTCTGAATGTACTTCTCAAGTAAAAGGACCATTTATAGCAATAATTATGTAATGACGTAATGAATAATGTTACTTATATGTAATCGGAAGGTTTGTCTACTATAAGAGTAGATGGTTGATAGGTTTTGGATTTGGTATAGTAGGTCAGGTTTTGGTATAATGTTGGATTTGCTGGTTTAGGTAGTTGGTCTGAAGTAGGTAGTTTGAATTGGAATATCCTGAACAGTATGAATAAAATGTGACTGAAAAGGAATATATTTAGGAGATATTGAATAGTGAAAATGATCTTAAGAGGTGGCAAAGATAGATTTTAGAATGCATATTTATTTTGATGGGGATTCTTATGGATAATAAGCCTATAAGGTATCAACGAAAGCTTAGCCTGATCACCTAAGTCATTTTTTTTTATATCCTTATAAGCGCTATAGAATTCAATTGGATTGAGATTATTGTAAGGAACTGATAGGTATTTTATATGTTGATGGAATTTGACAATAATAAGAATTTATGGGAAGTAGGGAAATAGCAATCGCTATCAACAGTAGCCCGAGATGCACTGTTGAGCGAGCTAGCCCCAATAATAACAAGGTACACCAGGATACAAGGCAGGCACGGAATCCTTGTTAATCTGATCATAATTAGGTCGAGCTACCACTTGTGAAGTTAACTTGGACACATGGTATGATTTAAAAAAAATAAGGAAGTGTTAAATGAACTGCCTGAATTAGTAAAAATAATTGTTTTATAAGGAATGTGCGCACAATAATGCAATAAATATTTCCTTGTATCCTGCATAATTAAATGAATGAAGATAAATAAATGGTAGGCCTACCAATCAAATATAAAATGTGTACCTTGAAGAAACTAGTACAGTGTTGTACTCAACAAGGTGTAAAACCGTATATAGGAAGTAAAACGACATTGCAGAAGTTTAATTGCAAAAAGGATATTTTCACAAGGATGAAAGGTGACGTCACGAACATAAATAAATTTTATTAGTCATGAATTCTGTGACTATAGAGGATATACCTAGAATATTAATCATACTTACCTATGATTACAACTATAACAACATCGATATCGTTAATGTTTATATAGATATAGGGGCCCACTTTTAGATAAGAATTATTTAAAACATGTTTATAAACAATATATTATAGTACTTAGTCAAAAATAAAGGCCGGCGTGACTTTATAAAAATATATTTATTTAACAATACAAATTAATAATAGATACTCAAAATATTAATGCAGTCTATTAATATTACTTAACGTTAGTGCGAACGGTAAGAGAGCTGAGTCGATATTGAATGTACTTTGCTTGGCGATGGCTATTTATAGGCATCGTCAAGTAAACAACTGTTTCTAGTTCCTTCTAGAAACAGTTGTTTACTTTACCCACGCATTATGCGTCTTATTAATTGATATTGCTTATTAAGCATAACAGTTATTAGAATTGGACTGAGACTAAACAAGTAACCTGATATCTGTTTACATGATAAATACGCAGCTGAGGCAAGTTAAGCTGATTAAGCAAAACAGTACTTGGAATTATATTCTATGAGCAATAGTCTGTTGTTGTTGCATCATCTTTTAAAGTACTTGCACTGAACTGTGTACTGGTCTAGTATACATAACTCCTCCCTCCATAAGTTCAAAATCAGCGTTCGATTTTTGAGAATGTTGATTTTGCTTATGTTTACATAAGGACAATATTTTAGACTTATTAATATATAAAACAATCAAAAGCACAATTATTAATATTACATAAATGATTATAGAACCTAAACTCATGCTATGCACATTCACTGAATATACGTGGTTTTCACTGAGTTGTTCACTTTTACTGCTTAACACGTGTGACAGGAACTGAAGATTTTCTAGGTTGACTTCATCTAGGCTGATTGGCTGCTTGTAGACTTTCTCAGCTGCTGTGATGCTTGGTAAATTTATAACTGGAACTTGATGGAAGACTTGATTAGTTAATTGTATGAGACGTTTCCTTAATGTGATGTTCTCTAATGTAGCTTCACATTCATTATCTAGGGTTAATATATAGGTGCCAAAAATGTTGTACTAATTAAAATCATTTTCACAGTGTTCTGTGAGAAATGTCTGTTTTCCTGAATATAGTAACCATGTGTCAGGCCGAATAGATTTGACCTTGACTTTTGAAGATTTTACTGTAAGTGGAGAACATGATGTAATTTGTGAAGAAAATTTCATCAAATCTGTAATGCATAAGTCTTCATTAGTGACAGATAAATTATCTTCATAACACAGGAATTCTCCTCCGTCTATTTCTTTGCATGATTGTGATAGTGGAAGTATATCTGACCCTCTGACCAGGATTTGGGAATATTGCGGCGTTAATAGGAATGTTAGGTTTAAATGAGGATTATACATGGGAAAAGGATGAAGGTTGTAATAGTTATAGAAATCTAATTGGACAATTGGTATTGACATAATAAACGTTATTCGTTTGTCCTTAATATATGCTCTTATGTCTATACAATGTTCAATTTTTATCAAATTATCGGAATTTACTGGATACATTAATTTATCTATTTTCTCTATATCTTTAAGAGTTGATAACAATTCATCTATGTCTAAAATGGTTTGATGTAAAATATTTAATCTACTGAAAGCAACAGCTGTTTCAACCTCATCTAACCTAGTTAAAAAAATTTGAAAATTATGGATAATTAAATCGTAAGTATTCAAGACAATTTCTTTACTATGTTGGAATTGAGTTTTATTTAGGATGAATTCTATTTCGTTAATTGTTTAGTCTATTTCAATAAAATTATTTCTCGTAGAGTTTGTCAGATTTACTAATACTCCAAGTGTTTCGGAAACTAATGATATTTCGTTATCAATAGCGTTTTGTTTAGATTGAATATGACTTATTAAGGAATCGTATCTGATTGCATCTTCATTACCTAAATTGCCTGTAATGGCTTTAACTATTGAACCTAAGGGATTTAAAATACCTCTTTTAATTCTAATTGTTGGGACTAATTGATTATAGCGCTCTAATGTTAAATTCATAATATACTCAGTTTGCATTTGTGCATCTATGATATTTCCGTCTAAGAAATATACATTTAATTTTTCTTTTAAATAATCGTTAACTTCATAATACTTGTTAACGTTATATTCAATACTGTTACTAACAAATTTTAAAACTAATATTTTAATTATATTCCAATTATAGGTGCTTACGAATGCTTGTCCTTCCTTAACTGGGAAGATTCCAGGATTATTTTCAATTTTCTGAAGTTGAAGGGCCAGGTTTTGGGCTGCCTGTACGAGGATCAGGAGCGCGAACCTGCGGAGGACGTTTTATATCTTTTACTGGGACTTTTGTGTGTCTCTGATGAGACTCTACCGGTACTGTGTTTCTATTAATTGTTCCAATAATTTTTACTTTTTTATAACGCGGTTGGTCTTTACTTCGCCTAATATTGACACCTTTTATGAAGACGGTGTCTCCTTGTTTAAATTTTATTCCTTCTTCACCGCCACGTTTTCCTCTAATTTTAATTTTATTATTTATCATTTTATCGGTTAAGAAATCATATAAGTGTTTAGTTCGTTTACGGTGCTCTAAAACAAGTTGCTGTGTATAATTTTTCTCAAAATCAACTTCAAATGCATTAGATGAATCTGTATGACCAAAAACTACTTCAAATGGCGTAAGACCAGTTGTTGAATGTATGGACTGGTTATACGACATTATCGCGTATGTCATTACTGAGGCAGTATCCGTTATTTTCCTTTCATATTTTCCAAGTCTATAAATTTCTATTATTGTGGAATGAAAACGTTCAACAATGCCCATTGAGTTGGGGTTATGGGGTGTTCCAATATGTAAATCTATTTTATAAAATATTAACATTTCTTTAAGTAAATTATTATTGAATTCTGAACCTGGATCTGAACTTATTTTTCTTGGTACTCCGTAAATGGAAAAATATTTGATTAATGCTCTAATTATTTCTGGTGTTGTTCTATTTGAAACTTCTATGGCTTGACCTAATTTACTAAAGGAGTCTACTATCGTTAGGAAATATTTGCCTCCTATGGAAAATAAGTCTATGAAAATTTCCTGAAAGGGTCTAGTTTGAGTTTGGGTTAATTGTAATTTAGGATTTAATGGTTTTCTATCGTATTTCATGGTTTTGCATGTTTCACAAGAATTAATTATACTTGATACGGTTTGTTCTAAATTTTGCCAGAAAAATGTTCGTTTAAGATGAGCAATGGTTTCTTTTACGCCACGGTGACAAGTTTTGCCAATATGGTATTTTAACACTATATCACGCTGCTCATTTTCATCTTCAACGTACACTACACGTTTTGTGCATTCTAAGAATTTTACTGAATCTTTTTTAAATAAAGTTATAATGATTTCTGAAAATTGTTTACGATGACGTTCATCGTCAAAGTATAGGAAATATTTTATTTTAGGCCTAATATATTCTTTAAGGAATGATTTTATTAACTGGGTATTATTTAATGGTAAATGAACTTCTAATACTTTTTGTTTATCTCTGGATAAGTTTTTAACAGTAAATTCATTTCTGTTCCAGGTGTACACAAGTATTTGATTAGGTTTAGTATCAATTGCTTCTTGTAAAATAGGAATATCAGCAGAATCCATGTTTTCCTCTGAATGGACAGTTATAAAAGATGATTCTGATTTTTCAGATGCGGTTAAGGTACTACTATTTAAAGATGGAACTGGGTTGGTTAATTCGGATTTACTTGAATTTTCGGAAGATATTGTTATGGGACTTGAGGCATTAACTTTCATTGATAGATTATCTTTTAGTATATTATTTTTTGCACGTGAAAGCGCATCAGCGTTTCCATTTTGTTTACCAGGTTTGTATTTAATTTCGTAATCAAATGCTGTTAATTGTAATTTCCAATTAGTAAGTCTATTTCCGGGTTCTTTAACGGAATTTAACCACATTAGGGGTTTATGGTCACTTAATATGGCGAATTTATTTCCATATAAGTATGGCCTAAATTTTCTACACGCCCATACTATGGCTAATAATTCTTTTTCTATTGTACTATAACGGGTTTCTGCGTCGTTTAATGTTCTACTAAGATAAACTACAGGCTTGTCACTTACCTATCGGTCCTTGTGATAGTATAGCGCCAAGGGCATAATTGGATGCGTCGGTTAACAAAAATGGTTTAGTGAAATCGGGGTATTGTAAGATTGGGGCGTTTGTTAAAATTTCTTTACATTTCTCAAATGCATCAATATAAATAATATTAGCCCTGTTAAGAAACTGTCCCACTGCTGGGCACGGACCTCCTCTCCAACTGAGAGGGTTTTAGGCCATAGTCCACCACGCTGGCCCAGTGCGGGTTGGCGAACTTCACACACCTTCGAGAAACTCTTAGGCATGCAGGTTTCCTCACGATGTTTTCCTTCACCGTTAAAGCAAGTGATAATTAATTTTAAATACGCACATGCTTTTCGAAAAGACAGAGGTGCGTGCCTGGGTTTGAACCCGAGACCTCTGACTTTGCAGTCCAACGGTCTAACCACTAGGCTATCACAGCTATATATCAATATATTCTTTGTTAATTATAATTTTGTGTCTTTTCTTTAAACATTTAGTGAGAGGTTGTGTTAATTTGGAAAAATCTTTAATAAATTTTCGATAGTAACCTACTAATCCAACAAAACTACGTATTTCCGAAGGTGTTTTAGGTAACGGAAATTGTAATATGGCTTTAATTTTATCATCATTTGGTTGAAGACCATTTTCTGTAATAGTGTGACCTAGGTAAAGAACTTCTTTTCTAAGAAATTCACACTTGTCTAATGTTACTTTTAAATTTGTTTGCCTAAGTCTTTCAAATACTTTTTCTAATTTTTCTAAATGTTCTTCTAAACTACTTGAGAATATAATGATATCATCTAAGTAAACTAAACAATGGATACCCTGTAAACCTCTAAGTATGTTATACATTGCACGTTGAAATGTTGCGGGGGCTGTTTTTAAACCAAATGGCATTCTAGTAAACTCATAATGTCCATTTTGTGCTGTAAATGCTGTTTTAGATTGATCCTGTTTCTCTACTTCTATCTGATGGTAACCACTAGCTAAATCTAATGTAGAAAAATAACACGCTTTTCCTAATTTATCGAAAAGGTCTGAAATGTTTGGTAATGGGTATTTGTCGTCTACGGTTATTTCATTCAATCGTCTATAATCTATGACCATGCGAAATTTTCGTTCGCCCGAAGCGTCCATTTTTTTAGGAACTAAGTGTACTGGGGCGCTCCATGGAGAGTGCGATTCCCTAATGACATTGTTTCTTAATAATTTATCTATTTGTTTTCCAATCTCTTTATTTTCTGTAGGGGCATGTCTATATGGTTTTATATATATGGGATCTTCATTAGTGGTTCTAATTTTATGTTTAACTTGATTCGTAAAAGTTAAAGGAATATCATCACAATAGAATATGTCTCTATATCTGTAACATAATTTTTGTATGGCTTGTTTTTCCTCTTTCTTTAAATGATCTAATCTTAATTTTGAAAGGTTTTGTTGTAACAATTTATAGGCGAATATATAGGCGAAGAGAAAACGTGACGTAGTTTGCCAAATGCTGCCCAACCCAATTGGATCCTGCGGTTGATTTCTTTCTCGAAGTTGTTTCTACCAAATTGGACAACTTGTCCAAGGTAGACATACTACCGAACAACGAGCATCGAACCATCGACGTTAAACGGTCCCGGCGTGACATGTTCATTAAACATGATCTTGGTTTTATCCAAGTTCATGCCGAGACCGATACCTCGAGAGGCTCCATTTAGGCTATGCAGCATTTCGCGTAACTGTTCCAGTGACTCTGCCACGATGACGATATCATCGGCAAACCGAAGGTGTGAGATGTATTCGCCGTTGATGTTAATGCCCCGCCCAGTCCAGTCCAGCGTCTTAAAGACGTCTTCGAGTGCATTGGTGAAGAGCTTGGGGGATATAACATCCCCCTGTCTTACCCCTCGATGCAGCTCGATCGGGTTGGTCTTTTGGTCCTGGAGCTGGACGGTCATTGTGGCGGTATCATACAGACATCTCAGCACCTCGATATAGCGCCAATCGATGCCACATCGCTGCAGAGCCCAGTGAACACGTTTACGTCAAACTGATGTAAGAATGACGTCATGTAAGGTCAGATTTACGTAAAATATAAGTCACAAATGTATCAAATATAAGTAATGATTTGATTCTTCCTGACGTCAGACTTTTACGTAAGGTATATGACGTACATATGATGTCAAATTCTAACATAATAGTTATGTCAGTTTTCTTACTTATCTATGACTTATAGTGCGACAAGGATATTTTGGCCTGTGGATGACACTGACAGGCGTGGTGCAAAATTAGGCTTATCATTCAGTAAAATTTTCCAACTTCCAGGGAAATATTTTAATAAGTGGTCTGCACACCCTACTTATTAATTAAAAAAAAACTTGGGTAAATTTTAAAGCAAACAGTAACTGTGCAACTGTTGTGAAGTTACATTTTACTTGATGACAGCGTTAGATTCGATTTTGGCCGCTGGTCACAATATCCTTGTATGACTGTAATTTTACTGATATCGAGCCGACAGAAGGGTGACGTCAGAGTCTTTCTGAATGTCTTACAGCCAGCCATACAAGTATCTTGTAGCCCGCAACCAAAATCGGAACTAACGCTGTCATCAAGTGAAATGTCACTTCATGACAATCGCAGAGTTGCCTTTCGCTATGAAATTCACCAGTTCTTTTTTTAATTATTAACCGTGCGGACCCACCTGTTGAAATATCTGGAAGTAGGAAAATTTTACGAAATGATAACCCTAATTTCACACCAACGCCCCCTGTCAACGTCATCCACAGGCCAAAATATCCTTGTCGCATAAATATGATTTCGCCTTACGTAATTTTTTTAAGAAATACAATATTAAAAATCATAATAATAAATCTGATTTATTTTCATTTCAAAATCTATGCGGTGCAAAACAATAATTAGTATCACTTTTCAAATGGTAATTATTGTTGACTAGTAACAAAGTTTTGCACCGACAATATTGCTAGATCGATGGCAAAACTGTCAAATTGTATGGATCACCATACAATTTGACAGTTTTGCCATCGATCTAACTGCATTCTTGATTTTTTTCCTTTCTTTTGTATTGGCCAGATTCTAGACCAGCTCGCTGATTCCCTAGACAAAACCATTTGCTTGCTGCTTTCGAGAACTCAGCACTGTCCCAAGACAGACACTTCTTAAGAATTATATCTAGAAATAAATATAAAATGATAAAAAAATTAACAAATTGGAATACTTGCTAGTTCAGTTTTATTTTTGGAACATTTTTCACCTTTGCAAATCTTTATCAATTTTAAATTAGCTTTAGCTACTTCGTTTTTTTTTCCTTCCCATGTATTTTAAAAGATTCATAAAATATCAGGTTTAATACTCTTCCAGTAAATTCCTTGCTGCTAGCCTCACCAACTTCATTGATGATTTGTCTGCACAAAAAAGATTATGTATCAGTTTAAAAAAAAAATAAACAACAGCATAAGGCTTTGCCATGGTATGTAGCTCACTAAATAAAATAATAAAAAATGAAAACTAAACTGGATAGATAGAAAAATTGTATTTATGGAACACACTAAAATATATTTTACTGAGTTTGCATATTCATATTTCGATTTTGATCCATATTTATGATTCAATTATCTATCTGTCTATATCATCACGCCAGTTCCATGCAGGGTAAGTAGAGAGTACAGAGTTCCAACAGGTTCTTTCCTAACCGATCTCTCTGGCTTCCTCTACTCTCATAGTTCGTCTCATACACATTCCAGTTCTGGAGACTCATGTCTTGCCCATCAGATAATTCACGGTCTCTTTGGTCGTGACATAATAGACTAGGTCTTCCCCGGTACCTATATCCTTCCACTTTCGCGTATTATCTTTCTTTCTTCCGACATTCGTTCTATTTGCTCGAACCAACGGAACATACCCTTTCTCATCTTTCTTACTACTTAATTATTTATCTAAAAAATTTATAATTTATATTTTTTTATTTGACTGCCTCGTTGGTCTGGTGGCAAAGCGCATCGCTTTGTGATCACGAGGTCCTGGGTTCAAATCCTAGGTCGGACAAATGTAGTTTTTCTAACGAAAAATTCCCAGTATGAGTCCGGAGTCTGGAGTTATATAGCCCGGTATATGGCAAAAGGCTCGCCCCCTATTACATGGGACCTAACATCGTCGGCGAAACGTGAGTGTACTCAGTACACCTCTGCCATCCCCTCTGGGGAATATAGGCGTGACGGTGTATGTATATATATAAAAATTTAATATGCAACAGGCGGGACAAACTTAGTTGTATTAATGTTAGGTTATGATGTCAGTTTTAATTATTATTATAGTCAAGTATAAATTAAAATACTAACAATTACCGCTCAGCAAGACCAATCAAAACACGTGGTTAATTAATAAGTTTAAGTATATTAGGGAGATTTTAATGTATTTTTAATATTATTTTTCGTAATGGCTACTGCGCAATGCGCAGCCCGCGCATTTCTTTCTTCAAAAATTATATTTTTTCTACAATTATAGTTTTTCTCAGCAGTAATTAATGACAATACAGTCATTAATATATTAATTTAAGATTTACAAAAATGACTTTCACTCTCAAATCGCACCGTAGAACACAAAATAAAAACAAATCTTTGTGTGATCCACAATTATTTGTTCCGGTCTGGGTATTTGTGTGTGAATTTTCATGTTTGTAAACGCACCCACGACACAGGAATAAATCCTAGCGTGGGGGCTACGTTTTTAAAAAAAAAAAGTAAAAAAAAGTTGTAGCAATAAGATCCCAGGTGAATGAAGAAAAAATGGCTAGCTAGGTAGGTACCACAGACTAGGCATGTCAATTTAAAATCGATTAATTGAAAAATCCTTGTTTTATTCAAACCACATTATCGATTTTTTGCATCGATCTGAACTACTGAATTGATTCAGTAGATTGATTACAAAAGCCTTCGAATCGGATCGATTCACGATTCATAAAAAAAAGGGTAATCGGAAATATTACCTAAGTAAGTTGTGTAAGTCAGGGATATAAATAATGACAAAACACGTTTATTGTTAAAATACTACGTTCCAAATATGAGTTTAAGTCAGTTGTCTTTTTAATATCTTCAAATTAAACGTATCAAGAAATTATAAAAATGAAGGAATCCAAAAAAACTCATTCGATTAATAAGAATCTACTTTATATAGATTAATTAAGAATCGATCGTTTAATCTTCGATTTAATCGAGAATATATACTAGCGCGTTTAATTTGAATCCATCCAACGATTGATATTTCTTTAAATTAATTGACATGCCTATTACAGACTTGCATAAGGTAGGTACCTATAGTAGGCATGTCGATTTGAAATCGTGTAATCGAGTTATTGATTTTTTCGAAGTAAATAATCGATTTCTGGAATGGATCTGAACAACAGTCAGGGCCTTTATTCGCTATGCCACATGAAATTCCCCGCAAGTAACGTGTGACGTCATAACAAGCAGTAAACATAAACACGCTTCCTTGACGAGCCTTCGCGTGGAATTACAAAATGGTATTCGGTATGCCGTGAGGAATGTTGTCTACGGCAATTTTATTTTTAATTTGAGATTTCGCTGGATTCGTTCATAATCTTACATGTGTTAATTCCGGTAAAGTATCGGTTTTTCGAATATTCGTTTCAACTTATTCAATTCCGGTAAAAATATATTTATATGTGCTGATAACATGGTTTTAAGTATGTGTCTATTGAAAACTAAGTAAATAAGTAGGGCCAAATATAAAAAAGGCAACTTTAATTAACATTAAACAAAGATCCAAGTTTTAGAACGTACGAATGTCAAATACAATAACCTATACCCACACCTAAACAAACAAAGACTTGTCCCACACATATATATAGTCTGTTTTTTTTAAGTGGTCAATTTTACATAAAAATATTGTGTGATAACTTAAGGCAATACAATTGGTTCAAAATTAGTTTATTTTATTCATTCATTAATCCCCAATCATTGCTCTTTGTCTGAACCGACCACTTTAGTGTCTTTAGTTGTCACACCATGTTTTTTCATAAAATTGGCCACTTAAGAAAAACCAGACTAAACCTAGCACCATTCCGATCTCAGCCTTGAACCTATTCGCACCCATATTAAAGCCCTTTTTAGCTGCTGCCGCCTACGCACTTGACTCGCCTCCTATCAGCCGTTATTGCTGCCCGCGCCATATTTTCAGCAACCCTTACAATGCCCTTACTTCCCTCCTATCAGATACCGATATCACACACAAGATTAGACACCGACCTCGCCGGCGACGTGGAAGAATCCCTTGTCCGCTGGCCAGTGCATCACTGCACCGGCCAGCGGACAAGTTTCTTTCATGTTCACCACGGCGAGACACCTAATGTATGCCTTCCTCCATAGCAACAGCCCAAGTCGAGGCCGGTCCTCCCTGAACATAGTTGCCCCTATTCCCTTCTGCCCCCCACTCCGGGAATACCGGCGTGACGGTGTTTATTTTTTATTTTAAAGTTTGTTTTGCACATACAGTGAATTAAAAGGTATACTTTTTTATTTAGTTTATTTACTATGTATCTTTATCTTTACTAGCTATCTATCTACACAGATACATAGATAGATACATAATCTATGTATCTATCTAAATTAAAGAATTAATAAAGAAAATAAAATAATAAAAACATCATCAAGCCAGATCCCCTGCGGGGCAGGTATGTATATAAATGAAACAAAAGTAATTGGTAAATCAATAAGTTTTATTTATGAATAACAAATCAATAATTGTTAAATGGAAACTTGTAAGTCCTCATCAGAACAACAACACATACCATCTTTGTAACCTATGACCACAATAAATGCTATTTTATTTGATTTGAACAACAAACATTCAAAATTATACAGTTTGGTATACCACACAGTAATGGTTCCACTTTGCTACCAAGGTTACCACACCATAATTATGCAGCTATAATTGAAAAACAAATTGAAATAAAAACATTTTTCTTTCATTCATTAGTATAAAAATTCCCATCACACATGACATCACCGCACATCTTCCTCTACAAGAATGGGTCAACTTGGGTGTTCTAATTTTCTCAACCATCAGCAATTCTGTAAAAGAAGTTTCATATGTTGGATATGATTTTAGATGCAAAATTAGTGCTTCATAATATATGCAACACATTATTTGATGAACAATTAAGACTTACTAATAGAAAATGCATTATAATAACCCTACATTCTACTTGTAATGAAAATTGATAATGAAAAATAGCCTATTATGTTATTTTAGGTCAACATCATCCACCTATGCCCTATAATGAAATCAATGATACAAATATTTAATTCACCACAAAATCAATAATGTAGCACACCACAAATTATTTGTCTTTATAAAATAACAAAAGTCACATTTATTTTAGTAGATACGTACCTGTTTTTTATGATCACAGTTTTAAATGGGCCTCCTAACACATTTAATTGGTAGGTTAGGTCTTTCCACATTTCTCGATGACCTTCCTTGAGGAGAACAATTGATGTACCCAGATTCCACCTGTGGGTGGGTAAATATGCTAATTGGGCTGTAAAAGCTTTCGTCCGGTTCATTGTGACTACAAACTAAAACAAAACACCATATTTTTAAGATAAATGTGTACACTATTGTTGAAATTGAGAAGTTCACTTTAATAGATGAGCCACCACAATTTTCCAATGTCACTGGTTATGAGTTATAATTTATTACTACGACGACGACGCGATGATCATAATATATCATTTAAATTGCAATAAAACTATTTAAAAATGTTTGTTTACATTGAATTACCTGAGCAAGTTCTTAACATGTTTTCAATAACACGCAAGCGCGGAGCGTGTTATTTTGACAGTTCGAAACATGGCGTGTGACGAGCCATGTCATGTTTTCAAATCTGACATTGGCATACAGAATTCCATTCCACGCCAATAACACGTATGTTTGATAACACGTCTTGTTTCGTGTTTAAATTGTCATAGCGAATAAGGGCCCAGCTGTTGTAAAGTTGTAATTCAGTAAATCGATTTCAAAAGCCGTCGATTTGAATCGAACGCGTAAGAATCGATTCTCTATTAAATCGAAGATTAATAGATCGATTCTTGACTAATCGATTCCAAGGCATTATTTTTTTTTTCAATTTTCTCTCTTCTGGGAAAGGCAAAGGGATCTAGTTAATACAGCGTAGTCATAAGTGGTATTCTTTATAGATAAGATGAATTGATGAGAACGATGATAATGAAATTGATGATTACCCCATCCTGGATGGTAAAGCGATGGATACTTTACATACCAATTGGGACAGCCGTTTTTAAGGGCAAACAAAAAGGCTCATTTTATCACTTTGTTACGATTACCTTCATTGATGCACATATAAGAATCATAATGGTTAATATTCTACCAACATTACACATTATTATTCGAAATAACACAAGTTTGGGAAATTAAAACAAATTGACGCATTACTCTTAGATTTTCCGCCAAAACCCCCCGCGATTTTTATTAATATGCCGATTGAATGAGTTTTTTTTGGAGTCCTTCCTTTTTGTAATTTCTTGATACATTTAATTTAGATATTATTAAAAAGACAACTGACTTAAAATAAAATCATGTTTGTAACGTAGTATTTTTAACAATAAATGGGTTTTGCCAATATTTATATCCCCGATTTACAGTCATGTCACAGGATGATAAACATATTACGTACTATGGACGCAACAACAAGTCATAAAGATGACATCATATATGAATTAAAGTATTATATCAATATGATGTCATAATATGTCATGCAGCATGACATCATATTGAAGTCATCAATATGCGTAATTATTATGTCATAGTGACGTAATAATGGTATGATCTCTATGTGACCTATATATGACATCATATTTATGTCATGTGTTCACTGGGTGGTACCTGAAAGCAGACCATAATGATGTCCCGTCGAAGCGAGGGAGGTCAAATTTGGCTGGTGGTGATAAAGCTACTCCAATGGGTTCTCGTGGCCTGAGTTTTATTATCTCCTTATCCATAGCTTGTAAGCGGTTGTCGTGCTGTTCTACCTTCAATGTGACGTCTTTATACCCTCCTTCCAGCGTTTCGGTCTTTAATGTCACACCCTTAACGTCTGCTTCCAGATTCTTAAGTTTTTCTCCAAGAACTGTAATGCCGTTATCTATTTTACCAAGTACAGCTTCCTGGCTGGCCTGAATCACTTCTTGCAGCTCGCGGTGGCTAGCCTCTTGGTTGGCCTGGATCAAGTCCTGTAACTCGCGGCGGCTGGCCTCTAGCTCGCGGCGGCTAACCTCTGTTCACGACGGCTAGCCTCTTGGTTAGCTTGGATTGCCTGAATGGCGGCCAATAGTGTTGCCATGTCCGCTGAGTGTCCCCCTGGTGCTGTCGCCACTGTCGTTGAAGTACCCGCTTCGGCCTGCTGCTCCTCCTCTTGAAGGCTCCGCTGACGTTCTGTATCCATTTCTACTTGACGATGGTCCGTGGAGTACGTACCTCGTCTTCACGCGGTAGAATCGGCATTCCGCTTCTGTCACCAATGTTACGTTTGCAGGGTAATTAAATGCTGAATAACGTGCGTAGTACTTAATTAGGCGCCGTACACACAAAACAGTACGTCGAATGCAAGTACACACGCGAACTAATCACACACTAGTACTACTCTCGTTAGTACCCAAATACTGCTTCCAAGTCGCCTAGTCACTCGTAGTATCCGTATATCCTTGCTAAAGTCGCCGGTGTATTCCACTTAGATCGCTTGTTCTCCGATTTGTTCTTCCGAGAAGAGACTGTGTCCGTCCCCGCGCTCTTGTGTTCCTTTTATACTTGTTTGAAAGTTCTAGAACGGACGCGAACCCTCTAAGTACATCGAACAATAGCCGGCGCGGCCCACAAAGCGGTATTATTATGACATACTACCTATTTGTACGGGAACGAATAGGTACTTTTATAACGCGCCCGGGCGCCGGCTATAATTAAAGGGGTGGAACCTTCTAGACGTTTCAGCATTTAAGCGCGGATTCTAGATCTTTCTAGACAGATCGCTTGGGAACCTAAGTGTATGTAATGCATTTTAAAATTAACATTCCCCGATAAGGGGTTTACGAGATATCGGGGTGTATTGAAGCCGTAACATTATTAATATGACTTGGCCAGCCTAGTTAGCTCGACTTAAACACCCTATCCAATATAATATGTACAAACATCGTCACGCCTATATTCCCCAAGCAGTAGAATACTGTACTGTGTACACCCACTTTTCGCAGACGATATTAGGCAACATGTAAAAGGGGGCGAGCCTATTGCCAAGTAATATATAAGGGTAGAAATAAAAGATAATTTTTATAACATTATATATTGTCCTTAATTACGTCTGCCACCATAACCACCTTGGGTGGCTGGCTGCGTAAGTTGCAGACCATTGATGTTGTTGAAGTCAAGCATCTTCAACATGTCCTTAGTGTCGGGGTCCACTTCAATGATGTCATGTTCCAAGGCAGACACCTCGGGAACATAGTTGTCGCGCCTTTCACGCTCCTCCTCTTGCAGTTTGATGGAAATACCTCTGACTTGGGAATGTCTGAGACGCCTCATCAAGTGGGTAGCAAACCTAGAAAATTATTATATTGATAAGTATGTTGGTACACTATATTAATCGCTGTACTTAAAGCTAGGCATATCTGTCATACAGTTTTCTATAATAAGACGAGATACAACCGCACCACAAAGTTGTTTCTTAAGTTCCCCTATATTTAAGTACATATAATCCTGTCATGTAAAAATTGCCTCGGGGTGATAAAAATTTATTATATATTATTACTATGATTGCAAATTCCATCAGGGAAAAATGGATTTGGGATGCAAGACTACAATAAGTATGCTCACTGTGTGTAGGTGTTAGGGCTGTACACATAAAATATCCTAAAAAAGGCTGCTACCAATATGTAAAAGGATTCTTATAGCCACAATTTATAAAACATGTTTTAGGGATATTAGTAATCTGCAGGGTAACCCTATGTAATTTGTATGAACTCAGATTATATTATATACAAGGAGTAACATAATAAATGCAAGACCTCAGACACCCCGATTAGAGAATTGCTTCATAAAGTCAAAACGAAAACCAAATTAAAGGTTTTTACCCTTTTTTAAAGTACTTTTATACCCCAATTAACAATGAAACTTGTACGCGTATGTGTACGTTTTGAGAAATACGTTTTAGGAATGCGTTTGGAATCTTCTTCTTGCTATGAATCTAGAATAAACTAAATTTTTTGTAGGGCACTGAAGGAGTAAAAGCATTTTTTGCAAATTTAAAAAAAAATGTTAAATACATTAAAAGTTGTTGGAATCGATTCAGTTACCGATTTAGAACAAACTACGTTCAGGTCTTGCGTTTATTATGTTACGGCTTGTATAACATCAATTTCAAGGCATTGTAGTCATAATGGTGAAATAAGTCACTGGACATTCTCAGTTTTTACGAGTGTGTGTGTGTGAATGATGTACGCTGTTGGCCGCGAGGCCTTTACAGCTTCACCGGACTTAAAGGCGAGCGTGCAACCACTACGCTCTAGCCAGCCAGAAGGGCAAGAGGCGCCCTCGGTTGGGACAGTCGCTGTAGGGGGACGGGTGCACTACTAAGTGCACCGGTCAACCGCCGGCTATGGGAGGGGATCTACTACTACGTCGTCGTCGTCGCCCGTATTCTGAGCGGAAAGAAGGGATGACAAAGCATCGGGGGGGGGGGGGGGGGGGGGGTCGGTGAGAACATGTCGCGGCCGGCGCGGGGTGGCACCTCTGGAGAAGAACACTGCAGCGCTTCACTTGTCCGGGTTCACCTCAATACGCCACTTCCTGAACCAATTCCCTAGGGAATTGGCGGATGCCTGAAGGTTTCTGGTAATGAAACCCTTATTCCTATGCGAGACGTAGAGAGCGGTATCATCCGCGAATAGGGCTAGATGCGCCTTACTCGAACGAGGAATGTCGTTCGTGTAAAGGCTAAACAGGAGCGGAGAGAAAACTGAGCCCTGTGGGACTCCAGCACTGATGGAGTGGGAAGTGGAGCGCGTCATTTCGACGCGATAACGAAAGGCGCGATTCGACAAGAAGTCTCGTAAGATGAGCACGAGTCTGTCCGGCACACCCAATTGGTAGAGCTTGTAGATCAAGCCGTTGTGCCAGACTTTGTCGAATGCCTTCGCGACATCTAGGAAGAGGGCGCCCGTGTAGATGGGTTTGGGTCTATTGAGACCGGAGAGGATGTGCTCCGTGATGCGGTGCACTAGGTGGACGCAAGTGTGTTTGGCTCGAAAGCCGAACTGCTCGTCGATAAGGATACCCCTGGACGTTACGAAGTCTTTGAGCCACGCCAGAAGTAGGCGCTCGTATATCTTGGCCAGGGAGTTGAGGAGACTGATAGGGCGGTAGCTCGCGGGGAGATTGCGAGGTTTGCCGGGCTTGGGAATGCCTATGACGTCCGCCTCCTTCCACTTAGCGGGGAAGGTGCAGTTCGCCATGGCGGCGTTCAATATGGCCACTAAGAGGTAGATGAGTTGGGCGGGCAGGCATTTCAGAACGCGATTCGAAATGCCGTCAGAGCCGGAGGCTTTTCTAGTTTTGAGATCAATAATTAGATCTTCGACCTCCGTTTGGGTGATACGAGGTAAGGAATCGACGGGGGGGAGGGATGCCCTGCGCTCGACTTCCCTGTCGACCGCGTCGACGTGGGACTGGTCGACGGACTGAGAGCTGGGGGCGCACTGGCTCTCGAGGGAGTCGGCGAGAAGCTCGGCCTTTTCGTCGTCGTCGAAGGCTGGGGGTGCGCCTGAAGGGCGGGACAGCGGGGGCATGTCAGTCGTGGAGTCGGATTTGAGGCTACGCGCCAGCTGCCATTAGGCCAGATGCGATGTCCTCCCACCCCACCAGGAAGTCACCCTACCGTTCCTCCCGGACCTCCGCGACACGACGCTTTACGTTGTAAAGCGCGCATCCGGGCCCGATTGGCTTCGTCGTACGCTCGGATAGAAGCATTCTTGGAACGAATGTGATCCCTAACATCGTCCGGCAGTCGAAAGCGGTTGAGGCAGAGATCTTCCGCCTCGACTTGCTTGGACGATCGACTGACAGCCGATCGGATGTGTTCGGTGAAGGCATCTACGGCCTGATCGGTGTCCTGAGGGGACGGGATGGAGTCCGAGCTGAGACGGAGGGGGGGAGAGTCGGCAACCGCCAAGGCCGTGCTTAGCGCATGCCAATCCACCACCGTCTTTTTGGGTCGCTGAGGGGCGGAAGGGGGGGAACCGAGTCTCATGACTACAGGTCGATGGTCAGAGTCGAATTCCTGGACTACTTCCAAGGAGTGCAGCCGTAGGGTGACACCCTTCAGAAGCGCCATGTCCAGGACGTCGGGTCGGTGGTTGGGATTGATAGGATAGTGGGTAGGGTGCATAGGTGCGATGACGTCAAAGTCGAGAACGTCGACCAGGGCGTCAAGGCTCCTACCGTTAGGGGAAGTGGTGAGACCGTTCCAGGCCACGTGCTTACTGTTGAAGTCGCCCGCCAGAATGACGGCGCTTCCCAGATTAAGGAGTGCTTCAAAGTCACTCCTGAGAACGGATTTAGTGGGGAAAAGGTATACGGAGGCGATCACGATGGGCTGGTGCCCCGTGAGAGAGATGCGACAGACCGAGGCTTCGATGTTGGTGAGCGCGAGGGGATCGAGAGGGATGCAGTGAAGGGACCTCCTGTAGTAAATGAGAGTACCGCCTCCGCGGGAGCCGATTCTGTCATTACGCACGAGGTTATAGTTTGCGATCCTAGGATCGCGTTGTGCGGGCTTGAGGAAGGTTTCCTGCACAAGGAGGATATCAAGTTGGTGATCTCGGAGGAAATCAGCAACCTCATCTCGCTGGGAGCGAAGGCCATCGGCGTTAAAGGACGCCAGGGATAGGTTGTGGGGCTTATGGCGGGGAGGTAGTAAATCCATTATTGGGTGCGGGGGGGATGGGTTCTGAGGGACGCCAGGACGTCATAGACGTCCCTGTATTCCGCGGCCAGGAGAACCTGGTCCGCCAAGTTGGTGGCGGCGCGGAGTTGGAGGGCGAGTTCACGGACTCTGGGGAATAGTGCGGGGCTTATCACCGCCGAGACGTTTATAATCAGGTTGACGTCCTGACTGACGTTAGTGGGCGGAGGGGGACAAGCCGCCACCGGCGAGATCGCCGGCGCGCGCTTCGGGGGACGGGCAGGGCCCACTGACGGGTGGGAGGCCGCGGTGTAGGGCAGCGGCTTCACCCACGCGTCGGCGCCAAGGGATGGCCTGAGCGGCGGGGGAGGGGGGGTCAGCTTCAGTGGCGCGGGAGCTGTGGTCGCTGGCGCAGAAGGCACCAGACGAGGGTGCGCTGAGGGCGCGGGGGGGTGTTGCACTGAGGGCGCAGAGGGGGGGCAACCGCGCGGGGGCGACGGCGGCCGCCGCGCCCGGGTGGCACAACCGGGGAGACGCGGTGTGCCCCTTCGCCTTAAGGGCGAATGGGCGGCACCAAAACCCTAACTGCTCCGGGGCGAAGAGAACCGCCGCACGGAGAATAGGATAGCGGGATGGGTAAGGGTAGGGTCCTGGGGAAATCAAGAGCCCTGACTAGGGAAGCCCCCAAGGCCAGAGCTCAAGCCCTTCCGAGATGGCCGTCCTCTGAAGGAGGGAGGCGAGCGCTCGGGTCCCGCTCAAGCCCGGCTTACGACACCGCTCGGCGTCCACCGGACTCTCCACGAACGGACAAAAGACGTGGATTTACAATACAACACTATTAGGTAATCGGAATTAAAAACCGTTATGAAAATAACCGTTAAGAAAAAACCGCGGGAGGGCCGGCCGCGCCGTTAACCGACGCGGCTGCCTAGCAACCCACGTAATTGGTCGCACCGGGCGATACGCGAACCGTACCTACACGAGACGCAAAAGCATACGCGCAGCGAATGCAATTACGTAAACACGCAAGCACAAAACACGTTACCACAGCCGCGACAAACCACGTAGGTCTCGGACAACGACCGTTGCAGAAAACGCGGGAAGGCCGACCGCCGTCAGAACGGCGCGTCTACCTATCGGCTCGCCTAGTTGCTACGCGCGAGCCAGACGCGGAGAACTAATATCGCAAGCACGTATATATGTACGTATACACGTATATCGAGCCAACGAAATCACCACTCCACGCAAGCGCAGGCGTTACCAACAGAGCAAGTCGATTATGAAATATGTACGTGCGAAAATACGAAAATAGCGAGCGGGCGGGCTGCGCAGTGACACGACCGAACGCGCAGTTTTTACGAATGACATCCACACTTGTTTTGAATCAAATTCACATAATTAATGCAAGACCTGAAAGTAGTTTGTTCTAAATCAGCAACTGAATTGATTCTAACTATTTTTAGTTAGTTAGTCAAGTTTTTTTTAATTTTCAATAAGTGCTGTTACTCATTCTGTTTGCTGTATTAACCAAAATTTAATAATTATTCAAAGCATTACGGCTATTTTTAATGTATTTCCATTACACACACCTCAATATGCATACAAAAGTTAATTAATTATTAAATTTTATGGGTAATTTGGGTACCAGAGTTTAAAAAAATGGTAGAAAACTCCCTAAAATTGGAAGTTAGCAAAAGAAAGCAATAATCTAATTGGGGTGTCTGAGGTCTTGCATTATTTTTGTTACACCTTGTATACCACAAGCTTCAATTCCATTTCAACATTATCACATCTCAATTCCACTCCTATATCAATCCTTCATAAACCTATTAGGCCATCGTATTTTCATTATGTTGGTACGTAACTTTTTCGTTACTAGTCCATTTATATTTCACAATAGGAACTTGGCTTTTATTACTACTTATATTAGTGATAATCAGACAGCAGTGATACAAGTTTATTGATTATATTTTGTTTGACCCACTTTGTTTTCGAACCAATTCCCATCAAACTATTGATAATTTACAAATTCTTGATAATATAATAATAATAATAATAAATAAATAAACGGAGTTCTTGTCCCAACGCTGTTATATGGTAGCAAGAGCTGGGTATGTAAGAAGAAGAATGAAAGTAGGATAAATGTGGTAGAAATGCGAGCTCTGCAGAAGATGTGCGGAGTGAAGCTGACCGACCGCATTAGCAACAGCATAGTAAGACAGCGAGTAGGTATGAAAGATAGTATCGGTGTAAAGATGAGAAAGGGCATGCTCCGTTGGTTCGGGCATATAGAAAGAATGCCAGAGGAAAGAATGACAAAACAGATATACAATGTGAAAGTGGAAGGATGCAGGTACCGGGGAAGACCTAGACTATCTTACCACAACCAAATAAACCGAGTCTTATCTGCTGGAAAAGTCAAGAGTCTCCGTAACCGGCGAGCGTGTATGAGACGAACTATGAGAGTCGAGGAAGCCAGAGATGTATGTAAGGAAAGAACCTGTTGGAACTCTGTACTCTCTGCCTACCCCGCAAGGGATCTGGCGTGAGGTTATAGATAGATAGATAGAATAATAATAAAATCGTTTATTAAAGCCAGAAATAGTAACATTAAAATTTAGATTGGATTAAGAAATAGGCTTACAATTAAATATCAATTTAAAATATAGTCCCTTTCCTCCAAACTAGACTTGATAAGCACAACTAGAAGAGGAATTGATAAATTAAAAGTTTCTTTTTACAGAAATCAGTTTATAGATAGACATTTACAAAACAAACAATATAGGTTATGTACTTACCCAGCGATTTTGTTACGAAGAGGTTTAGTGGGAATGATAGCGATTTCCTCACATATCCTTTTGTTGATATCGAAGTCAAGGGTCAACCTTGTGTAGTATTTTTCAATGATAATCTTAGCCGCTTTCTTGACGGTCTTGGTCCTGACACGACCCTAAAAATGAAAACGTTATTCTACAATTAAACTTGTCAAGCCCAAGGATATACTATGAACAAGTTATAGGTGATCAGGTAAAGCATATTTATATATGATTGCACAGATTTTATTCGATTTTTAACTTTAAAATATTATTTACCATGGCTAAAACACTGCAGCGATTTTTACTGACAGATACGAAAGAAACCAAAGAGTATATAATCACTACGTTTTAAGAGACTGCTCTTAGAACCATAGATAATACAATATAATCTGAGTAATACAATATAATCTGTAGGCCTAGACAAGTGGCATAAACGCTAATGGAATAGAAAGACAAATGTATGGGATTGACGTAAGGTTTCGATAAGTAATTTGATCTAGCGTATCGAACTTCAAATTGGTAGCCAAGTGTCAATGTTTCTATCCGATGAAACGAAACGTCAAACGACAAAGACTTCCCCATACAAAACCGTAGCCAAATGGCAGTTTTGACAAGCGAATCGCTAACTTTAGCGTTTCGTTTATTCGATACGAAGCGAACGCTAAGACTAGTGTTGTAAAAATGAGCGCCGAGGGCCGAGCGTTCAGCGCTGAGTCGACGCTTACGAGCGTTCAAGACTCGAGCGTTGAAGGCTTGAGCCTTCAAGGCTCTCGGAGCGTTGAAGACTCGCGCTATAACGCTGAGTTGCGAGCTCAAGCGTTATAGCGTGATAATTTCTTTTGCTTTGATCGTCGAAAATGGAAATTAATTTAGACTTCCGAAACAACTGTGTAACAGAGGCGTATCCAACAAGTACTTAACTAAGATTTTTGCATCAATTTTTATAAACGAAAAAATGTATGTAATTTTAAAATTATCAATCAATCAAAACGATAAACGAAAGTACGTTGTAATTAAAATAAACACGAAAATGCATGCTGCAGTCTGAAACTTTAACACGAAGCACGTATTTGTAAGAATTTATTTAGGGCAGCTCTTCCGCGCAGTGGCAAGTACAAGTGCAGTGATATGCCAATTAGTTACAGATTCAGTATCAGAGTTGGTCAGTAACAGAGTGTGTTTAAATTACACCTAAATATAAAAAATTATTCAAGTTGATACTTATGCAAGTTGTAGTTATTTGTCTGTGTCCACCCGCCAAAGGCGCCGCGGGGCAGTGCGGTTGCGGGAGGGGCGTTCTGCCGTGCCGAAAGAGTAGAGAGATTTAAAGAGTAGGCGAAAATAAAATTATTAAACAAAATAGGTAAAACAAATTCTTTGAAAGGGCCGACTACGTGTATGGGGTGCATGCACACTGTACTCGTTGTATCGTATCATAGGTATTTAATTATGTGATCGTATTTCATATATGTATTTGGAACTGTAACATACTTAATTTGTTTGAGGAAGCCTAATACCAATAGAAAACGTATTTTTGGTTATGGATGACAAAAAGATACAATTTTTGTACACTCAAGGTTTGAGTATGCCCGATACCTATTATAAAAACAAACGATTTAATATATTATTTAATATAATGATTACTTACCTTTCGGCCGTTAAACGTTGCACCGTGTGGACGTGTGTCAGCTGTTCTAATAAATTTCTAAATTCAAATTTTGTGATTGGTTGAACTAGTTAAATTCCGATTCCTTATTACTCGTCAAGCTTTTATATCTGACGGAGACTCCTACTGGGCGGATCCAGAAGAAGACAGACATATTTTTGTATCTGCCACCCAAAGTGAAGTGCGAAAAGTGTTCGTGATTCGCCAGATTTGAACCACCACCACCTCGGCGAGACTACGGACCGTGCGACACGAACAGGCCGCTGACCGCCGCGCTACCGCGCAAGTATCGGCGAACGTCGAAACTGCAGTTCAGTTCGTGTGGATAGCGCCCGGCACGACGACAACAAGGGGCATTGAATTGAGCGGACCTTATAAAACTCCATACTGCGGGCGTCACTTTGACTAGGTACGTTTCTGTGTAATAGAGCGATTTTTAATATTTTGATTGAAAACATCTTACTCAAAACTACTGCATCGCGCGCCTTTTGATGATAGTGCTTTATTGCTTATTCTGCTATTTGTTGCTATTGTCAATATGGCAGGAGTTCAACGCATTCCACCAAAAACGCCCAAAACTCAAACCAACAACTTGAGCCAGACGCTGACTCAATCTGAACCCGATATTAATTCGGCGATCATGATGAGTAAGTACGTAAATACAAACAGATGTAAGCGTCCTCGTCAAGCAAACTCCCCACAAAGTGAGGCTGCCGCAAGCTCGAAAGAACAAGCAAATAGTGACCAAGTTTCCTACATGTCACAGTCTTTAGCAGAACAGACAGCCTTAATGACCAAGCTAGTGGCCGATATAGGGGAAATCAAGCTCCAAAACTCCCAAATACAGGCGTCTAACGTTCTAGTGAGTAAGACAAACGAAGAGATCATGCAGTCAATGTCCTTCATGAATAAGCAATTTGAGATCATGAAGAAAGAGATCGAAGATTTAAGAAAAGAACGGCAGGAACAACAAAAGTACATTGGAAACCTGGAAAAACGAATACTGGACCTTCAACAAAAATCACGTCCCTCGGCTATTGAAATCCGGAATATCCCGCAAGGAAATAATGAAACCAACTCCAGTCTTATGAAAACAGTCTGTAAGATCAGTGAAGTGGTGGGAGCGCCAATCAATGAATCAGCCTTCCGCGATATATATCGCCTACCTGGAAAAACACCTGGCACTACCTCTACCCCCCGCCCGATTATTGCAGAACTTATGACGGTGCAATCAAAACAATGTATGATATCGGCTGTAAGAGCCTTTAACAAAGAAAAAGGAAAAGAAGGAAAAATAAACACTGCACTCTTAGGTATACCAGGTAAATCTTTACCAGTTTATATAGCTGAAAAATTGCCTTCCAGCACCAAAAAATTGTTCTATCAAGCTCGCGAATTTGCCAAAAACAAAGCTTATAAATTTTGCTGGGTATCATATGGCAATATTTTCTTGCGTAAACGAGAGGGTGATAAACAAATCTTAATTCACTCAGAACATTGTCTCCACGACCTTGATGACAAAAGTATTTGACTATTTCGATTGTATTTTATTTGCATGTCTACAATACTACTTATTACTTTTATATGTTTAAGAAAACGTTATTCAAATCTACATCACATACTTTACTACTCAAGATACACCTACCACACGATACACAAAAACTTTCAAACATACATACAAATAATCTATCATACCTTAACATACATAAATAGTCCTATTCATACACTTCTTCCACAAGTTATTTATGAACGATGTAATTATTTGGTTATATTATCTAATACAAATGGCTACTATAAACAAGATCAATGATGAACTTGATCTCCCCAATCCAGGGATTTCCTTTAATTGTAGTCCTGAGGACGGCTTAAACCATATTAACATTTCCGATAGCAATATATCCCTATTACACATAAACATACGTAGCGTAAATAAAAATTACAATCATTTACAAGTCTTATTAGATTTGACTAAAATTGACCTGGATGTTATAATTTTGACTGAATGCTGGCTAAGTAAAGCCAGTAGATTACCACCTTTAGTTGGATATGAGGTTCACTCAACAATTTTCAACTCTAATCAGAATGATGGAATCATGAACTACACAAAACTAGGTTTACAAAATACCGTATGGGAACCTAGCTTTAAGGGTGGAAACTGTCTTGTATGTCAATTAGACAAGAAACTCACGATTGTTGCTATATATCGCTCCCCATCATTTAACTCCAGAGATAATTTTGATGGCTTTATATCTAGCCTAAGTAATGTCTATGACAACGTTTCCTCCTGCCCGAATATTGTACTTGTGGGCGACGTAAATATTGACCTTAGGCCAGGAAATAGAAATGACCGCAGTCTTGAATACCTAACACTAAATGCCTCCCACGGACTCGTTCCAACCCATCTGTTTCCCACTCGGCTAGAAAATTGTATTGATCATATTCTCCTAAAATCCAATTTACCAACTACCACACTTGTTTTAGACTCGTATATTACCGACCATAAACCCGTCCTACTTACTGTAGCAAATGCATACCCAGTACGGAACCTGTCTTACTTTATCACGCGACTAAATCACGAAGCTATTAATTTAGATCTAGAGCATGTGGACTTCACTTTCATATACCACAATGAAGATGTTAACACATCCATGAATAAATTTATACAAACAATAACTACGATAATAGAGAAAAATTCAAATAAAATTAAGATCCCTAGGCAGAAAAGAATTATAAAACCATGGATAACTCCTGGCCTTTTAAAATGTATAAAAAATAGGGATAAAATGCACATGAAAGTTAAAAAAGCACCTGACAATTTAATTCTCAAAATAACCTACTCACGCTATCGGAATTTCTGTAACAACTTACTTAAGAAACTAAAAATATCTTATGAAACCAGTGAGCTTGAACAAGCTAAAAACAATCCTAGAGTACTGTGGAAAACAATAAAAAAAATAACCAACACCCGAAAAACGCATACTAGCCCTTCTCAGCTGTTAAGAATCCGAGAAAACCCTAAATCTTCCGTAAATGAAGTATGTTCTTTTTTTAGCAACGTGGGTAAAAACCTAGCGTCTAACATTGGTCCCCAAGATTGCGCCATACCAACTCTAGCCAACACTCTATCGCCCTCTGCTGGGTGCAATACCCTTAACTCCCCTGTCTGTTCACTAGCACTATTAGAAGTGGATGAAACAGAAGTTAATTCCCTTGTACTCCAATTACGCAATGGTGCCACCGGTTGGGATGGGATCTCGTCCCAGACACTGAAACACTGCCGACATATATTGGTACGGCCAATAACCCATCTTTTCAACCGTTGCTTACAGACAGGTGTGTTTCCGGATGCACTTAAAAAAGCAATTGTACATCCTATTCATAAGGGTGGGAACAGATCTTGTGTCGATAACTACAGGCCAATATCAGTTCTGCCAGCGCTCTCTAAGATCCTCGAAAGAATTATCAACAACCGTCTAAAGACCTTTCTAGACAAACACAAAATAATTGCTCCTATTCTTATTTCAAAGCTAGAACGTATTGGTGTGCGTGGCCTGCCTCTAAAAATCTTTAAAGATTACCTAAATCATCGTTTCCAGTGTGTCAAAATTGACTCATACCTTAGCGATGATGAATTGGTGACCCACGGTGTCCCCCAAGGAAGCGTATTATCTCCAACCCTGTTTCAGGTCTATGTCAATGACCTGTGCGCGATGAATCTTCCAAACTGTAAGATTTACGCTTATGCAGACAATACCGCGATACTCGTTTATGGACCTACTTGGGATAGTGTAAAAAAATACGCGGAGTCAGCTCTATACAAAATAATGAAGTAGCTTAATGTAAATCTACTCTCACTGAACTTACAAAAAACCACCTACATGCCCTTCATAATACGACGTAATACCATACCGTCCAACACCTTCGCAATAACTGCTCACTCATGCCAAAACCCCTGCATACCTTGCACTTGTCCGACTCTCACTAGAACTGATTGCGTCAAGTATCTGGGAGTTCAGATAGACAATGGACTAAGATGGGACAAACACATTGATGCCCTTACAACAAGAACAATACGCCTTATACACATATTTAAATCTCTCAGAGAGTCCGCCAATTTTGACACACTAAAGATGGTTTATCTTGCATTGTGCCAATCGATTATTGGATATTGTATTTCCGTATGGGGAGGAACAACAAAATCTAACTTTCTTAGAGTGGAGAGAGCACAAAGAGCCATCCTTAAAGTAATGACACGTAAACCCTATAGATATCCAACATCAAAACTGTACTCCGATTGTAAGGTGCTTACTGTCAGACAGCTCTTCTTGCTCCAATTAGTCCTAAGAAAACACGCGAACTTGCCGCCGTCAGACCCCAACAAACGAATAAAAATCCCACAAGCCCACAAGCACAAAACTACTTTCGCCAAACATCACTTCTACATTCTTAGTACTCACATCTATAGGAAAATTCATAAACAACTAAACCTAATAAACCTAAACACTCACGCTGTTAAATCAAAAGTAACAGAATGGCTACTACAGAAAGACTATATGTCTACGGAGTTCCTACTAACTTACATCGCATAATAGGACGCACTATGAATGTATAAGCGCACAAACACTCTGTCTCTGACACATGCACACACACACGCACACACCCACACACACACGCACGCGCGCGTGCGCTCTCGCACTCACACACACACACACACACATCATAAATTGTAATGGTAGACCTTCACCGTTCACCAGTTGCATTAAATCAAGCTACTTAAATACCTTTTAGCCGAACACTGTCTCTTAAAATACAGGTTAATCCTAGTTTAAGAGGCAGAGTTTATACATTAATTGAATACAGATTTTCTGCAACCTATTTCAGCATAGAAATGTAACATACTCGTATTTTAACCTCTTAGTTTTAACGTTAGTTATCACAACCTGACTTGGTAAAAACATCAAGCTTCTGTGCCATGTATCTGTATTTTTGGTTAATAAACTATTATTATTATTATTACCTTCACATCTGTATCCTCATACGGGGTTGGCAGAGGTATACCTCTGCCTACCCGTAAGGGGTTAAGGGAATATAGTATACTGTGTACTATACACCTACTATTTGAAATCGCTGTCCCAATGTTATTACATACAAACATTCTTTAATATTATTACGGAAACGTTAGTGTAAACGAATCCTTAATTTTGCGGCACAAACATCAAACGCGCCGACAAAGGACTTGTCGGCGCATTTGACGATGTCTTGAGATTCGAGGTGACCTTGCTATTATAGTTATAGTTATGAAATAAACATAAATTAGGGCATATTGTACCTTACTCGAATCACTTAAAGTTGTATTTTTGCAAAGTAATAGGCAAAAAGCAATACATTTACGACCGAAGCTGAACACAAAATAAGTTGAATCATTACACAACATTAGTATAATACACACACACCGTCACGCCTATATTCCCCAAGCGGGGGTGGCAGAGGTGTACTAAGTAGACCCACGTTTCGCCGACGATGTTAAGCCCCATGTACTCCGGACTCGTACTGGGAAGTTGTCGCTAGAAAAACTACTCTTGTCCGACCTAGGATTTGAACCCAGGACCTCGTGATCACAAAGCGATGCGCTTTGCCACTAGATCAACGAGGCAGTATTTTTTATTATAATTTATTAGTATAATATTTTTTTATTCGTACAGTACACACAAATAGATTTTTGAAACTATGTGAAATGTGTTGTTAACCCAATATTACCTATATTGTATTGTAATTCTTTTTTTTAATAAAGGATCATAGCCCCACACTAGGATTTATTCCTGTGTCGTGGATGCCTTAACAAATTTACATACACAAATACCCAGACTGAAACAAAAAAAAAGTGTAGAATTGTCCCGTGCGGGAATCGAACCCGCGACTATTAGACAGTGGGCGGAGGGGCTTAAGCGCTAAATCGTCCGTCGAATATAAATCTAAATAGGATTTATATTTGATATTGAAACTAGTACTAGTATAATATATTTTATTTATTGGTCGTTAGGCACAACAGGCATTTTCATATTTGAGCGTCTCTATACTACGGAAGACACGTTAAGCCTTTGGTCCCGGTTACCACTTAATGTGGTAGTCGTTGAGCCGAGTCTGAAGCCGCGGCTTGATAAATTCCAACAGCAGATGGCACAAACCTGCCTCCACCAGTCTGCACTGGGTCTGCGTGGTGGAATATGACTTAATCTCTTTCGCCTCGATATGTGAGAGAAGGCCTTTGCCAAGCAGTGGGCAGTATAGGCTGATATTATATACTTGAGTAAGTACTTAAGTAGACAGTACTTGTCAAGACTAAACCAACCTAAGTACCGTGGGGCTATGTTAAGTAGTTAGGTAGCCCTATTGGCCATCTACCATTATCAAACCAGGTACTATATTATTGCATTGTCATAGAACTTATATACGTATGCCAAATTTCAGGTCAATTTGAGAACCGCATGTGTTTGAAAAGTAGATCACAAACTACCTTTGAACTAATAATAACTTTGACCCGGAAAGACAGAGAGGCATACGAACAGAGCAAGATAATTAAAAATTAATAGGTACTCCACGCAGTTAATATTAATGCAGAGATGCACTGGCCAGCGGACAAGGAATATTTCCACGTTCACCACGGCGAGACATCTAATATATGCTTTCCCCCATAGCAACAGCCGAGGCCGTTCCTCCCTGAACCGCCCTTAAGCTAGTTGCCCCTACGCCCTTTTGCCCCCCATTTGGGGAATACCGGCGTGATGGTGTTTACTTTTTATTTTAAAGTTTGTTTTGTAAATATACATTTATTTTTTTTTATTTTTAAAAAAACGTAGCCCCACACTAGGATTTATTCCTGTGTCGTGGGTGCGTTTACAAACATGAAAATTCACATACACAAATACCCAGATGGAAACAAATAATTGTGGATCACACAAAGATTTGTTCCGTGCGGGAATCGAACCCGCGACTTTTAGACACAGTAGGCGGAGCGACTTAAGTTCTTAACCACTGCGCTAAATCGTATACAATGAAGTTAAAAGGTAAACTGTTTTACTTATTTTGAATTACCTTTATAGTCTGTTTTTTTTAAGTGGTCAGTTTTACTAAAACTTATTGTGTGATAACTTAAGGCAATAGAATTGGTTCAAAATTAGTTTATTTTATTCATTCATTAATTCCCCAATCCTTGATCTTTATCCCAACCGACCATTTTAGTGTCTTTAGTTGTCACACCATGTTTGTTCATAAAATTTGGTCACTTCAGAAAAAACAGACTTTACCTAGCACCATTCCGATCTCAGCCTTGAATCTATTCGCACCTATATAAAAGCCGAGAGCCCGCTTTTTAGCTGCTGCCGCCTACGCACCTAACTCGCCTCGTATCAGCCGTTATCGGCGCCCGTGCCATATTCTCAGCAACCCTCACAATGCCCTTACTTCCCTCCTATCAGATACCGATATCACACACAGGATTAGACACCGACCTCGCCGGCGACGTTCGCTGGCCAGTGCAGAGATGCACTGGCCAGCGGACAAGTTTCTTCCACGTTCACCACGGCGAGACACCTAATATATACCTTCCCCCATAACAACAGCCCAAGCCGAGGCCGGTCCTCCCTGAACCTAGTTGTCCCTATGCCCTTCTGCCCCCCACTTGGGGAATACCGGCGTGACGGTGTTTATTTTTTATTTTAAAGTTTGTTTTGCAAATATACATACATTAATAAAGAAAAGAAAGAATTAATAAAGAAAATAAAAAATAAAATAATAAAAAAATCATCAAGCCAGATCCCCTGCGGGGCAGGTATGTAATAAATGAAACAAAAGTAATTGGTAAAGCAACAAGTTTTATTTATGAATAACAATTCAATAATCACATGCAAGTCATTAGGTATTATTAAATGGAAACTTGTAAGTCCTCATCAGAACAAAAACACATACCATCTTTGTAACCTATGACCACCAAAAATGCTATTCGATTTGATTTGAACAATGAACGATCAACATAATACAGTGTGGTATATCACACAGTAATGGTTCCACTTTGCTACCAAGGTTACCACACCATAATTATACAGCCATAATTTAAAAACAAATTGAAATATAAACATCTTTTCTTTCATTCATTAGTATAAAAATTCCCACCACAGATGACATCACTGCACATCTTTCTCTACAAGAGTAGGTCAACTTGGGTGTTCTAATTTTCTCAACCATCAGCAATTCTGTAAAAGAAGTTTGATATGAAAGATATGATTTTTAGACGCAAAATTAGTGCTTCATAATATAGAAACACATTATGTGATGAACAATTAAGACTTACTAATAGAAAATGTATTATAATAACCCTACATTCCACTTGTAATGAAAAATAGCCTATAATGTTATTTTAGGTCATCATCATCTACCTATGCCCTATAATTAAATCAATGATACAAATATTTAATTCACCACAAAATCAATAATGTAGCACACCACAAATTATGTGTTTGTAAAATAACAAAAGTCACACTTATTTTAGTAGATACGTACCTGTTTTTATGATCACAGTTTTAAATGGGCCCCCTAACGCATTTAATTGGTAGGGTAGGTCTTTCCACATTTCTCGATGACCTTCCTTGAGGAGAAGAATTGATGTACCCAGATTCCACCTATGGGTGGGTAAATATGCTAATTGGGCTGTAGACGCTTTCGTCCGGTTCATTGTGACTAGAAACTAAAACAAAACACAATATTTTTAAGATAAATGTGTAGACTATTGTTGAAATTGAGAAGTTCACTTTAATAGATGAGCCACCACAATTTTCCAATGTCACCGGTTATGAGTAATAATTTATTATTACGACGACGACGCGATGATCATAAAATATCATTTAAATTGCAATAAAACTATTTAAAAATGTTTATTTACATTGAATTACCTTAGCAAGTTTTTAACATGTTTTCAATAACACGCAAGCGCGGAGCGTGTTATTTTGACAGTTCGAAACATGGCGTGTGACGAGCCTTGTCATGTTTTCAAATCTGACAGTGGCATACAGAATTCCATTCCACGCCAATAACACGTATGTTTGATAACACGTCTTGTTTCGTGTTTAAATTGTCATAGCGAATAAGGGCCGTGAAGTCTTCCGAGAGGTATTACAAAAGATGCAAAATTTAGTTTTCCCAATAAACTTTTTGCCGATTGCCAACTCCATCGGTGACTTTTTAGAATCTTGTTGAGGTCTCTTCGTAGAGAGCATATTTTCTTTGCCGGAAGCCCGTTTGTGTTGTGAAAGGTGTCCCATTCTATTCCCAGGTACTCGATGCATTGAGATGGATTCTGGAGAGATTTGTCCGTGTTGATAAGCCCAGCTTTTCGAGAAATTGTACTGCCATAGTGGCGTCTTCTAGCAATTGTAGTGGATCTTGATTGGCAATCAAAAAATCGTCGAGGTACACAATGACTCTTATGCCGTAGCCGTGATGCAATCCAATTTGACACTCTTGCAAAGGTTAATGGCGCTGTTGATAGACCAAACGGGAGACATGTAAACTGGAGAACCCTCTCTTGGTGAACTATTGACAGGAATCTGCGATGACGTTTGGCAATTGGTATATGGAAGTACGCCTGGGAAATATCTATTTTTATTAGATAATCTCCTTTTTGTAAGAAATGAGGTACTTTGAAGTGGTTTAATAAACGAAATTGCTTCGGAGTGAGATAATTGTTCAGGCCTTTCAGGTTGATTATTGGACGTACTTTGTTGTTGGGCTTTGGGACTGGAAACATAGTTGATAAGAAACCTGTCTGAACCGTTGAATTTTCTAAGACCTTTTGCCGTATGAGATCCTGGATCTCGGAATCCAATTTTTTTGTTTTGAATTTGGTAAGTGTCCTCGAAAGAAAAGGTATTAGTGGGGGCTTCTTCACAAAGGGGATAATATACTCTTTTATTATTTGTAGAATGTTTAAAGGCGCCCCTCCTTTCTCCAGATCTCTACAAATTTCGAAAGTCGCCCCCCCTAAGAAACATCAGTCATTTCTGTGTCTCTTAGTGGTCTGGCCTTTATAAGACTTGCTTCGGAGAGAGGTTTGGCCTTGATCTCTATTTCTGGAGCTAAAGGGACGCTTGAAGGTTTCGCTCGTTTTGGTGGTACTTGGTTTTCGCGGGCGGTTGAACGATTTCGACGTTTTTGACACTTTATGTGTTGATTTAAGCTGTCGTGCGGAGTACGCGCTATTAAAATTTTTGGTTTGTAAGGGTCTTCTATGGGAAAATCGAAAGAAGTTTTGTTGAGAAGGCTGTTTTAGCAACTCCGCTAGTCGTGTTTCATCAAAAAGATGGGTGGTTGAGGGTGGGATTGCACCGAAGAGAGCTGCTTGATATTCTCCTTTCGGAAGAAATCGATTCCTTCTTTGTTCAATAATCTCTGCTCGTCGACCACACACATACTGGAGCAGATCATCAGAAAGAGATTTGAAAGCTGTATCTGTCGATAAGATATTTTTTAAATCCTGTTTTATATTTGGGTGTTTGCTGGCAAGATCTTTTAGTAAATTTGCAAGAGCTTCTCGTTGAAGTAGCAGACCATGCGAAATAGTCCCTAAAGTATAGTCCATTCGAATTAAGTGATCTGGATTCGAAAGGGATCCATTTGAAACAAGGACAGGATTAACTTTTAAGGGCTAAAGAACGGACAAGCATGAAGCTTTTTCTGAACTTCAGAATACCGAATCTGGTTGAAGGATTCTTCGCCTAAACGCTGACACTCTGCACCTTGAAGGGCAATATGTGGCTTAGGGGCTGGAATCAGTGGGTCTTGTTGTTTTGTAGAAGGTGCCCAGTCGAAGTCTTCAACTACGTTGCATGTTGGTGGTTCCCATGGTTTTGATGATAATGGTTGAGGCATGTTCTCCTCATCCTCTGAGAGTTCAGGAGAAAAAGATTCATTTTCAGAGCCCGACTACAAGTGGTCTTCCGGTTGGAAACTTTTGATAAAATTTTCCATCATTATTTCTAATTTATGTTGGCCTTGTTCCAATTTGTCCAGGCGACTGGATTTTTTCGTCCTACCAGATAAAGTTTTCGTAGATGGAATACATATCTCGTCTTTGGACAAGTCAGCTCGTGTTAATTCCTTATTTGCTTCTTCTCTGCTTTTAAGGAGTGGTTTCATCTCTATTATGGACGCTATAACGAGTTCAATTTGGACCCCTGAACCTCGAACTCTTGCTGCCAGAGACATTGGATGTATAATAAGGCCAACACATATTGGCCAGTCCAAAAGTTTGAGCTTAATGTTTCTATAAGTCTTTTCTTTCAAAGAAGTGCAGTCAGGTGAAAAAGCTCTAGCCAATCCAACGGTGGGAATTGCGAACCTAATTTTATTTAGAATCTGGGGATCAAATTCACATCCCAATAGCTCTTCTTTCTCCAAGATTCTTATTTTCCAATCCTTCCATCCTGTGGGTAAATGACTATTTATTAATCGTATTATCCTTCCAAGGATAATATTATCTCCGGGATCATCTGCCTCCCAGCTAAGTAAGGATTCGAGCGTGCACATATCCGTCGAGGGTGTGACCTAAAACAAATAAAAAAGGTCAACTTCGGAAAGTTTATTTCTATAACTTTCGGGTTGTCTTCGACAACTATTAATACAACGTAACTTTAAGTATGTGCAGTTTTCATGGCAAATCCACAAAACTCACAGAATTAGTGCATTAGGTTCATGAGTTCGACCCATATCGCTCGCGAGACTGACCCGTACGGCTCGCTAAATTGGCGCGAACAGCTCGTGAAATTGGCCCGAACGGCTCGAAAAATCGGCCCGTACGGCTCACGGAATCGGCCCGTACGGCTCACGGAATTGGCCAGCACGGCTTAAGAAATCGACCCGTACGGCCCGAGAAATTGACCCGTACGGCTCGGGAAATTGGCCTGTACGGCTCAAGAAATCGACCCGTACGGCCCGGGAAATTGGCCCGTACGGTCTGGGAAAATGTACCCGTACGGCTTGTAATTGAACCGTACGGATTAGTATTTCGATCTGTATTCCTCGTAAATACGGCACCTAAGGCCTACGATTATAGTCACGGGTTATAGAGTTACCCTAAAGCGAGCAGGTTAAGACAAATAATTTCGCTTGACTGGAATATACAGATCGTAAATCTGGGCTAGGAGGCACGCAGATTATAAATTCCGCATATAACTAACTTTTTCCTTGAATGAGGGCAGTAAGTTAATCTGTATAAACTAGAATAAAATTAAAATCAAAAATACAAGCACCTACAATAAAAAATAACTTAACATTATGCAATGAAAGTCCGTACAATCACTAAATACTTTATGTATAACACTAACGATCAAAAATATGAAAAGCTTTCGTATTTTGATCTCGAACGAACACACGTCGTTACTATTTTGTGTGGAAAGGTGACACACGTGCTTCACGGGATAATCGAAAGCGTACTGACGATCACCGCGCGGCACTCGCCCGTGCGCGTCCCGCCCCCGAGGAGGGGAAACGCGGCGACGGGCGAGAGTCGAGCGCATCTAGACAGCACGGGGATCTATGACACGCGAGTTTCTAAGGAAAAATCGAAGGATAAAGTAAAATTATTGAACGGAGAATGCGCGAGAAGTCCGATGGAGTGTTGTGTGAGGCACAGGGAGGTTTCAGGTCTGGAAGAGGATGTTCGGATCAAGTTTTCTCCCTCCGCAACATCGTAGAAAAGCATCTGGCAGTAGGCCGGAAGGTTTTCTGCGGTTTTGTGGACCTGGAGAAGGCGTTTGATAGAGTCGTGCGAAAGAGACTTTGGGACACTTTGCCAGAGTATGGTATAAACGGCACCCTGTTGCGAGCCGTCCAGTCCACCTACGTGGACAGCAAGGCATGCGTACGGGTGGGTGGTAACATGTCACCTTGGTTTGACGTTAAAATCGGCGTCAAGCAGGGTTGCGTGTTGTCCGCTGTTTATAGTGTATCTGGATAAAAGTCTTCAAAGACTGAATGCGATGACTGAAGGGGTAAAAATGGGTGATCTAGTGATAAACCACCTATTTACAGAGTTTACAGATTAGAAATTGTCTAATAGTTTACAGATTAGAAATTGTCTAATCTGTAAACTAAGCAATACCATAGTATTTGTGGGCATATACCGGTCACCATCGTTTAAAAATATTGATAATTTTTTAAATAGCCTCGATAACATTCTCATTTCAATAAAAACTTTTGCAAACATAATCCTAGCGGGAGATTTAAACATCGATATTAAGACTGGGAACCTTGATACTCGACGATCTAATGAATATCTAACTTTGGCCGCTACTCATTGCCTTCTACCCACGCATTAGTATCCTACTAGGTTAGAGAACTGTTTAGACCACATATTGTTAAAAACTAACAACATAGCTACAACTATAGTAGTAGAAACTTGTGTAACAGACCATTACCCAGTGATGTTGTGCCTAAATCTTAAAAAAGCCCATCATAAGCCTAGCGCTTACACTACATCCATAAATTACATAGAAATTAGAAATGCTATTGAAAATGCGGACTTCAGGCAAGTGCTGTCAACTACAGATGCAAATTATGCATGTAATCCACTCATCAACATTCTTTCGCCAATAATAAAACTTAATACCAGAATTTTGAAAATCCCTTCTAAATGCCGTATTCTAAAACCCTGGATTACGGAAGGTTTATTACGTTGTATACGTAACCGTGATCTAATGCACTATAAACTTCGTAAGTCTCAGGGTAATATGATTCTTAAAACTACATACGTTCGGTATCGTAATTTTTGCAATGGACTGCTACGTAAACTCAAAGCAGCATATGAACAATCTGAATTCTCAAAGACGAAAAACAAACTCAAAGCCACTTGGGATATAATCCGTAAAATTACAAATATGCAGCATGACAAGAGAATAGCTTTGGAACTGCTCAAAATCAAAAACAACCTCGATCAATCTGTCAATTATGTAAATTCTTTCTTTGCTGGGATCGGAAGAGATTTGGCCACTAGTATGACATCTTTGGGCCGCCGCGATATTCCACCGCTAGTATTAGCGGATAGCATATCACCAGTTAACTCGTTAGTCATATTACATGTTGATGAAGCTGAAACAGAACGCATCATAATGAGTTTGAGAGAGGATTGTGCGGTGGGTTGGGATGCTATTTCCTCCAAGATATTAAAAGCGCCACGTGCTACTCTAGTTCCATTAATTACATATATTTGTAATCTTTCAATAGATAATGGCGTTTTCCCCCTAGCTCTAAAAAAGGCAGTTGTAACTCCTATACACAAAAGTGGAAACAGAGACGATGTTAATAACTATAGGCCAATATCGGTACTTCCCGCACTCTCTAAAATTCTGGAAAGAGTCTTGAATAATAGTTTGGTAAATTTATTACAAAATCAAAATATTATTGCTAATAACCAATTCGTTTTCCGTGCGGGAGTATCTACAGACGATGCTTTGATATGTCTCACTAACTCTATAGTTAAAAACATAGATAACAAGCGCAAATGCATTGGGATATTCCTTGATTTGTCAAAAGCTTTTCACACTGTCTCTGTCCCCATTCTTTTGTCAAAGCTGGAAAAAGTAGGTGTGAGGGGAATAGCTTTGGACATTTTCAGAAATTACTTAACTGGACGTGTGCAATGTGTTAAAATAGGAGACTGTATTAGCGGAGAAGAGCCACTTTTGTACGGGGTTGCAAGACAGTATCCTGGGACCAACTCTCTTCCAAATTTATGTCAATCATCTCTGTCAATTGAAACTACCAAACTGTGAGATAATTGCATATGCTGATGATACTGCGCTAATAATTTCTGGTGCAGATTGGCCTGAAACGAAAAGTCACGCTGAAAAGGGGTTAAAAGTAGTAATGGATTGGCTCTACAGAAACCTTCTTACAGTTAATCTTGAAAAAACAAAATTTATAACATTTACAAACTCATCATCTCATAACCCGCCGCAAAATTTCTTTTTGAAAGCACATACGTGTCCCTTTCCCCCCCCCCCCCCCCCCCCCGCAAATGATTGCTCATGTACCGTGGTAACTCGAACCGCAGAAATTAAATATCTTGGCGTTCAAATTGATCAACGACTAACTTGGCATGCGCATATACAGTCACTCGCTCCTAGATTAAGTAAACTAATTTATATATTCAAAAAATTACGCCAATCTGCAAATAAAGACACACTGAAACTTATCTATTTTGCGCTCTGTCAATCTCTCCTAACATACAGCATTGTAGCGTGGGGAGGGGCATCAAAAACTGCCTTTCTCGAGCTCGAAAGAGCCCAAAGAGCAGTCCTAAAGGTGATGACCTCAAAACCGTTTAGATACCCAACTACTGATCTCTACCATGAGTGCCAAGTTCTCACTGTAAGGCAACTTTATATAGATAGATAGATAGAGTACTCTTTATTGTACACCAATGAAATTACAATTAATAATATATATACTCCGAACAGTATTAAAAAAACATAAGTCACTAATCTTTAGGCCGCAATTGATTAAAAGTAAACGCAGAAATCATCCAGTGTGTAATATGGTAAAACACAGAACGACCTCGGCGAGCCACCAGTACTACGTCTTACATGCCCAACTATACAACAAAGTCCACAAAACTTTGGATATTTACTCTTTAAATTATAGGGAAGTAAAATGCAAGGTTACAAAATGGCTAAAAACTCTAAACTATAGTCATACCGAAATGCTGCTTAACAGTATGCTTTAGACACATATGATTGAATTGCACTCCTATATTTACCTCCATAACAAACACACATCTATATAAACCCACATCTCACACACGTAGCACAATACACACATCTCACACACGTAACATAACATACACACATCACACACCACCACACATAAAAAACTCAGGCAAGTAAAAAAAAGGATTCCTTACCGTAACTTTAATTTTAGTGTTATGTAACCTGTAAAGGAACACTGACTCCCAAAACACAGGTTGTTACTTAGTTTGGAAGGCAGAGGTTACAAAAATGTATGCCATTAATTACCAGTCTGTATTTAGCCACTAGGAATCTTTGTATTGTGATCCCTTATTACTGGTACTGAATAAATTATTATTATTATTATTATAGTATATATCATACTTACAATGAAGAGATTCCTGGCATAATAATATCCTTTTTGCAATAATATCTTTCCTTGCATCTTATCATGGATACCAGCGTACCATCAATACAACCAAGCACCCCAGGATTATGATTTTTTCATAAAATCATTGAAACATCAAAAAACATTGAAACAGTGGGCATTATTTTATAATAGTTTTAGCATAGGTAAGATTAAGAAATTGAATGTTAGGACTTTTAAAAATTACCTTTCCTTGAGAAGTTGTCGTTCATCATAATAGTAGAGCATTAAAACTTTGTGGATTGCTCTAAAAGCAGCTATTCTCTAAGAAAACAGCCTTGAGCGCAGCGCTGCCGCAGCGACGAATCTTCACTTTGGTTGGTTGGTATTCACAACAAGCGACACTAGCGCTGCTGTGACGGCCGTAAACTAGAACAACTCAACGTCGAGCTAATTGACAGTTCCTCAGGAATTTTGGTATTCCCTAAGAAAAAACAGCCTCGACGACGCCGACAGCCTCGCCCACAGCCTCGCTTTTATCTGTCAAATCCAAAAGCTACAATATTTGCGCTGAAACGTTGTACTTAGTGACTAAATCTACTTATACTGTATTTTTAAGAGTGTTTATTGTTAAATAACATAAAATATGGCAGCTCAATTAATTGCTAAGCTTTATTTATTGGAAGAAGCTAAGAAAAGTAACGATTTAAAGAAAGCTCGACAAGCAAGACAAGAAAATTAAAAGCAGTTTCCCGTGACGCAGAGTTTATCAATATTTATAGGCTTTCTGAGGATATAATTAATATATTAGAAAGTGATATAGCTCCATATGTGCGCCTGCGAGGTCGTTCCAGTGGTTTATCCAATAGGCTGAAGGTTTGTTTACAGCTTATTTGTTTCCCGTGACGCAGAGTTTATCAATATTTATAGGCTTTCTGAGGATTAAATTAATATATTAGAAAGTGATATAGCTCCATATATGCGCCCGCGAGTTCGTTCCAGTGGTTTATCCAGTAGACTGAAGGTTTGTTTACAGCTTATTTTTTATTCGATATGTGATGATGCTTTAGCACACACACCGTAGTAATTATATTAAATAGTCTTTGATACACAAAAAAGTCACTTATACTGATTTAATGCTTTTTCAGGTTATATGTACTCTATCATTCTTGGCTAATGGAAGTTACCAAAAAATCATAGGCAAGAATATAGATACGGACGTTTCACAACCTTCGGCTTCTAGAGCTATCCACGAAGTTGTTGATGCTCTAAATAATATTGTCATAATCAAGAAATATATAAGATTTCCTCAAATTTATGATGAACGACGAATTTTCTAGGAAAGGTAAATATTAAAAGTACTAGGATTTAATTCCTTAATCTTATACTAAGACTGCTTTAAAAATCAACCATTGTTTCAATGTTTGTTATAGATTTTATAAAAAATTCAAAATTCCTGTTGTGCTGGGTTGTGTTGATGGTACCCTGGTATCTATGATAAGACCCAAGGAATATGCAATTCGCTTCACACTTTCGTATCGAGCGGACGTGTGTTAGTTGATTCAAATTTTAATCTTTAATTTTAAAATTTTATACTTCTTAGTTCTTGGAGTGGATTATAATAACATCGGTCCCTCTCGTTTTCGCTTGGGGTCGTTGCCATATGACCTAGTGGCCATATTGGACAGTGTCGGACCTTTCACTTGTGGATATTCTAATTAGTGGACCCTCTCGTTTCTACCCGTGACTGTTACCGTAAGAACCAGTAGCCATCTTTGAAGGTGTCGGACTTCCTTTTCTGGTGCGATTGTTGAGCGCTTGGTGCGGACCCGCCATCTGCTACGGAATAGAACGGGTAACATTTGAACCAATTTTGAATTGCTTCTAAAAAGACTCGCCGGTCGGTGAGGCTCGAACTCGGTGTCCCTGTGCCGGCGGTCTTTGCTTAGAGTCGCCGTCCGTGCAGCTGTGCCACGAAAACGTGACGCATGAAATCGAACATTGCAAACATATTCTGGACTTACTCTTATCGCTTTTTGCATGAAACATAAGTACCTTGCAAGATACTATACATCGCTTTTATATAATAACAATGCATTGCCTTGGTTGTGAAATAGGATTAAAAGAAAACAACTTCTTGAAGTGTAATAATTGCTTATCTGGTTACTGCTATGAATGCTTAAATATTAGCGCTGAGTCTACTAATCAGCTGAGCGCAAAACAATTAGCATCTTTAAGCTGTCCGTCTTGCCAAAATATTACAAGGCGCAGAAATAACGATGATACTCCTGTTCGCCAAGCTCGCAAATTTCAAGCGCCTGATGATATAATTAATGTTTCATTTAGTCAGATATCATATGACTCGCATTCGCAGATTGCTAAAAGTATTTCCTCAGGCTCTGTTGTAACTAATGAGTCTGTTTCCATGGAGAGTATCAGTAAATTATTTGATTTAAAGCTTTCTCCGAATTCCACTTTTATGACAAATTTACGAGCCGTCCTTAAAAAGGATATCAAGGAAATGGTAGCTGCAGAAGTGCATCATGTGGTCGAGGGATTGAAGGCTGATTTCACGGCCACAACTGACTTTATCAGTGATGAACAAAAAGAGATCAGGTCATTAGTTATGGAGAAGGACGAGCGAATCACGCTGCTTGAGTCAGAGCTTTCCAGGTGCCAGAATACAATATCAAAACTGCAGAATCGTATTTCTTTAGCCGAAAAGGTCTCCCGCGGGTTAAATTTGGAAGTTCATGAGGTACCTGAAAATAAAAGCGAAAATCTTGTGGATCTTTTCAAGAAACTTAGCGAGTGTCTCCATGTCGTTATATCCGATAGTGATATTAAATCATGCCGCAGAGTCGCGAAGATGAATACAAACTCTAAAAGACCTCGAAATATACTTGTCACTCTTTCGTCGCAGCGCCTTCGTGATGAGCTTCTATCTGCAGTGACGCGTTTTAACAAAGCTCGTACAGTGGATAAGCTTTGTACTACCCATATCGGTATAAACACTACAGCTACAAGAATATATTTGTCTGAACCCTTATCTCCAGAAGCCAAGGAATTGCACAATATTACAAGACAGTTCTGCGAGGATAAAAGTTACAAATTTATATGGGTTCGATATGGTAATATTTACATCCGCAAGGATGAAAAGCATCCAACAATTTTAATTAAAAATCCTGATATGCTTAAGGGCTTAAAATAAGTTTATGTCATATACGTCTTTCCATTATACTCCAAATAAAAGTTGTTTTTATACTTATCTTATTTACATGTTTAATATTATGGTTAATATGTATTATCAAAACGTTAATAGAATACGTAGTAAATTATCCAAATTTTACTTAAACTTGTTAAATTCAAGTTACGATATTGTATGTTTGACGGAAACAAATTTAAATAGAAGCGTTTACGATAGTGAAATAGTTGATGCTCGTTATAATGTCTTTAGAAGGGACCGTGAAGACACTACCTCTCACAAGCGTGAAGGTGGTGGTGTCTTAATAGCCGTTAAGAAGAATTTTGAGGCTATTCGTCAAGAATCATGGGACACTGACTTGGAGGATATTTGGATCACAGTAATACCCAACGCTCGCGATACTCCCAGACTCAATATATGTGTTTGTTATTTGCCTCCCGATATAAGTACTAATCGTTTAGAAGTATTTTATAATAATTGCCAAAAGTTAATACTGAACGATTTTCCCCACGATAATTTTATTTTATTAGGTGACTTTAATGTGCCTGATTACGATCTTAATTATTGTGACGTTTCGGTTCAAGAGACTCTGTTAGATGTTTTGCCTAGTAAAAAACTGAATCTATTAATTGAGTTGCTATCTCTCTGTAATTTAAAACAGTTAAACATAGCCAAGAATGCTAATGGTCGATTACTGGACTTGGTTTTGTCAAATGTCGATACTATTTCAGTTATTGACTCATGCTTCGAGTATTTTAGACAAACATCACCCTGCTCTTATAGTGAATATGTCTGTATATAGTGTTAGAAAAGGCCTCAAACATCGCAAAACGAAACATTTAAACTGGTTTAAATGTAATTATGACAATATAAACACAGAATTAAACTCCTTAAATTGACATGATTTGTTGTCCTCTTCTGATGTTGACGTGTGCACTGATACTTTTTATGATGTACTCTACAAAATTATACACGAGCACACTCTAACAACTGTACCATTTTGTTCATCTTATCCTATTTGGTATAGTAAACCTTTAATTAAGTGCATTAGAGAAAAAAATAAGTATCACAAGCTTCACAAAACATACAAAAATCCTCGGGATTATGACACTTTCTCAATGCTACGCAATAGGTGTAAAAAGCTTACTGAAGAATGCTATAATAATTATTTAATGGCTACTGAAGATAACTTGCAAACGAACATAAGGTCTTTTTGGAGTTTCGTCAACAATAGAAGGGGACAAGTTTCGACCCCACTTACGATGACATATGGAAATACCTCATCGTCACACGGTCAAGAAGTATGTGAACTCTTTTCCGATTATTTAAACTCTGTTTTTGAAAATGTGTCTACTCACAATCCCGTTGATCACAGACACTTGGCCTCTAATGATGGTTGTAATATTAATACACTGTCAAATATTTCAATTAACAGCCAAGACATTTTGAATAAAATTAAACAGTTGGATAAAAATAAAGGATCTGGTCCTGATGGATTACCACCTTTATTTGTTAAACGTTGCGGTGAAGAGTTAGCCATTCCATTAGAAATTATTTTTAATAAATCATTAAATAGTAGCGTTTTCCCTAAGCGATGGAAAACTGCACATATCATCCCGATTTATAAAAGTGGTGACAAATCACGTTGCGAGAATTATCGGCCAATAAGTATTTTATCTTGTTTTGCAAAATTATTCGAGTCTGTTGTGTATGGCCATCACTATAGTCACTTCAAACCAATGATATCCGATAAACAACATGGTTTCGTTAGAAACAGGTCGACTATTAGTAATTTATTAGTATACAAGAATTATCTTTGTCAGACATTTGCTGCCGGAGGTCAAGTTGATTCCATTTACACTGATTTCTCAAAAGCCTTTGACAAAGTCAACCACAGGTTGCTTTGTCTTAAACTAGCATCATATGGAATTCATGGCAGCCTTTACCGCTGGATATGCTCTTACCTTGACAGCAGAAGTCAATTGGTAGCATTCAAAGGATTTTTATCTTTACCTGTTGTGGCAATATCTGGAGTTCCACAGGGGTCACATTTGGGACCCCTATTTTTTGTAATGTTCATCAATGATTTAGTTAAACGTTTAACTTGCCGCTGCCTTCTATATGCAGATGATTTAAAATTATTTCATTCTATATCTAGAATTGAAGACTGTCTGATGCTGCAGAAAGACTTAGATACATTGTCAGAATGGTGCAAGAACAATCATATGTCGCTTAATATTAATAAATGTTTTATAATATCTTTTACAAACAAGCGTCATAAAATTGAAAATGATTACCACATCAACGGTCAAGCACTTAGCCGATCATACATTGCAAGGGATTTGGGTATTTTATTTGACGATAAATTATCATTTCGACCACACTACCAGCTCGTCACATCTCGAGCTAATCAACTTCTGGGCTTTGTTTTTAGAACTACGAAAGGTTTCAAGAAACATAATAGTCTATTGTATCTTTACTTTGCCTTAGTGAGAAGTATTTTAGAGTATGGCAGTCCTATATGGTCTCCTAATTACAAGGTTCACATAGACACGGTTGAACAAGTTCAGAAAAAATGTCTCAGAATATTAAGTTATCGTCAACAACCAGGTCGATCAGATCAGCATTATGTAGATAGACTAACAAAGTATAATATTCAATCCTTAGAAACTAGAAAAATATATATTGATTTAGCATATTTTTATAAAGTTATTCACTCTTTTATTGATTGTTCCGAACTGTTATCACAAATAGCGTTTAATACTAAATTTAGTGCCAGAAGGTCTAATCAGACTAATTTATTCTCTTTACAAGTTTATAAAAATAACATTTCCTACTTCAATCCACTTACGAGAATGGCTCGTCAATATAATGATTTGGCTAAATATAACATAGTTATCGACATTTTTCATCCTAGTTTAAGTATTTTTCTAAAACAATTGAAAAATACCCTTCAAGTCAGCCCAGATCCTGTTAATACAAAGTAACTCAAATATTAGAATTATCAAATCTTTTATTTTTTTATGTAAGATTTCAAAAGTTATGTTCTTAAAGGTACCTAACACTACCCATTATTTGTCCCTTTTGTAATCTTTACTTCTTTTTTTCTACACACCTTATACAGTTACAAGTTGTGTTTTTTTTTTAGATTGTTGTTATGATTTTGCAGTTTGCACATAAATTTACGTTATAATCTAGATCTAATAAATAATATTTTAAGTTGTATATTTTTGATTATAATGTGTACTGTGCAATTAAATAAATTAAAAAAAAAAAGAATATGGGGAAAGATACTTATGCCGAAAAGGATATCATGCTAGAAATATCCTCATTGTAAGTATCATAGCTGTGATAGCCTAGTGGTTAGACTGTTAGACTGCAAAGTCAAAGGTCTCGGGTTCAAACCCAGGCACGCACCTCTGTCTTTTCGAAAAGCATGTGCGTATTAAAAATTAATTATCACTTGCTTTAACGGTGAAGGAAAACATCGTGAGGAAACCTGCATGCCTAAGAGTTTCTCGAAGGTGTGTGAAGTTCGCCAACCCGCACTGGGCCAGCGTGGTGGACTATGGCCTTAACCCTCTCAGTTTGAGAGGAGGCCCGTGCCCAACAGTGGGACAGTTTCTTAACAGGGCTAATATTGAATATTGAAGTATCATATATGTAGGTCTAGATGGTAAACATGTGACAAGTTAATTGCTTAAATTCACCTCTCAATGAGTAAATGTAGCGGTTAATGCCCAAAATCTTCACAAGAGGCCTCATATATGATAGATAAGAAGAATTAATAGTATATTATTGCTGTGATATTACTACTTGTTCCAGATTAATGATGCAGATCTTAACATCTTGCATGTGAATGGTACTTTTGGAGGTGCAACACATGATAGTTTTGTGTTTTCTAATACAAGAATAAAGGAGCATTTAGATCATTTAAATAATAATGGAGAAATAGTATACTTACTAGGTATGTTATTATAGAAAACATTCACTTAATTTCTATCTATCATTATCATCATGCCAGATCCCTTGCGGGGCAGGCAGAGAGCATAGATTTCCAATAGGTTCTTTCCTTGCATATCTCTCTGGCTTCCTCCACTCTCATAGTTCATATCATACACGCTCGCCAGTTACAGAGACTCTTGGCTTGAAATTCAGATAAGACACTGTCTATTTGGTCATGGTAAGATAGTCTTTAGGTAGCTTAATTAAATTAAGGACTAGACATATTTAAGCTATATATCCTCAATGATTCCAGGTGACTCAGGATATCCTCAAAGGCCATATTTAGTAACTCTGTTCAATAATACCGAAGCTGGCACTCCGGAGTGTCATTACAATAATTTGCACTGCAGTGCTCGGAACTGTTCTTTTTTTTTTTTTGTTAAAACGTAGCCCCACACTAGGATGTATTCCTGTGTCGTGGGTGCGTTTACAAACATGAAAATTCACATACACAAATACCCAGACCGGAACAAATAATTGTGGATCACACAAATATTTGTCCCGTGCGGGACTCGAACCCGCGACTATTAGACGCAGTGGGCAGAGCGGCTTAAGCTCTTAACCACTGCGCTAAATCGTCCGTATATTTGAATGTGTTTAAATTTTGAATCTCAAAACAGTTGAAAGTATTAGGATTAATGCTATTGTTTAGTCACAGCGTCGATTGGAATCTGTCAGGTTACGTACGAAAATGAATCTTTCTAAGGAAAATGTTCGTGCAATAATAATAATAATAATAATATTTACTTTCTCTACACAAAGGTACTTACATTCTAATAGGGACTAAATACAGTACTTTTGTAGTGCACCATTTGTGAGAGACTGGCATCTGCACTAGGATAGGGTTATCCTGTCTGACAGATTACCAGGCCCCCGACACAAAAGATAATAGTACTTATAGCTTAGGTGACTTAGGATCTAGGTAATCCGGTACAGGTAGAGACATGTAGGTAAATTTGAGCATGTGTATGGGTGTGTGTCAGTGTGTTTATGTGAGTGTGTGTGTGTGCGCGTGCGTGTGTGTGCGGTGCACACATTATAGGAAGCATAAGGTATACAAATTATTTATGTAAGAAAAAATATATTAGATTAGTTGTAGGATTTGATAGCAAAGAAAAATCAAGTGTTCCAGCATCAGCATATATTTATCAGCAATTGTTCCGTTTGTTCATAATTAAGGTTTTGCAGCCAGAGTGTTACTGTGCGTTTGCATTTATTTTTAGTGAGAGGGTAAATAGTTAGGATACGATTTAATTTGTTGTATAAATATGGGCCAAGGAAGCAAAACAGTTTGTGTGACACACTGGATTTAAGTAAATTTGTTGGACATACATTGTAACTTAATCTTCTTCGGGTCATTGGCATATGATTGTAATGCAATTGTGAGTGTTTTTTTTATATTGTATACAGAACAAAAAGTTGTCTGACAGTAAGAACCATGCATGAGGTATACAGTTCAAAGGTAGGATAAAAAAGGGGAATGAGAAACCTACTTTAAGGACGGCTCTTTGAGCTCGTTCTAACGGTAGCATATAGGTCTTTGCGCAACCTCCCCATATTGTTATACCGTATGTTAATATGGATTGACACAAGGAGTAATAAGTTAGTTTTATTATGTTCTTGTCTGCAACATGACGAAGATTCTTAAATATATATATTAATTTGCGAATTCGGGAAGTGAGAAGGTTTATGTGTTCCTTGAAATTTAAATTTTTATCTACTATGATCCCTAGGTATTTGATACTGTTAACTTTTTGCAATCTGGGGCAGTCGCATGCGATATTGGAGTTCTGCCATTTGTGGGCTTTTATATCAAGAGTGGAGATGTGTAGTTGTTGCGGACTTTTAAGGGACATTGTCATATATTTGGTTTTGCTTACGTTCAGAGAGAGCAAGTTAGCGGAGACCCATTTAGTAACAATATCAAACCCTTTTTGTGCAAAATGATATGCCTCTTCCCACGTGTCCCCACTAAAAATCAAAGCCGTATCGTCAGCATAGGAGACAATTCTTCCATTTGGTAGATTCAAATTACATAGGTCGCTTGTGAATGCGAGAAATAACGTCGGCCCCAGTACACTTCCCTGTGGTACTCCATATAGCACCTCACGTTGATCGCTCATCCAGTTTTCTATTTTAACACATTGTACGCGCCCTGTTAGATAACTCTTAAAAAGTTCAAGTTGCGTTCCTCTTACGCCCAATCGTTCTAGCTTATTCAGCAGTAATGGTACAGAAACTGTGTCGAACGCTTTAGCTATATCCAAAAATATCGCAATAACTTTTTTCCTGTCTTCAATTCTACCCATCACAAAATCCGTAACGTCATGAACCGCGTCACATGTGGCTTTTCCTGCACGAAAGCCATATTGAGCACTTGATAACATTTTTTTAGACTCCAAGTAAGTCATCAATTTTTTATTGATAATCTTTTCCAAGATTTTAGAAAAAGTAGGTAAAATGCAGATAGGGCGATAGTTATCGACACAGTTTCTGTTACCAGTCTTGTAGATTGGGTAAACTAAGGATTGTTTAAATTCTGTGGGAAATATGCCTGAAGTTAGGGACAGATTGCATATGTAGGTGAGCGGTGCTACTAAGACATCAACATATCTTTTTATGAGGGCTCCAGAAAGATTGTCAATTCATGTCGCACAGTTTTTTTTCATACTTAGTATCTCCGTTTTTATTTCGTTTTTGTCCGTAGGTAGTAGTACAAAGGAGTTAGAGGTCATTGGTATGGGCGAAAATGATGACAAATTGTTATTCTTTACCGATTCTGCCAAAGTTTTACCCACATTAACAAAGAAGCCATTTATTAAGTTTATTGCTTTCAGTGGATTTTTGTCACATATAAGTTCAGAAGCTGGTTGTTTCCTTTGGTTTGTGTTTGTGATATTTTATATTACTTGCCATAGCATCTTGCTATTATTTTGAGCTTCATTGATTTGATTTTTTTCATATTGTCTTTTAACTTTCTTCAGTAGTGAATTACAAAAATTACGATATCTTATGTAGGTAATTTTAGTTATTTAATTTTCTGGCTGTTTTTTACTTTTTAAATGTAATTTATCCTTATTTTTAATACAGCGATTATCCACGGTTTAATTATACGCTTTCGGTTAGAAACTGTTTTTTTGGAGGAACAAAGATTGATCATGTTTTTCATGGAAGTGATTAAAAAGTGGTAGCTTCATTTGGATTTTTTAAAGAATATATAGGACCAAAGTCGAATTGTTTTATCATTAAATCTAGGGCATTATAATCAATTTGGTTAATAATTTTAGAAGATATATGTTTCTGCTGATTATATTTTAGGCTTAAAATAATACTATAGTGATCAGTAACGGTGGTTGGAACAACAAAACCTTTAGTAGGGTAATTATTAGTCTTTACGATGAAATGATCCAAACATGCTAATAGACGTGTAGGTATATCGAAAGCTGGCAGCATACCATGGAAGGCTAGTAAATTAAGATAACTTTCCTTTCTGGTGTCTATTGATGTACAGGATATATCAAGGTTAAGGTCTCCTGTTAAAATTATATTTTTGTATGAGCTTATATCTTCCAGCAGTTTGTTTAATGTTTCTAAAACATACTTATGTTTCGTTCCTTTGGGGGTCGGTAAATTGCAATAATAACTGTGGTTAAATCTAGTTTTATTAATAGGCAATTGGCGTCTGAAATATTAGGTTCTGAAATGTTGTATGAATGTGAAGATTTGTAATAAACTGTGACACCTTCGTTTTGTGAGTTATTTTTGGCTGTGGAATAGTAAGAGTATCCATCCAAAGTAGGAAGGATTGGGTTACTAGGCAGCCAGCATTCTGTAAGGATAATTAAATCCCAGTCTATTTTGGTATTGATCAAAACTATTTGAAAGTCATCAATATTACGGCTTAAACTACGTATATTTTGTGTTATTATGTTCAGAGAAAGTTTTCCATTATAGACAGATTTAGAGCAATCCTTTATACGACACATAGAACAATGAGCTACAGAGATGGAATCTAGGTAATTATCAAAAGCGTTGCTATCGAATTTTAAGTATAATAAATATTAGGAACTTGGTGTTGATCACATTATTATAGGCCTGATTGATTAAATTATTTTTATAGAATATCGTAGGATAAACCTGGAAGGGAAACATTCCACTATTTTGTATCAGATTATCCCAAATTTCCTTTAAATAAAACAGATTATTATATTTTTTCATTACTTTGTTGTGGTTGTGTAGTTCAGTGTATGATAGTGTGATGTATATGAGTTTAGTGTATGTGCGAGTGTAAATGATTACTTGCGGTGAGTATATGTAGTGTGAATCATGCAAAATAGCGTTACAAGAGCATGCATTAACTAATGTAGAATTATAATGTGGAAATAACAAAAAATTAAAATTCTTTAACGAAGGGTAACCTGGGGCATTGAGCTGATAATAGTTTATAAAGGTGGTACATAGTCAGATTGTCGGTTTGAGATTTTGCAGTGTGGCTTCGGAGTCGATGCGTATAGCAGGCTGTCCTTCCTTTTTTCTAATATAGATTTTACCGTTAGTTGTCCAGCAGTAAGAGTACTTGTTCGAATTAGCAAATCCCCTGGCAATAGAGTAGAGACGTCTTGTTTTATATGTTACGTTTTCGGACTTTACCGTGTTGTGCCGGCAGAGCAGAATAGCACCACCCCATATCTTCCCGTGGGTATCGTAAAAGGCGATTAAGGGAGTGTGAGAAAATACTGACTCCTTGTATCTTTCTCACCGTGATACTGCTCCGTCTGTCTGAGTCCTTCTCCGGTCGTAACGGTCTCCGTTCCACTGGGCCCAGAAGGATAAGGATGAGTATGTGCACCTGTGTCTCGCGCGTATACTTGTACACCTTAATATTTCCTGCGCATCTGACCGCTTCCGTTACTGGACTCCGAATACGCAGAAGTCCTGTGGCGATGGGTAAAAGTAGAGAGGTCTAGCCTGATGCAAACTAGGCTTTGTCTGATATCTGCACGCAGGCGGTCCCGGGGGCGTGAGAACACGCCGTGGTCGTTTCCGCGCTGCACATTTGGGACGACAGCACGGGCTCGGCAGCACTTGGGATGTCAAAGCAGCCCTGTTTAGGGAGGCACTGCTTTCCCCGCTCAGCTGGGGAGGGGGCTAGAAAAGGTGCCCTAAAAAAATGCTCGTCCCGACATGGCAGATGGTAGTAACCGCGGCTATCATCGCATCTTTCAAATCGTGGTCGACGCCGCAAAGGAAATTTAAAAAGAACACCTGTTATGACATTCGGCGCGTGGAACGTGAGAACGCTTCTTGATCGAGATGTCAACGCCTGCCCTGAACGTAAGACCGCCATAGTAGCTCGGGAACTTCATCGCTATAACGTGGATGTGGCTGCTCTCAGCGAAACACATCTCCCCGATGAAGGAGAGCTGGTGAAAGTAGGTGGCGGCTACACTTTCTTCTGGAAAGGTACCGCTGCCTCCGAAACTCGACGATCAGGGGTAGGTTTTGCCATCAAGAATCACTTAGCAAAGCATTTAGAGGAGTACCCTATACATATCTCAGACCGCGTAACCACACTGCGCCTTCACCTGGACAAAGACAACTACCTTAATGTCATCAGTGTCTACGCTCCAACGTTAGACAAGTCTGATGACTTCAAGGAAAAGTTCTATGAGGAAGTGACACATTGCCTCGATAGCTTCAGCGCCAGGGAGCAGGTTTTATTGCTGGGTGATTTCAATGCCAGGGTTGGACGGGACTACGAGGCTTGGCCTGGAGTTCTGGGTAGACATGGAGTTGGCAACATGAACAGCAATGGTCAGTTGCTGCTCAGTCTTTGTGCTCAATATGGTCTGGCAATTACGAACACTATGTTCAGACTTGCCGCCAAGTACAAGACAACATGGATGCACCCAAGATCTAAGCATTGGCATTTGATTGACTATGCTATCGTGAGCCAAAAAGATCTCAGCCAAGTACAGGTCACCCGCGTTATGCGTGGTGCGCACTGCTGGTCTGACCACCGACTTATTGTCACTAAGCTACGAATCCGCCTCCGTCGCCCGCGTAGATCTCTTATAAAAAAGCTTGCTTCTTTGAACTTGGATAAGCTAGAAGATATCGCGGTCAGGGAGAAATACGCTGAAGCCCTGTCTGAAAAGCTGATGCCAGCTAATGAGGTAGGTGATGTTGATGCTGCCTGGGGAACTATGTCATCTCATATCATGGATACCGCTTCAACTGTACTGGGTAAAAAAATCCGTCGCAACGAAGACTGGTTTGATGGAAATGATGAAACCCTGCGGGCAGCATTCGACAAACACCGAGATCTCCTGCGACAGCACAAAAGGCAGAGAGGAAGCGTTGCGGTTGTTAAAGCTAGTGACCTCGAATTGCGCAAGCTGTCTCGACATATGAAAGACAAGTGGTGGCAGAACAAAGCTAGTCACATGCAATGGCTCATTGACACAAACCAGCTGGGTGAGTTCTACAGTGAGGTACGTAAGCTGATTGGTTCATCCTACCAAGCTCGGGTGCCTTTAAGGTCTCTAGACGGTAGTCACATGTTGACAAGCAAGGAGGATATACTAAACCGCTGGGCGGAGCACTTCAACATTCTGCTAAATGTGGATCGATCAGCTGATCTGCAAAGTATCGGTTTAATGCCTCAGCTCCCTCTCGCCTTTGAGCTGGACGAGACTCTATTGCGTGACGAGGTTGTTACTGCCATCAGACAGCAACAAAACAAACGGGCGGCTGGCATGGACCTTATACCGGGAGAGCTGATAAGATACGGCGGAGAGGAGTTGCACACGTTAGTGTGGGAACTATTTGTTCGCATGTGGGAGGAGGAGCGCGTTCCGGATACCTTTAAAGTATCGCGCATAAGTACTCTTTACAAGCACAAGGGTGACCGATCTGACTGCAACTCCTACCGCGGTATTTCGCTCCTTTCAGCCCCCGGAAAGGTCTTTGCTAGAGTTCTCTTAAACCGCCTAAAGAACTTGTCTGAAAAGATTCTGCCTGAAACCCAGTTTGGCTTCCGACCGGACCGAGGGACATGCGAAGCTATATTCTCTGTGCGTCAACTGCAAGAAAAGAGCAGGGAACAGGGCTGTCATGGCTGTCAGCTGTACCTTTGCTTTGTTGACCTGGAGAAGGCTTTCGACAGTGTGCCTCGGGAAGCTCTATGGTTAGACTCCTGCATGACGACATACAATGCTGCGTTGCCGTAGACGGTGAACAGACAGACTTCTTCCCCGTTACCTGTGGGGTGAAGCAAGGATGTGTCTTAGCGCCTACTCTGTTCGCCTTATACTTTGCGGTGGTAGTTAGAGAGGTCTTACACACTGTTTCTCAGGGAGTCCGCATCCGTTTCCGCACAGACGGCAGCCTTTTTAACTTGGCTAGACTTAAGGCTCGCACTAAAGTCTCTTACGCACTGATCACGGAGATCATGTATGCTGATGACTTGTGCTTCCTATCAGAATCCCTAGACGGCCTGCAACAGCTGATGTCCGCATTCCACCAAGCCTGCCGTAAGTTCGGCTTAAAGATCAGTGTCAATAAGACGGAGGTGATGTCCCTGGACATACACGGTCACGAGACACTGACCATAAAACTTGGTGAGGATGTGCTAAAGCAGGTGGATAGATTTCGCTATCTGGGGAACACTGTAACATCCAATGGTGACCTTGATGCTGAGATCAATAGCAGGGTGGGTACCGCAGCTGCGGCATTCGGCAAGCTATGTACCAAGGTCTTCTGCTCGCATAACCTTAAGTTGCCCACTAAGATATCGGTGTATATGGCAATCGTGCTGCCAAACCTCCTATACTCCTCTGAGACGTGGTGTGTATACCGCCGCCACATTCGCACTCTGGATCGCTTCCACCTTAAATGCCTCCGTACGATCATGAGGATCAGATGGTCCGATAGAGTGCGAAAGAAGTTCTGCGACGAGCCAATGTTGGTGGCATTGAGGCCTATTTAATGCGTCGACAGCTTCGGTGGTGCGGTCACGTATCTCGTATGGCGGAGGAAAGAGTGGCGAAGCGCATCTTCTACTCTGAACTGGAGAAGGGCAAGCGGAATCATGGCGGTCCCCTCCTCCGGTACAAGGATGTCCAAAAGCGACATATGAAGAGATGCAACATAGAGCCCTCTCGTTGGGAACGTTTGGCAGCACAGCGGCCAGAATGGCGCAGGATGGTGAACAGCCAAGTACACGAGTTCGAGGCTCAGCGTAAAGCTGACCTTGACGCCAAACGCAATCAGTTAAAGGCCCGCCCACCTGCTGCCATATCATACAGCTATGAGAACGGCGTACTCACGTGCCCTCCGTGTGCACGGAGTTTCGCCGCGAAGATAGGCTACATAAGCCATCTTCGAGCGCATCAGCGGCATTACTCCGACTAGGGGTCAAAGTGGTCGCCATGGCCGAAATCGGTCCGATCAATCATTTTCGGATATGTATATCGGCTTGTCCGGGCCTTCTAGACATAAGGTATTTGTAGATATTTTTTTGGTATTTTTATTGTTGTACGATTTTACTGCTAAGAGAGTATTTTCTTTTTTAATTACAGATGTAAATTCCACAACAATGGGGTTTTCATGAAGGGACTTCGATTTAAAACGATAAATGTTGCGTATGTCGGATTTTTGTATAGGTGTGTTCAAAGTATTGCCGAGATTGACCACTAAGTTGCATAAATCTTTTTTATTTTCAAATTCCTTTGTAGGGACGTTTCTTATTTCAATATTATTTGACTTGTTGCACTTTTCAAGACTATCGATTCTTTCTTCCAGAGTTTTTATATATGCAACTTTAGTACACCAATCCTTTTGCAGATTATCGAAGTTAAGTTTAAATTTATCATATTTGTGGGACATAACCTCGATTGAGGTGCAGATTTCGGAATTTTGCTTTTTGATTTCATCTACAGATTCTTGCAATAATGTACGCAGAGTCTTGTATCTTTTTTCTTGTTTTTCTTCAAAAGTCGCGAACATGCGATTAATTTCCTTAAGAAGATCATCCGAGTTACCATCGTGTTCAAGTTTACGTCTGTAGCGTTGAGTCATAAATGCAGAATCTGATGATTTTAAAGATGACTGGTTCAACTCTGAGTCGCCAGATACAGTTGGAGTATGCTCAGTGGGCGGTGTTCGTTTTAAAGGCATTTTAATATCCCTCCCTCTTCTTTCAATTCAAATAAATTAAAAAAAAAAACCGTTATCCCGTCTTCCTATCCTAATGGTACAGCAAATGTCGCGACAATGGGAACGCACTCTGCAGTTTTTTTTTTTTTTATCAGACCACAACTGGAACGTGCTCTCAAAATTCTTAGTCTATGTCACACAATGCCTAAGAAATGGTAACACCGCAGGCTAGTTGTCACTTTTGTTGTGTCAGCCAATCAGCTGATTTAGTGATCTTTTGCGGAAGTTGATCTTGATAACAAATAGGGTTTTATTTTATTTAATTTACTCTTTATTGTACATAAAAACAAAAATTGTAAGTACATTTACACATATGATGTACATAGGCGAACTTAACTCAATTTGAGTTGTCTTCCAGTTAACCTTGGAGTGCATGGAGAATATTTCTTGTAAGTGAAGGCAATTGTACAACTATTCGATAATTCCAAAAGGAAAAAAGTAGAGATGAGTATGAAAACACAAATCAAAATCTCTGCATACATAAATAATACTAATATTACACATTATATATATATATATATATATATATATATATATACATATACATATATATATACCTATAAGTATAAATAACCATAATATAAAGAATATAATAGAATTTGTATCAACTTGAAAGGAAATGCTCTTTAACTCTTCCTCTAAAGACATCTAGAGAACAGCTCTCGCGTATAGAATGTGGAAGGGAGTTCCATAGTTTCACCGCACGTACAGTAAAAGAGCCATCATAAAGGCTGGAAATATGAAGAGGAGTACGTAGAAGGAGAGAGGTAGCCTTACGACAAGCTTTGCCCCTGGAAATAAGGAATTCGAAATGTTCACGAAGATATTCAGGTGAGTGAGGGTTATGAAGAACAGAGTAAAGAAGAGTGAGAATGTGTAAATCCCGACGTCGTCGAATAGGTAGCCACTTCAGTTTCATTCGGTACTCGGAAACATGATCAAATTTGCGAAGGCCAAAAATGAAGCGGGTACACAAATTCTGCAGGCGTTCGAGTTTATTGACAAGTTCCTCTGTAGCGTCAAGAAAACAAACATCGGCATAATCCAAAAGTGATATAAAGGAAGGACTGAGCAAGAATTGTTCTAGTTTGAAAGGGTAGGAACTTTTGGAGACGTTTGAGAGATTGAAACGAGAAATGTACTCTCCTGCTGACTTCCGCAATGTGAGTGCTCCAGGATAGATTGCAGTCTAAATACACGCCTAAATTCTTCGCACTGGTGGTATAAGGTATAGGCACAGAGTCATAGACAATTGGGGGGAGAGACTGATGGTCCAGGAGATTGTAGAAATGCCTGCCACCAATAATGAGCGCTTGCGATTTAATAGGATTGACTAAAAGTCCAAAACTTCTAGCCCACTGATTGATATTTTCAAGATCATTATTGATGGCCCCAATTGCTACTGACAGTTCTTCGACCTTAAAATGACGATAAAGCTGCAAGTAATCTGCGTAGAGATGATACTGTGATGCTATAACTTTAGTGATCGCGTCGATAAATACCGAGAAGAGAAGAGGAGAGAGTACGCCACCCTGCGGTACACCCGCAGAAAGGTCACACCATCCTGAAGAGGCCTCATTAGAGCGGACCGACTGCGAGCGACCGCGAAGATATGAATTAAACCAGGCAGTTACAGAGGAAGATACGTTAAGTGAGGAAAGGATTCCCAGAAGAAGGTCGAAATCGACAGTATTGAAGGCACTGCTAAAGTCCAGTAGAACCAGAACTGTAAGTTGTTTGTTTTCCATGGCCAATCGTAGATCGTCAGTAATCTTGACTAGTGCAGTTACTGTACTATGGCCAGTACGAAAACCAGACTGGTAAGGACTAAGCAGGCTATTAGAGGAAAGAAAGAAAGACAGTTGTTTCTGGACAACACCTTCAAGAACTTTAGACAGGATAGGAAGTATGGATATTGGACGGAATTGTGAGACAGATGAGGGGTTTGAAACCTTAGGAAACGGTAGAACATAAGCCTTCTTCCAGGCTGAGGGAAAGAAGCTAGAACCAAGTGAGTAATTAATAATGTGGGTAATAACATAAATAAGTTCATCCACGAGGGGGCGCAACATTTGAATTTGAAGGCCGTCATCACCGACAGCCTTTGTAGTAATCGATAGGATAGATTTTTTTATTTCTTCCTCTGTGACTTGCCGAAAAGAAAATTCAGGACATGCAGGCAAAGGTTGGCAAGAAAGGTTGTGAAGAGTAGAACTTTTTATGTCATTTTCTAAAGTGACAGGAGATTTTGAAAAGTACACATTGATAGCGTTAAGGTCGATATCTAGGTTGGTATCGTTGGTAGAATTCCCGATACCCAGAGACTTAAGGAATTGCCATGCCTGAGCCGTGCTGAAATTTTGAAGTGAATTGTGTATGTGGCGTCTTTTCGCATCCCTACACATACGACTGCAGCGATTTCGTAGCTTTTTATATAGAGACCAGTTCTCTTCCGTAGGGAACTTAATGTACCACCTTTTAGCTTTGTCCCGTTTAGACATTTGTATTTTGATAGTGTCGGACAGCCATGGTGCAGGAGAATGTTTAACTTTTACCTTTTTTATAGGAGCGTGCACATCAAAAAGGTCTAACAGTAGTTTATTAAAGGCGACCACCTTAGTGTCTAAGTCCTCGCTATTGTAAACAGGAGACCAGTCAATATTACCCGCGTCCTCTCTCAAACGATCCAGATCAATAGTTTTAAAACTACAAAGAAAAAGGATCTTAGATTTGCGTTTAGGTGTTCGAACTTTATACGAGAGGAAAACTAGATCGTGATAAGAAAAGGAAGCTGGAAGTTGCCCGTGTAGAGCTACTTTACTTGGGTCGGATACTAGGATTAAATCTAGGAGTGAAGGAGAACAGTGGGGTGCATGGTGAGTAGCATGAAGAGGAAGAATATGCATGTTTACAGAAGAGACAAGAGATTGGAGTTTACGGCTGCGGATATCACCCTTAATCAGACAAGTGTTGAAGTCTCCGAGGATAATAGTGTTGTCATATATTGATGAAAAATATTCGAGTTTGGTTTCAAAAGAAAGAAAATAATCAATATGACAAGATGGACTATAGTAGACACCTAAAAGAGTCTTAGTGTGGTTAAACATAATTTCTATAAAAAGGTGTTCTGCAAAATTTGAGTACATACTTGGAGACTGATCAACCACCTTGTAGGCAATATCTCCACGAAGATAAATCGCAACCCCCCCACCTCCCTTGCCCGTTCTGTCATTGCGCACAAGTTTGTACCCAGGAAGAGAATATTGTATGGAAGGAACAGCGGGTTTGAGAAAAGTTTCAGAAACAAGGACAGCGTGTATAAGTTCAGGGTCAAAAGAAGATAATAAATCGAGATGATGGGCAGGAATGCTTTGAGCATTTATGTGAACTACATTGAACACGTTTTTACATGAGAAAAAAGTGGAAAGAAGCTGATCACGCAGGTGAACGGAATCATCATTAAATGCGGATGCATAGCTGTCATCCGATGCCAAGGAGGAAGAGCAAGATATAAAACTATCATCCGACAAATCACCCATAAAATATATAATATTCAGATAAATATGAATAAAAGAGTATAAATATACTAAACTATGAATAAACGAGTGACTATGACTCCTCTATACACTCGCCAGTTTTCTACAAAATGATTAAAGGACTTCTATCTAGATATCGTAAGTTTAAACTATCCGATCACAAAACAACAGTAGGCACAACATTTCCGAACGAACACAGTTAATGTCATTTTAAAGTAAACAAAGTTTAGTTGGTATGTACTGATTGAAAATAAATATTTAATGTGAGGAAAGAAGAATTAGACCATTGAAAATAATTATTTAAGAAAAGAAGATTAAATAAGAGAAATTATTCTAATAATAAAATAGTATCTAAAGCTACTTGACCGGTTTGCGCGATCTTTTGTCGACCGGCTTCGGACACGATGCACCAGAGCCAGACGCGATATTGTTGGAATCCGCAGCCACCTCTGACGTCGACGCCGCCGCCACCGGAAATTGGCCAATGAGTTGTCGCAGTTCAGCTGCGGATTCTATTTTGCGTCGGGCTTTGTTTGGAAGCAGAATCACTATCTTCCCCTCGGACGTCCAGCACTGCCTCACACCGAAGTGCCTACGCGCATTCAGGAATGTGTCGTGCCTGGGCTTGGTCAAAAATTCTGAGAGTGTAAGCCCAGTGCCCTTCAATTCAGTCTTCCTGCGCCACACCTCACCACGCAGATCGCGCCTCTGGAACCTTACAAGGAGGGGGCGTACCTTTCCTGCGGCTACTCCTAAGCGGTGACAAGTCACTATGTCGTTGGCAGTGATGCTGGCAATTCCACATTTTGTACTTAGCGTTTGGACTACCAAGGAAGTGCAATCTTCATCCTTCTTCTCTGGAAGACCATGGAAAAGTAGCACCTTACTTCGAGAAGCCATTTCGTGACGGTCCAAGCCCAACACCAACAGCTCCATTTGATTTTTTAAAGATGTAACTGACTTCCACATCAAGCATTTGAATTCCATAAAATCCTTAGACAGACTAGCTATGGATTTATGGGAAGCCTTGCTGCCGCCAGCAGCCTTTAATTCCTCTTCATAGTGGTCCATCCGTGCAGAGAATGCAGCCGAGAGATCTTCCATGCAGTTGGATAATTTAGTGTAAAGATCCATTTTGTGAAAAAATACAGATGAGTTTAAAAGTAGATAGAGAAAGTGAGTGTTATAGAGGATATAAAAGACTTAGTTCATAAGGAAGATAAAATGTAAGTAAAATATATTTTTAATTTAAATTAAAACAGAGCTACGAAAAAAAGATACTATCACTTCAACTACCCTCAAATTTTTTTTTGTTCGTTGTTTATGTTTGGTTATTGGAGTATCTCGATTTTTGAAGTTAACTGCCAGAATTAATTTCTCACATGGAGTGCAATCTTTCCAAATATCTGGGCCAGGATTGTGCGTGATGGAAATTCTTCAAGTTTGAGGTTACGTCTTTATAAATCTTGATATAATAATGGTGATAAACCACTTAGGACAGCACAAATTAATAAAACTTTCAGGAGCACTAATTGTCAATGTTTACTTGTCAACATCCGGAAGGAAAAAATAAGCAATAATATTCTACAACTTTAGAAGAGGCCTGACACGGCTTCAGTGTTTTGAAGAGCTAACATCTGTGTTCAGTGATGAAGCTCCATGTTTGCGGACTGTCGAACGCTGATATTTAGAATTCCAGCGTGGACATACTAGTGTTAATGACAAATCTCGCAAAGGACGCCCAAAATCCGCCTTCACTGAAGATAACATCATTGCTGTGAGACAACTAATTCTCGAAGATCGTCATGTGACGTATCGAGAGATAGAGGCTCTATTAGGCATCTCAGGGACAACCATTCAGAAGATCTTGCATGAAGCGCTTGGTGTGAGAAAGTTAGTTTGCCGTTGGATACCGCATCTGCTTTCCGACGATCACAAGGCGGCCCGCGTCAGATGGTGTAAGAAAACTCTGCAAAGGTTCAACCGAGGAGAGTCAAATCACGTCTACGACATCATCAGTGGTCACGAATCTTGGATCTATGCCTACGATCCTGATTCCAAACAACAATCTACAATCTGGGTATTTCAAGACGAGCCAAAGCTGACTAAAGTTCTTCGTTCTCGAAGCACTTCAAAGAAGATGGTGGCCCCGTTTGTTGGAAAAACCGGCCATGTTGCGACTATTGCACTTAAAGATCGTAGAACGGTTAACGCAGAGTGGTATACCACAGTTTGTTTACCACAAGTCATCGCCGAACTTCGAAAATCTAACTCAAAGCGACGCATCATCCTGCACCACGACAACGCAAGCTCACACAGCGCTCGTCAAACGATTGAGTATTTGAAGCAGGAAAAAGTAGAAATTCTTGACCATCCTTCATACAGTCCTGACCTAAGCCCTAACAATTTCTTTACATTTCCTAAAATTAAGAAAAGTCTTCGTGGTCAAAGGTTCCAGTCCGGTGAAGAAGCAGTCGACGCTTTCAAGTCAGCCATTTTGAACACCCCCACTTTAGAGTGGAATAAATATTATAATAACTGGTTTGAGCGAATGGAAAAGTGTATTAAGCTACGTGGTGAATACTTTGAAAAACAATAAAAAGTACTATAAGGTTCTAGTTGTGTTTTTTTTCTTCAAACGATAAAACTCTAAGTACGTTGGTGCGCGTCCATGGCCGTGACGTCACGGAGGTCCCAAAGGGGGACTGATGATCAATATGTGCGCTAATGAACGTAATGTTATAATGCTTTCTGTGGTTATAGGGATTGAAACGGTTGGTGACATGCCGGAGCACCTAGTTTGGGCGCTTGGCGACAAGAGTGGCATTTTAGAATTATATTAAATATAATTCAATCAGCAATACTTTAATTGCGTAGTTTGTAAACATTCTACTTAAATTACTAGCGTAAAAAATGGACCTTGACCCATACATAGTATACATAAAACTATCAGACAATGCAGCACTCTCCTCCCAAGGGTAAACAGTTTCTTTCACGACCTGACTTATCCTATCCAGACAGTGATGACAGTGTATCATCAGTAACTAGAAGAAAGAGAAAAAATACTGATACCAGCCCTTCGGATGCATATGACGAAATATTGCAGTTGTTGCAAACGTTCAAAAAGGAACAAGATAACAGATATCAGGTACTTAATAACAGCATGGAGGAGTTGAAAAAACAAAATGCACAAATTATTTCTGCTAATAACGAATTGCAGGAAACGTTACAGAGATACTTTTCTGAGCATATTGAAATAAAAAAACAAGTGCAAGTTATGGAAAAAGACCATGCTGTAGTATTAACGAGACTTAACTATGTAGAAGAACAACTGGATAAGTTTCAAAAAAAGGAAAGAATGAATATGATAGAAATCAATAATATCCCAACAGAGACCAAGGTCGAACCTAAAACAATAATCAAAAATTTGCATTATATCCTGGAACTTGAGGACACTAACATCGATATAAAACAAGCTTATAAAATAATAATAGGAACTACTAACACAATTATTGGAGAGTATAAAGACACCGAACAAAAAATTAAAATCATAAAAGCAGTAAAGAGATTTAATTCAACTAAGGAAGGTAAGATAACTATGAATATGTTGGATAACGAATGCAGTAACATTCCTATATACGTGTCTGACTACTTAACCTAGAATACAAAGAAAATATTCTTTGCCGCTCGCAAATTAAAAAAGGATGGCCTATTTAAACATTGCTGGATATCTAAAGGGAAAGTACTTCTCCGAAAAGAAGATAATGGACCCGCAGTCTCACCGAAAACTTTAGAAGAAATACAAGCCTTCTATAGATCCGCAGAATGACTAAATTCCAAGCAGTTCGTTGATAATTTACGTTTATTTTATTTTTTGTTATCGGTTTTAAGTCAGGTATTTTTAGTGAGCTTGTTACATTTCTTAGTCATTTCTGAGCTGATTATATTTGGTACTAATTTCTTATTATTTAACATTTATATTAATAATTTAGTAACTAACATACACATATACTACCTACATACACACTTACCACACACACACTTACACAAAATCACTTCTACTATGCATTCAACTTACATCAGTGAGATATGCTACACACGGTTATTTGCGAAGGTTAGCAGTGTTCAGGATTATCTGCGTTGTGCAATTATAATTGTTAAATAAGGTACCTTTAACATATCATAAAAATTATGGTTGAAGTAATTAACTTATCTGCCGACATTGATCTTAGTATCAATGTAGGTAATGCATATGACGTAGACATTCCAGAACACTAAAAATATATTTCATAACAACAACAACTATAAAATACTTAGCCAAAACATAAGGAGTTTGAATCGCAATTTTGATGAACTGCAGGTCTTGATGAGTAGGTTAGGTATGGTATTTGACTTTATTGTTCTAACCGAATGTTGGCTCACATCTAATACCACATTACCAGAAATAACTTCATATCAGGTATTCTCAACAACAAACCAGATAAACCAAAATGATGGCGTAGTTATTTACGTTAGGGATGGCATAAAAGTTAAAGTGACAGAACCAACAAAAGCTGAAGATGAATTAAATTGTCTAGCCACTACTATTAAAAATGATATGGCAATTATATCTATTTACAGACCACCTACGTTTAAAAATATAGACGCTTTTCTGTTGTCTTTAGATGATATACTCCATACATATAAATCATTTCGAAATATTTGCTTGATAGGAGACATAAACATAAATATTGCAGACAATAATGACGTTAAATCAACAAAATATATGGATCTTCTTGCTTCACACGGACTAATTGCGACTCATAATATTCCAACTAGGGAAAACAGCTGTCTAGATCATTGTTTCTTAAAAACGACTAACTCTAATAAAACTATTGTTTGCCATACAACATTAACTGATCATTATTCGGTGATGTTATCATTATCTTATAAATCTAGGAATTAAGGAATAAGGAATAAAGCTTTTACAAAAATTAATTATAATAAGGTTATAAATGATTTAAAACTAATAGATTGGCAAATAATATTAGATACTGACGATCCCAATGTAATGTCCAATAAATTCTTATCAATCGTCAATGAATATATAAATAAACACACTTTTACATGGAAACTATCACACAGAGAACGTAATATTAAACCGTAGATTACACCTGGACTTTGCCGGTGCATGCGGAACAGAGACCGTTTACATCAAAAGCTGAGAAGGAATCCCGGAAATGTATCGCTAAAACTCACCTACACTAGGTACCGTAACACATGCAATAACATTTTAAAGAAACTTAAAAATGACTACTTAAGATCACAATTACAACTTCACAAAAATAACCTAAGAAAGCAATGGCAGTTGGTGAAAGATACATGTAACCTAAGTAACAAAGTAAAAGACTGTGATGAATTATTGTTAATAAAAAACAGTACAGAAGACTCTATAAACTTTGTCAACAATCACTTTGCAAACGTAGGAACTGTACTGGCTAATTCTATACTTTCTAGGATACAAGCTACAGAAAACGACCGAGTCAAGGAAATTAATTTAAATAATGCACCACTGAATTCGTTTGTCTTATTACCTACAGATGAAGTAGAGGTCAAACAAACCATAATTAATTTGAATCCATCGAACGCCATTGGCTTAGATGGAATACCGTCTACTTTATTAAAATTAGGCATTGACAACTTTTTGTACCCCATAACTAAAATATGTAACTCATGTTTTAATTTTGGTATATTTCCAGTAGCGCTAAAAAAGTCAATAATAATTCCTATTCACAAAAGTAGTGATAGTGATAATGTTTCAAATTACAGAACTATTTCACTGCTGCCATCGCTGTCTAAAATAATTGAACGCATTATTAATTCTAGATTAAAAAAATACTTGGAGGCTAATAATATTATTTCAGACAACCAATTCGGGTTCAGAGAAAAAAAATCCACCGAAAATGCTGTAGAAAAGCTTACTAATTTTATTGTTGAAAGCTTGGACCAGGGTGACAAAGTTATTGGGATATTTCTGGATCTGGCCAAAGCGTTCGACACTGTGTCTGTCCCTTTACTACTAAAAAAGATGGAGAACATCGGAATTCGGGGGGTACCACTCAAATTATTCACGGACTACTTGTCAAATAGAACTCAATGTACTAGAGTGGCTGGTTACACAAGTCAACAAGCTAGTATCCGTTTCGGCGTACCCCAGGGCAGTATACTGGGTCCCACGCTATTCTTGGTCTATATAAATGATCTATGCAACCTCCAAATGACACATGGCTGGATTATTACATTTGCAGATGACACCGTACTTCTCTTTAGGGAAAGAACATGGAACGAGGTCAACGAAATTGCTAATGACGGATTTTCTCTTGTAGAATTATGGTTGGATAATAATCTCCTTACACTGAATGCCCAAAAAACTAAATACCTAGCTTTCAGCATTAGAAATAATACTCAACCTCCGCTAGGTTTCATAAATATCAGATTCCATACATGTAAAGCATCTCAGAGATGCGCCTGTCATAGCTTGTCTAAAGTAACAACAATTAAATACTTAGGTTTGACGGTAGACCAGAATTTGACTTGGAATGATCATATAACCGCCCTGGCTTCGCGGACCAGAAAAATGATATATATATTTAAAAACTTACGTAATATTTGCCAACCTAAATTATTAAGATCGGTGTACTTTGGCCTCTGTCAATCAGTACTAACATACTGTATTACAGCCTTACAAATCTTCTCTTATAACTTTGGAAAGAGCGCAGCGCGCGCTCTTAAAAGTCATGAGCTTCAAGAGATACATATATCCGACTCATTTACTATACAATCAATTGTCACTACTAACGGTACGCCAATTATTCATAAAAAATACTGTACTATTGCAACACAAAAAATGCCCAAATTTTCTATTAAAGCGGAGATGTGATATTGTATACTCAATTCCTACACAAAAAAAATCATTTTCAAATAGATTTATCCCTTTTCTTGGGCCGCATATATACAATAAAATATCTAAAACAGTGAAACTTCGAAATCTAACTACGTACTCTTGCAAAGATGCTATTGAAAGGTTTCTCTATCAGTTAAATTACGATGCTACAGAGGAACTTTTGACAATAAACTCCTAGCGTAGCTCCTCACACAAGTGAACCCACACTCATCCTAAAAAGACGTAACTCTAAAATCACGTACATTGACACATTTAACTACGCGCACACTACATGTAATCGTCTTATTACATGGACTGATAAAGTCAACATAAACATTTACAATTATAAATGCTCCATACACACTCAACTACTCCATCGCATACATACTCACACATGTTAACACAGTCACACTTCACATAAATACATTGCACTAACATTCGTTAAAAAACTTATCTACTTATTTATATTTTATAAAAAAAAAAAAAACACTACAAACAATTTTTGTCTAACCTTTTTAATTATACTGTGTATTTTTTTTGTACTACCGTCTTTTATAGTTATTACTTAATAATATCCAAAGTTAATTTTATAACTAGTGTATGACGAGTGATTTGTTTATTCAAATAATGGTGATACGTATACTTGCTACCTGTGAAAAACTACTGGTTTTTGAGGATGAGGACACCTGATCTACCGTGATACAGCACCCGCTAGTACGGAGGTCAGTAGAATTTGAATCAAACAACCACAAACATTTTTAAACTAAAACAATTCATGCATAACTTCTATTTTTTGTTTTGTAATTATTAATTGTTGCACAAGGTAACGCTGAATTATAAAATGTATGAAATGTATATGGGCGCAAGACCATTTCAGTTATAAAATGAGTCAGTGATTTACCCATCAACCATCTTAATGATATTCTTCTTAGTATTATGCTTATCATAACACGAATTTTACAACATTTTCATAGGCCATTCTTGGTACTGAATAATAACAAAAAAAAAAAAATTCTTTTGTTTAGTTTTAAGTGCCATTACTTGATGTTATGCAAATATGAATATCATTTTGGGTAGATATACTCAACTGTATGTGCTCAATCATTTTTTATATGTATGTGCTTAATTTGAATTATTTAAATAAATAAAAATTAATTAAAAAAAAAATACAGTACAGTATAGGTACACAGAACATATACCCATACTCAAACAGTGAATTTAATCATCATTTAACACAGTAAGCTAGTGTGTAATTCTTTGTTTCAGAGAGTTGTTTGTTACTATTTGAAAAACTCAATATGTTTAGAGAAATTAAATACATTTTTTGATTCATTTACATGTTTAATATCATTGAAACAGAACCTCTAAGAATATACATATTTTTTAGGCATATATACATATTTTTTTCTCTGAGAGGCAGTGTGTATCCACAAGGATACACACTGCCTCAGAGATTCCCATAAATCCTGCAGTGCACGGGTCTGCCTTGCCCACGACTCGCTTATTTCTTTAAAAATGTCGTACATCTTCCTTTGGTTTTCAATAGTCGTTCGTTTTCCAACCGCCTCTCCTCAATGGCGATAAACCGCTCAGTCAGACTCGCCATTTGGGACTGCCTTTGTGAAGGTGGTGAGCGGTGAAGCAGTCGACGTCGTGCCGTTACAAAACGACGCCTTCGAGAGGCTATAAACAAAAAAAAACATTCCAAGAGTTAAAAATCTATGTATAGAATACTCTCTGCCTACCCCGCAAAGCATCTATAGTGATGATACAGAATGAAGTTCCTTTATTTAAGAAGAAGTATAGAAGAGTATAATGAGACTGGGCAACTGATAAAATATTATAATTACATTAAAACAACAAGACAATGATAAATATAAAATCTTTTAAAAATAAACTTACATGGAGAGGCAGTTGGGGCATTACTCCTTGATTTATGAGGCACTGCAGGTGGTGATGATCTAGCTTCTACCTGTAATTCAAACATTCTTGAGTATAATGTCCACAGTAATTGTATCACCAATAAGATAGATTCTTGTTACGATGATTTAAAATTTCACCTGTTCAGCATTTGGCTGATTTGCCATTAGCACGGTGTTTTGTGTTGAGATGGGCCTGGCTGTACATCCTGTTATATATACATATATTTTATCATGTTCATATTCAATAATTGTGATGTTTTATTAGTATACTTACTGGTATAGTGGGCGTATTACAGCAGCAGTGATAGCCTAGTGGTTAGACCGTTGGACTGCAAAGTCAAAGGTCTCGGGTTCAAACCCAGGCACGCACCTCTGTCTTTTCGAAAGCATGTGCGTATTAAAATTAATTATCACTTGCTTTAACGGTGAAGGAAAACATCGTGAGGAAACCTGCATGCTTAAGAGTTTCTCGAAGGTGTGTGAAGTTCGCCAACCCGCACTAGGCCAGCGTGGTGGACTATGGCCTAAACCCTCTCAGTTTGAGAGGAGGCCCGTGCCGAACAGTGGGACAGTTTCTTAACAGGGCTAATATTATTATTATAGTGGACGTGGACTGTTCAGTCGGAAGCGCGCCTGCAGTACCATGTTCCACAGCAAGTGAGTGCACATGGATGGCCCTACAAAATTAAATAAGAAAATTATAACTTCACAGTATACATTTATAATGGTGTTATGATATACTAATAAAAAATCATGTAATACCTGCAGTATCCTTTCTGATCCCGGTGTAGACGGACCATCTTGTATGCTCTGTAAACAAATTCTACTTTAGATAATATTTATTTAAGAAATAAAATATTTGTATTGAATATTGTACATACCAAAAGCACAGCATCAGGCACAATATATTGAAGCAATATTGAAATTTAATTAATATCTTAAGAGAATCTAGGATTACACCTGCACATTAAGTGCATATGGTAACTAGCTTATACAAATAAATTTAAAGTAAGCATAATTTAAAAAGCATAAATACATGGAACGGGTTAACTTCCGGCTCCCTATCACCACAAGCAAAACCTCCACCCATTATTGAGATAATGGGTGGAGGTTCTCATCTATCTCAGAGAGTAAAAGTTCCTGAGCCACAACACCACCAGTTTGCTGCCTAGCTATCCGGATTTGGCTAGCTGTTTTCTTTATGGTTGCCTTCTTATCCTTTCAATACTAAAAAGATATCCAATATTTAAATATCAAGAATTTCTTTAATACTTTAGTATATAATTATGTCCCATGTTATAAACAATATGCAGTTTTTCAACACTGATGCATTCCACCCAAAAAGGTACAAACCTTTGCCCATTGCTGCCAACTTTTAATACAGCCACTTCCATCACTATTCAGATTAACAGCTATTTCTTGCCAAGCTGCTCGTGTGCGATCTCGGGCATTTGATGTCCGGGCATGCCCAGTGGCAAGCCAATGTCTCTCATCCAAATTATCAAGTAATATTTCTACGTGGGCTTGCGATGGGAGTGTGCTTCTTGACATGCTTAAAATACACAACAGTGGCGGTTAGGACAATATAAGTAACTGAATACACCATGGAATACATACAAAAACTACATGAAACCTTCGTGAAACAGATAATATTCAATAAGTATATATGTAATAAAAGTGAAATTATCTCAATGTGTACTTACATTACAGTTGATTTATCTTTTAATCAGCAATATTGATTACTTAAACAGCACTTTAGAAGCGTCTAAAAGGTTTACAAGTTGGGCAAGTCAAGTGGATATGAAGTGGATCTGTTTTTTGTAAAAATGCGCGTCGCATAGGTATAAAACAGATAGCAATAAAAATTCTATAAACTGTTTTAATAATGACATTCATGTAACATTTTATCAGTATTCTTTAAAATATTTAAGGAAATGCCAATATTGTATTTTTTAAGCCCATAAAACTCTCGATCGAGATCTATCGATAAATGCTTTGAAGAAATTGGTTTCAAGCCCTAACTCGTCTACGCAACAGCGTCGAGTCGATACAGCCTACAGTTCGTCGACGAACACAACCGCGTAAGAGAATACCGTAAAACAGCGTTGCGCGCTCCGTCGATCTCAAGGCTGTCACGACATCGAGCTCGACGACGAGTGTGAATATGCCACACTTTGAAAAAATAACGATCTGACAAGTATTGCCGTCTAAGATGAAAACTGACCCCCCTGGTCAGAACATTCACCTTGAAGAGCATTAACTGGTGTGCTTTTCATTGCACCTAGTATGATACGAAGACATTTAGACTGTACCACATTATACTTATTAATGTCAGTCTTATTCGCTGGAGAAAGGGTAAAGGACGCATAATCAAGGAGACTTCTGACTAAAGCGTTATAAACTAGTCGTAATGTAGCAGGATGAACTCCCCACCAAACACCTGAAAGTGCTCTCATAATGTTAATGTTCTTTTCACATTTTGCAACAGTTTGGTGAATATGAGAAGACCCATTAAGTTTTGAGTTGAATTTTCTGCCAAGAAAAGTTACTTCGTTGGCAACGTGCAACTGTGATTCACCAATTTTAACATTCAAAATCGGGATCTTTCTTTTCTTAGTAAATGAGACAACTATGCTTTTATTCACTGATAGTGATAAACAATAATTATCTAACCAAAGTGATAATTTATTGATAGACTTTGCAATATCTTTAGCCGCAACCGTTATAGAAGGGTTAGATGAATAAATAACGATATCATCGGCATACTGTAAAATTGAACAAGGAGAAACAGCTGTTTCAAGATCTGTGGTGTAAATATCGTATAACAAAGGACTAAGGACCGATCCCTGAGGGACTCCTTTCCATAACAATCTAGGAGAATAATCGAAGCCAGGAACCCTTAATGTGATAGAACGACCTGTATAAAGGTTAAACAAAAACTTGGAGAAGGTATTCGGAATATTTAAAGATTCGAGTTTTGATTTTAATAATAATAAATCCACGTTATCGTAAGCCGCTGAAATATCTAGAAAATCTGCTACTGTGGACTCTTCCTTACTAAAAGATAACAAAACATAAGTGGACAAAATGCTGAGATCAGCAGCTACTCCTCTTCCTTTTCTAAATCCGAATTGGGAGTTCAATAATATGCTGTTATGTTCCGCGAACCACTCTAACCTCATTTTAATTAAATGCTCAGCCAATTTAGCAAACACAGAAGATAAAGAGACTGGTCTATAAGATGACGGGTTTCTGTATTGGAATTACTGTGTGATGCTTCCAAAATGGAGGAATATGGCCCGATTCAATTATAATATTTATCAAATCTAATCTAATCAAATCTTATAAACATAAGACTGTGAATTTTGTTTCAATTTAGCAATAAAGGAATATGGAATACCATCTGAACCAGGCGCAGAATCAGCAACACGATTTAAAATACACTTAAGTTCAGTTAATGAGAAAGGGGTTCTTATAGAATTATTTTCTAAGGGATCAAATTGACTGGAGTACAAAAAGGGTATTTGAGCGCGACTAGGAACTACATCCGGGGCCAAATTACGCAAAAAAGGAGATGCCCAATCAAGGGATAGAGACGACTGTGAATTAATCCTAGTGTGGGGCTACGTTTAAAAAAAAAATTATAATTGTAAGAAGATCTAAAACGTCTGATGTTAGACGAAACTGAAGAAATTGGAGTATCAGGAGAAAGAGAGGAACAAAATCGACGCCACCCTTCCAGTTTCTTTTTTCGGAGTAATCGTTTAGTTGCAGCTACTGAATTTTTGAAAGCTAATAATGTCTGCAAATTTAGATTGTCACCACAACTTTTTCTGACAAATTTCTTTTATTCACTGCCTCAGTGCAATCTTTATCCCACCATGGCGGTGAGGGAATTTTTCCACTAGCAGTGTTTTATTGGGAAAAAATTCATCAGCTGTTGACAACGTCGCACTAACTAAGCTGTCATAACCAAAGAGTATATAACTTGACGTTGCCGCTCCGCCGGTCATCGTTCAACACATTGTCTTTTTTCTCTCAATTACACGGATCACCATTTTGAGTGAATGAGAAAACTATTGTAAGGTTGGCAACGTCGCCCTGTACGTGTGCTTGGTTGCCTGTTGTGACCTGTGGTTAGGCCATAACAAATGCGCCCCGTCCGTTTCAACGATTATAATATAAATGAAAATCATTGTGATAACTGAATATATTTTAATACAGTGAAATTATATCGTGTTGTACTGTATTTTGTCAATCAAGGACAACCAAAGGAGGAGTGAAGAATCCTGAATTATCATTTCACACGTATGTATTTATTGCCTCTTATTATATTATAGGGAACTTTTACAGCAAAATTATGGATTTAACATCAAAGATATACATCGCTGACGTCATAAAATTAATATACAGTGATAATTAACTGTGAGTTTAAAGCTTTAATTTTTATTTCAAATATGCATTATTTTACGCTTCTCCACTAGTGATGTCCTACAGCGCCATTAACCATTCCTATTTCACGTCACAATGATTAAACGTATTTGGATGAAATTTAGTAAGGGTAGGATATCTAGATAAACACCGTCACGTCTATATTCCCCAATCGGGGGTGGGATATCTAGACCTATTTATGATTATTTTATCTTTAACTATAATGGCGTTTTACCTGAAATAAAACGCTTATTAAACTACTTACCGCACTGGAAGCTTTATATTGAGATGGCATATAGAGCCTCGGTTGCGAAATGTAGTTTTGCCCTTTGGGTAGTACTGCTTTTACTGAAGATTAGAAGTTTGACCTCTATATGAGTTGGCATTGTGCCCTCCACCCCGTGAGGGTGCGTTGTATGCCATGCCCGTATGTAGATAAATCTGAACCCTAAAAAGCATGTTGACGTCCGTGTGATGGAACTGTTGATTTTCGTGATTTAGAATCCCTCCGCTACGCTTATATTCCCCAAGCGGGAGTGGAAGTGGTGTACTGTGTACACTCACTTGTTGTTCAACAATGTAAGGTCTCATGTAGTAGAGGATGAGTCTATTAATATTGTACCGAACACAGTGCCAGATTCCTGACTAGTTTTTTTTTATCGAATAATTACTATTTTCCGACATAGGATTCGAACCGACGACCTTGTGATCGCTATGTGCATTACCAATGAGGCTTTACTATTGTATTAAATTGTGCATACTAATATCGATGTTTACTGATTCGTTTTTAAGATTTGTATTATAATACGTATGTGTGAACTTATATAAATTACTCGTAGTAATTCGAAATCATAATTTAGATGTGGCAGTTACGATTTTGCATGAAGTAAATATTTTTAAAACACAAATTGTATTTTCTTATCGATAAATCCTGTACTAGTACTCACTTGCCTAATCCCGCACACTAACGCAGATTCACAAACTCGCACCGACAAAATTGACACGCTACCGCGGCGATATGCGGTGTCTAGGCATTCTTCGTCTGTGATATAATCACTACGTATTAAGAGACGGCACTTAGAACATTGTCTTTAGCTAAAATTCTGTGAGCAAATCCATACCAACATTGTAAAAATATGAAGAGCTGCCAACATTCCCGCAGTGACAGCTAGTCCCGAGCTGATAGATATACTAAATTTTATCGATAGCTAGTGCTGTGCTTATGCTTAAATGAAAATACCGATATCGATAGTCCGTACTAGGGTCAACAGCTATAGGTTCTCTTATTATTATGACGAAAACTTTTAGGCATAAATAAAAGGCGGAATGTATTATTTATTTCTATAACTTTATTTCGAATGCCAAAAAAATGTTTTACAAAAAATTGTGAAGATTGAAAAAAATATAAGAAAATATTTCGACTCAAAATATCAACCTGAAAAATCATTATTATTGTATTATAATCAGATATTAGCAAAATGTAATTAGATTAATGAATACAATTGCATTTTGTAATATTTAATCTTGATTCAAGATTAAGAAGTGTAATGTTAAACGTTGAAGATTACAAAACGTAATTGTAATTATTAATCATTAATACACCATCACGCCTATATTCCCCAAGCGGGGGTGGTTAATCTTTAATCTGATTACATTTTGCTCATCTCTGATTATAATCATATTATAATAATACCAGTATATTCTATCTATTTATATCATTACGCCAGATCCCTTGCGGGGTAGGCAGAGAGTACAGAGTTCCAACAGGTTATGTGATGGTGAAACATCACGGCGTGATGTTAAATTCAAGTTACTTTCGGCTGTTGTCTATTTTAGATCTAAACATGATATTCTTATATAAGCATAAAAACGCGCCAATTATTAATACGAGTATACACCAAGGGGACTCATTACTAATCGACAGAGCCATAGCCCGGTAGCTCTGTACTCTCTGCCTACCCCGCAAGGGACCTGGCATGATGATATAGATAGATAAATAGATAGCCCGGGCAACTTAGCCCAAAAACAGGGGGAAGGTTATAAAAATTCGCAGAGCTGAAAATTTGTACGAATGTTTGGAACACCATTATAAATTAAATGTATTAAGTTCCCATCGATCTGACATTTGCAAAAAAAAATATTTAAGGTCGAAGTTCGCAAATATGGGTTTTTCAGCCAAACGGTAAGATTTATTACAAAAATAGGTCAGACTAAAATTATAGATCATGATTATCTATAAAAATTGTCATTACACTTTTTCTCCTAATCTGTGATATAACGATTCAAAAAGTTGAAAAAGTTGTGTTCTTCATAATATGCACACGTTTCCACACCACCCGTGAGGTAGTGTACTTGGCGCGTTTTTTTAACGTGGTTTCCCCGATAGGCCTATTCCACGATCTATAGTGACCCTGTTTAATTTATGCATACTACGAAGAACACAACATTTTTAACTTTTTGAATTGTTAAATCTCAGAAGCGATGACTCTTAGGAGAAAAAGTGTAAAGATATTTTATAGATAATTGCATGGTCTACAATTTTAGGCTGACCTATTTTTATAATAAAACTTAGGGTTTGGCTGAAAAACGCAGAAACCCATATCTGCGAACTTTGACCCTGAATAATTTTTTTCAAAAGTCGGATTGATGGGGACTTTTCATTTATAATGGTGTTCCGAACATTCGCACAAATTTTCAGCATATGCGAATTTTTGTAACCTTGCATGTTTAACTTGACCGGGCTTCCATGAAATGTAACAATCTTTTACATGGTTATTAGTGTAGTGTCGCAGGGTCACTTTAGTAAGCTACACTTTGCAAGCTTCACTTATGGCCGGTTTCAATATTCAACTCAAGGATAGATTTGCTTACTTTCAGTAGAATTTTGACAGATTTTCCATATAAAATGCGTCAAATTTCTATCCGTAAGTTAAATATTGAAACCGGCCGTTAGTTGACTTAGCACATTCTATACAAATCTTTTTAACTGAAGATTGGCAGATAGAACAATAGTGAAACATTACAAAATTACGAGTTATATCTAGTTCAGGCCTTAAATAGTTTGAAACCTACAGTAGGAATTACATGACCAGTTTATATTTAGGTAGTGTCAGTGCAGTGCAGTGCGCGCTCGAATTCGGAAGTGCCACACTGCGTATTCGAATTATTGCAATTCGCGATTTATTGCAGTTTCGCATATTCGAATTATTGCAGTTCCGAAAAACTCATAGCCAACGAAGTGTTGGCTGTAAAAACTTACAGCCAACACTTCACTTCACGCCATCGATTCCATGAATGAAGTTAGCATCAAGCAAATATGCAAGTCTTACTTCAAACAGGAAGAGATCTGCAATGCTAAGGTGCTGCTGTACGAATCGCTCGGTATGAGCCACCGAATACCGTCTTGCAGGAGGGATGAAATGGGATATAATCAGATTGCTGAAGGTGACAGATCCTGACGACGTTCCCCCTTTTGTGGTGAAGCAGCCGCATAGGCTGTCCCCCGTGACATTCTACCACGTCGATGTCACCAGTCTGCTAAAGGATATAACCACCCTGAAGTCCAGCCTGTCCGAGGTGCAATTCAGGTTAGAGGCTTCGGAAACTACCACTACCGGCCGCAGCACACCACACTCCGCCGCCCGCAGCACACCGCAATCCGCCACCCGCAGCATACCGCACCGCGCCGCCCGCAGCACACCGCAATCCGCCACCCGCAGCATACCGCACCGCGCCGTCCGCAGCACATCGCAATCGGCCACCCGCAGCATACCGCACCGCGCCGCCCGTAGCACACCGCAATCCGCCACCCGCAGCATACCGCACCGCGCCGCCCGCAGCACACCGCAATCCGCCACCCGCAGCATACCGCACCGCGCCGCCCGCAGCACATCGCAATCCGCCACCCGCAGCATACCGCACCGCGCCGCCCGCAGCACACCGCAATCCGCCACCCGCAGCATACCGCAATCCGCCACCCGCAGCATACCGCACCGCGTCGCCCGCAGCACACCGCAATCCGCCACCCGCAGCATCCCACACCGCGCCGCCCGTAGCACACCGCAATCCGCCACCCGCAGCATACCGCACCGCGCCGCCCGCAGCACAACGCAATCCGCCACCCGCAGCATACCGCACCGCGCCGCACGCAGCACACCGCAATCCGCCACCCGCAGCATACCGCACCGCTCCGCCCGCAGCACACCGCAATCCGCCACCCGCAGCATACCGCACCGCGCCGCCCACAGCACTCCGCAATCCGCCACCCGCAGCATACCGCACCGCGCCGCCCGCAGCACACCACAATCCGCCACCCGCAGCATACCGCACCGCGCCGCCCGCAGCACACCGCAATCCGCCATCCGCAGCAAACCGCACCGTGCCGCCCGCAGCACACTGCAATCCGCTACCCGCAGCATACCGCACCGCGCCGCCCGCAGCACACCGCAATCTGCCACCCGCAGCATACCGCACCGCGCCGCCCACAGCACTCTGCAATCCGCCACCCGCAGCATACCGCACCGCGCCGCCCGCAGTACACCGCAATCCGCCACCCGCAGCATACCGCACCGCGCCGCCCGCAGCACACCGCAATCCGCCACCCGCAGCATACCGCACCGCGCCGCCCGCAGCACACCGCAATCCGCTACCCGCAGCATACCGCACCGCGCCGCCCGCAGCACACCGCAATCCGCCACCCGCAGCATACCGCACCACGCCGGCCGCAGCACTCCGCAATCCGCCACCCGCAGCATACCGCACCGCGCCGCCCACAGCACTCCGCAATCCGCCACCCGCAGCATACCGCACCGCGCCGCCCGCAGCACACCGCAATTCGCCGCCCGCAGCACACCGCACCGCGCCGCCCGCAACACACCGCACCCCGCAGTTAAGACATGGTATTATATAAACTATTATTTTTCTTTACTTTGTTGCTGAGCTCGTTTTGTTAAGTCTGCGTTCTCATTTTCATCATTTTTTGCAGTGTTATTTAAAATTAGATATTGTCTTCGTATAAAAATTTTACTTATTATATTAAATAAAGTTTTCGTTATTATTTCACGGTGTTCAGAACAAATAATCCAATTCATATTGCAATAAACCATCAATTCCAAGCTTGTGATGCAGCTAATATTTTGTTTGTGTAAATCTTTAGCAACATTATTTTGAAAGATATTTGTTGCTATTGCAATTGTGTCGCAAAGATATTTTGTAGGGTATGTAAGAGATTGTTTGTCATGCCACGATTCTCTTACTGATATATAATTGCACAGTCCATCTTGATTTTTAGGATTCTCAGTTTTAAAACATGCTTTACAAATGTCACATGAATTTTTATACAGAAGTTTAGCAGCAACATATCCACTTACATATACTATTGGTTGCTCTTCGAAATTTGTTAGGTCATTTTCGTATTCATGAAAAACTACAGGTAATGATATTATTGGATATTCTATTTCTATGTGTTGATCTTGTACAGACCTATTTGCAAGCTCCATACTGACTACTTTTTTTCCCTTAGTATATCTTGAAAACTTAAATAAAATTTGTTCTGATCCTCTGCACAGTTCGCGATCGTTGATCCGCGACTAACTGACGCGGTATAGCCGGATACTAAAACTGTTTTTAGAGCCGCCGTAAAATGGGAGCACGTAGGGTTTTTATTAGTAACCCCATGCTGACGTATTAAACCAAACAGGTTTTCCAAAGCATCTTGGTTCAACTGACGCAGATTTAGATATTTTATTCCTTTTGTATTCAGTAGCCACCAAATATCTTTTAATGATTTTAGAGAGATCTTAAAGCCATTGATGCATCTCACATGACTAAGTTGCAGCTGGGAATCTGACTTTATTAATTTCATCATCATCATCTCAGCCTATACTTGTCCACTGCTGAACATAGGCCTCCCCAATCGCTTTCCAGCGTAACCGGTCCGATGCCACCTGCATCCAACGACTTCCTGCGATTTTCACAAGATCGTCGGTCCATCTGGCAGGCGGTCGTCCCACGCTGCGCTTGCCAATACGTGGTCTCCACTCTAGAATCTTTCTGCCCTAACGCCCGTCCTACTACTACGATAATCTACGCGCTATGTGGCCCGCCCATTACCACTTCAGCTTGCTAATCTTAACGGCTATGTCGGTGACCTTGGTTCTTCTACGAATCTCCTCATTCCTGATTCGATCGCGTAGAGAAACGCCGAGCATAGCTCTCTCCATAGCTCGCTGAGCAACTCTGAGCTTTTTTATGAGACCTATTGTAAGAGACCACGTCTCTGATCCATATATCATCACTGGTAACACACATTGACTAAAAACTTTAGTCTTAAGGCACTGAGGTATTTTGGATGAGAAGATGTTGCGCAGTTTCCCGAACGCTGCCCAGCCGAGTTGGATTCGTTGATTGACCTCTCTCTCAAAGTTGGACCTACCTAACCGGACTACCTGTCCCAGGTAAATGTATTCGTCGACAACTTCAAGAGTAGAGTTCCCAACGGTGAGTGCGGTGGGTACGACATGGACTTTAGACATTATTTTCGTTTTGTCCATGTTCATTTTAAGACCCACTTGTTGAGATACTCTGTTGAGGTCACCGAGCATTCGTCCTAGATCTTCCAGCGACTCCGCCACGACCACAATGTCGTCGGCAAATCGAAGGTGAGTGATGTATTCGCCATTGATGTTGATGCCAAGTCCTTGCCATTCCAAGAGCTTGAAGGCGTCCTCTAAGGTGGCCGTAAACAGTTTCGGAGAAATGACGTCTCCCTGCCTTACTCCTCTTTTTATGGGGATCGCTTTCGTGCACTGCCCCTGTACTCGGACTGACATGGTGGCGTTATTATACAAGCACTTCAACACCTCAATGTACCGATAGTCAATGCGGCATCGCTGGAGAGATCTAAGAACCGCCCAAGTCTCGATCGAATCGAAGGCTTTCTCATAGTCCACAAACGCCAAGCATAGTGGCCGATTATACTCCTCGGTCTTCTGTATAATCTGCCGCAGCGTATGTATGTGGTCTATGGTACTAAAGCCTTTCCGGAAACCGGCTTGTTCGGGAGGCTGGAAGTCATCAAACCTGCGTTCGAGACGATTCGTAATGACTCTCGAAAACAACTTATAAACATGGCTCAGCAGTGTGATGGGCCTATAATTCTTCAGTAAAGTGTTATCACCTTTCTTGAAAAAGAGTACCACCACACCCCTGTTCCACGCTTCCGGCGTTTTTCCTTCGAGCAAGACGGAATTAAACAGCCTCTGAAGGACTTTAAGTACCGGCGATCCGCCCGCTTTCAGAAGCTCTGCGGTAATTCCGTCTTCACCCGGCGCTTTGTTGTTTTTAAGGTGTTTGAGAGCCATCCCAATCTCGTACAGGCTGATGTCCGGGATATCTTCTGTGTAGTGTCGGGTTAGCTTGGCTCTTGGGTCTTTTACCAAGTCAACAACAGGTTCAGCTACTGAGGTATACAACTGCCCATAGAACCTCTCTATCTCCCTGAGCACCTCTGACCTATTCGACGTTACGTTTCCGTCCTCCGTCTTCAGCTTCGTCAACTGGCTTTGCCCAATAGACGCGTCTCTTGCAAACACTTTGGAGCCCTTGTTCTGCTCTATGGTCTCCTCAATACGTCTTGTATTGAAGGACCGTAAATCGTGTCGCAAGGACTTCAGTATCTGTCCATTGAGCTGCCTATAGGACTTAGCATCATCCGAGGTTTGGAGTGTCATGGTACGTCGCTCAGCCATAAGGTTTCGGGTGTAGTCAGATAGCTTTTGAGGCCTATTTTTACGGTGGGGCTTAAAATGCTTGGACCCGACCGTATGGACAGTCTCTACCAACCTATTGTTGATTTCGTCCACTGATGCGCTGCTGTCTAGCAATTCGAAGCGGTTTGACAATTCGAGTTGAAAGTTCTCGGGGTTTTGGATATGTGCATTAGAAGGTCGGAGCGTAGACTTCATCAGACGCGATCTTTCCATTTTGACATTAATATTTAATGTGCCTCTGACCATTCGGTGATCACTGCCGGTTTTTACCCTGTGAATCACGGAGACATCATTAAATATTTGTCGCTTGGTGCTCATGATGAAGTCTATCTCATTTTTTGTGGAACCATCAGGGCTCATCCAGGTCCATTTCCTATGAGGCGGCTTCCGGAAGAAAGAGTTCATCATAAAGAGTCCCTCCTTCTCCAGATATTCGGCCAGCCTCTGACCCCTGGGGTTGCGTTGCCCATATCCAAATTGCCCCACTCTCAATTCATCATCGCCCCGTTTGCCCAGCCGCGCATTGAAGTCACCCATAACCACTGTAAAGTGTGTTTTGGAAGTATGTATGGCTCTACTAATGTCCTCATACATAACTTCGACGTCATCATCTGAGTATGCCGAGGTCGGTGCGTAGACCTGTATGACCTTCAGCGAATATCTTTTGGATATTCTGAGTATCAGGTACGCTACCCTGCTCGACACACTAGTGATGGACACAACGTTGTCTATGAGTGACTTGTGGACGATAAATCCGACACCACCTTGGGACTGCTGTTCGCCCTCCCGGTAGTAAAACAAGTTGCCGGATTTTAAGGTTATCGTGTCCTCGCCCTTTCTTCGGACCTCCGATAAACCAACAATATTCCACCGCAACTTGTTTATCTCTTCTTCCAGCTCAACAAGCTTCTCATCTGTCCTTAACGTGCGTGCGTTGTATGTCACCAGGGCCAATTTTCGGTGTTGGTGGTAGCCGAATCTCTGCCGGAGATTCTTAGCACCCCTTGTCCTGTCGTTACCATGGCTGCTACCGTGGCCAGGACGAACAGGACCGCCGGGGACTAGGGGCCTGGTTTTCTTACATTCTTCCATAATTGGGGGTGTTTGCCATACTCGCCACGCTTGGCAGGCGGGTTGGCGAGCGCAGTTATTGGTCGTCGAAGTGCTAAGGGAACGCTGCTGCCCATTCCCTAGTTTTCCCTTAGTCGCCTTGTACGACACCCAATGGGATGAGATGGGTTGGTCCTATTCTAAGCCGGGAACCACGCGGGAAATGCTTTTTATAAATTTAATTGTATCCATTTTTTTAAATAAAAGTTCCATTTCTCCACATAGTTGGATTGATTGGAGACATTCTCATGGATGCCCTTTTTCACATCTTTGTGAGATGATGGCCCATTAGTGGCATCGAACAATCGATCCAGCTCCTCTATAATGGAAGCTGTTTCATTTATTTCTTTTTCTTCTGTATCATGTTTAAGGGCCATCATCTTTAAGACTGCTGCCATCCTGTTGCTTAGTGCATGTGCAGCATATTTGACCCTCATCTAAATTTTGTATGTAGGGTTTACCACTGTTTGGTTTAATTTATGAAAATTTAGGAAATTCCTATTTCTTTCTTCTGCTTCTATAAGGTGACGCCACCTTCCCGTTTTGACACCATATTTTTTCTCTTGCCTTGTAAAAATTATTTCTTACAGATTTGAATAAATGTGTTATTTCTACAGTTAAATGTGAGAACTTTTTTAATAAATTCAGTGCGCCAACATTTGTTACATACAGTAGTTACTATGTAAATTCCAGCATTTTTAAGGGTTATAATTTTTTTTTTTATGATTGCAGCCAATTTTTTAGTTGAAATGGTACCTTCTAGAAAATAGTAGGCCAAAGGCTGCTTAACTGATTTACAAATTCCTTGGACCATAAATACTAGTGCATGATCTGCAATATTTGGATGTCGTCCCATATCCTCTCCTAGATCGACATATCCCTCCACCTTATCTGTGCTTTCATTGTAAATTAATCGCTTTTTCAAGGCCACCTCGTCGAATAATAACGCGAATACTTTGTCACGAGCAGGTGAATCAGAATGTTTTTTCTTAAGATTGTCTATAATTGTATGATTTAGACCTGTTTTCATGGGAATGTTTTGAATTATTGGGTGTAAAGTTTTCTCACTAGGCAGCGGCATTATTTTTTGCAGGTATCTAAAGTCACTCAATCACAGGACGAGTGTACCCGCAAGCGTAGAAGGTTTGCATGACCGCGGAAAAATTGCTCAGTTATTTTTACACCACTTCAGGAAAAAACCGGAACTGGCCCGTGATCCTTACTTACCGAATACTACTGATTCTCAAATAACTGGTAAGATTTGCTTTACAGCTGATCAAGTGGCTAAAGTAGTGTGCAAAATGAAAAGGGGTAAATCCCCAGGATTCGATGGGTTAAGCTTGGAACACATCTTGTTCGCTGGAGAGGAGATTTTTGTGATATTGGCCAAACTATACAATAACTGTATCAACATCGGTTACCTGCCAAAAATGCTTATGAGAACGGTTGTTGTACCTGTCCCAAAAAACAAAACGGGTGACCTCTCTAGTTTGAAAAATTACAGGCCAATATCACTTGGTACTATAATTAGTAAAATCCTGGAGAGGTTGATTCATCCCGTTATAAAGCGTAGTATTAAATTGGATGACGCGCAATTTGGTTTTCGTAACGGTCTCTCAACGGATTCTGCGATTTTCAGCTTGAAAGCCACAGTTAAACATTACGTCGGTACTTCGGTTTATGCAAATTTCCTGGATTTAAGCCGCGCTTTCGACCTTGTAAACTATGATTTACTTTGGGAGAAAATGTATACCTCTAATATACCTACATGTACTGTGAAACTGTTGCGATACTGGTATGAGAACCAAGTTAATAGTGTGAGATGGGGCGACGCGACTTCTAACGAATATAGGTTAGAGTGCGGTGTTCGTCAAGGAGGGCTGACTTCGCCTGATCTATTCAGCCTGTACATAAACGACTTAATTGCGGAGCTGAGAGGGACCAGGGTGGGCTGCCATATTGGTTCTACATGCATGAACAATCTGGGCTATGCTGATGACATGGTTCTTCTCAGCCCCTCAATTAAGGGTCTTCGTAAATTATTAAAGATTTGTGAGCGCTACGCGGCAGAACACGGTCTGAAATATAATGTAAAAAAGACGGTTACGATGGTGTTTGGATCGGGCGGCGGTCCGGAGTTGATTCCGCCGGTATATTTAGATGGAGGGTTGATCGAGAGGGTGGAGCGGTTCAGGTACCTCGGACACATATTGACGGAGACTCTTGCGGATGACGAAGATATCGAACGTGAACGTCGGGCTCTGGCCATGAGGTGTAATATGCTTGCGCGCCGTTTTGCAAAGTGTGGTGACGGGGTGAAGGTGACTTTATTTAGGACATACTGTCTATGTTTCTATACATGTCAGCTTTGGTCGAAGTTTACTAGGCGTACCATCAATAACATTAGGGTGCAATACAATGATGCTTATCGTATCCTAATGACGTTGCCTAGGTACTGCAGCGCGTCTGGTATGTTCGCCGAGGCCAGAGTGCCTGATTTCTTTGCGATTATTAGATCCCGTATCGCAGGATTTTGGTGCCGCCTGCGTGAGTCCGACAACGAAATACTTAAAGCGTTAGTAGGGAATCTGGATTGCTCCATCTTCAAATATTGGAGTTCAGTGCACCGGGAACCGAATAAAAAATAATTTTACTTGTTATTTTAATAAATGGTGGTGTGTTTATGTCTATGTGACATGCTCATGGCCGACAGCCTAAAGCTATTAATTGCCTTATTGGCTAAAGTGTTTTTATACTATAATTTAATTTTAAGTATCCGCAATTGTATCTTAGTACATTTGGTTTTTACCTTTAAATAAAGATTTATTATTATTATTATTAAGAAATTTAATGTTAGGACTTTTAAAAATACCTTTCCTTGAGAAGTTGTCGTTCATCATATTATGTAGAGCATTAAAACTCTGTGAAATGGTCTAAAAGCAGCTATTCTTTAAGAAAACAGCCTTGACCACAGCGGTGCCTTACTATACTCTTTAGCGCTGCCGCAGCGACGAAACTTGAATTTGGTATTCACTAACTTACGACGAGCGACTAGCGCTTAAGGCTGTGACGGCTGTGAGCTAAAACTACTCAACGTCGAGCTAATTGACAGTTCTTCAGAAATTTTGGTATTCCCTAAGAAAAAACAGTCTCGACGACGCCGACAGCCTCGCCCACAGCCTCGCTTTTATCTGTCAAATCCAAAAGCTACAATATTTGCGCTGAAACGTTGTAGTTAGTTACAAAATCTATTTATACAGTTTTTCTAAGAGTGTTTATATTGTTAAATAACATAAAATATGGCAGCTCAGTTAATTGCTAAGCTTTATTTATTGGAAGAAGCTAAGAAAAGTGACGATTTAAAGAAAGCTCGACAAGCAAGAAAATTAAAAGCAGTTTCCCGTGACGCAGAGTTTATCAATATTTATAGGCTTTCTGAGGATTGAATTAATATATTAGAAAGTGATATAGCTCCATATATGCGCCCGCGAGTTCGTTCCAGTGGTTTATCCAATAGGCTGAAGGTTTGTTTAGAACTTATTTTTTATTCGATATGTGATGATGCCTTAGCACACGCACCGTAGTGATTATATTGATATCACCTCAGGAAATTACACCATTACGGAATTAGGAACAGGGCTCTCGACCTCTTTACATCTTATCTCTGTGATAGAATTCAAAAGGTTGATGTTAATGGGAAGCGATCTCCCGGTTCTAACGTGACAATGGGCGTGCCCCAGGGTTCGATTCTCGGTTCATTTCTATTCCTCATATATATAAATGATTTACCCTACTATGTAGGGGATAATCAGGACATTGTGCTGTTCGCGGATGATACATCTCTATTATTCAAAATTAAAAGACAGCTGCTTAATTATGACGATATGAACAGTGCACTGTCAATGATTGTTCATTGGTTCAACACGAATAATCTTCTCCTTAATGAGAAGAAAACAAAATGTATTAAATTGAAAACGCCAAATGTAAGACAGGTTGCAACTAATGTACAAATAAATGGCGTGGATTTAGACCTTGTAGAGTCGACTGTATTTCTAGGTATCACTATTGATGCCAGATTACAATGGGGTCCCCATATTGATCAATTATCTGGTAAAGTAAGCTCAGCGGCATATGCGGTAAAGAAAATTAGATTACTAACTGATATTGAAACAGCTAGACTTGTTTATTTCGCTTATTTTCATAGTATTATGTCATATGGCATACTACTTTGGGGATGCTCTGCAGAATTTAATACCATCTTTGTTCTCCAGAAAAGGGCTGTTCGAGCAATGTACAACTTGGCCCCGAGGGCTTCTCTTAAGGAAAAGTTTAGAGAGATAAATATTCTAACTGTTGCATCACAATTTATATATGAAAATCTTCTATATGTTAAAAAAAATATCAGTAATTTTGAAAAATATAGCGACATTCATCACGTAAATACACGGAACAAAAATGATCTTATTGTACATTCCACTCGTCTCCACAGAATTAGTAATTCTTTCATGGGGCAATGTATACGCTTCTACAACAAATTACCCATAGATATCCGAAACATGCCTATCAATAAGTTTAAGAAGGCAATTAAAACTAGACTCTGTAAGAAAGGGTATTATAAAATTTCGGATTATCTTGACGATAAAACAGATTGGGTTTGAGCAGCTCCTCAATCAGCAACATTTATTAATGATGTATAATACATTTTTTAAAAAACAAAAAAATGGTTATCGGAAAGGCCAAACAAATTAAATTAAAAGACTAGCCCGCTGAGTTTCTCGCCGGATCTTCTCAGTGGAGGCCGCGTTCCGATCCGGTGGTAGATGTAAAAAATGTAATAATTTTGACGTTTGTAAGTGCTTATGTATTGGCATATACAAATAAATGATTTTTGACTTTGACTTTATATTAAATGGTCTTTGATACACAAAAAAGTCACTAATACTGATTTTATGTTTTTTCAGGTTTTATGCACTCTATCATTCTTGGCTAATGGAAGTTACCAAAAAATCATAGGGAAGAATATAGATACGTACGTTTCACAACCTTCAGCTTCTAGAGCAATCCACGAAGTTGTTGATGCTCTAAATAATATTGTCATAATCAATAAATATATAAGATTTCCTCATAATTATGATGAACGACGAATTCTCAAGGAAAGGTAAATGTTAAAAGTACTAGCATTTAATTCCTTAATCTTATACTAAGACTGCTTTAAAAATCAACCATTGTTTCAATGTTTGTTACAGATTTTATAAAAAAATCAAAATTCCTGGTGTGCTGGGTTGTGTTGATGGTACCCTGGTATCCATGATACGACCCAAGGAACATGAGGAAAGATACTATTGCCGAAAAGGATATCATGCTAGGAATGTCCTCATTGTATGTAATATATATGTAGGTCTAGATGGTTAACATGTAACAATTTAATTGTTTAAATTCACCTCTCAATAGGTAAATGTAGTGGTTAATACCCAAAATCTTTACAAGAGGCCTCATATATGTTAGATAAGAAGAATTAATAGTATATTATTGCTGTGATATTACTACTTGTTCCAGATTAATGATGCAGATCTTAACATCTTGCATGTGGATGTTACTTTTGGAGGTGCAACACATGATAGTTTTGTGTTTTCGAATACAAGAATAAAGGAGCATTTAGATCATTTAAATAATAATGGAGGTTAGTATACGTATTAGGTATGTTATTATTTAAAACATTCCCTTAATTTCTGTCTATCATTATCATCATGCCAGATCCCTCGCGGGGCAGGCAGAGAGCATAGATTTCCAAAAGGTTATTTCCTTGCATATCTCTCTGGCTTCCTCCACTGTCATAGTTCATGTCATACATACTCGCCAGTTACAGAGACTCTTGGCTTGCAATTCAGATAAGACACTATCTATTTGGTCATGGTAAGATAGTCTTTAGGTAACTTAATTTCATATTAAATTAAGGACTAGACATATTTAAGCTATATATCCTCAATGATTCCAGGTGACTCAGGATATCCTCAAAGGCCATATTTAATGACTCCGTTCAATAATCCCGAAGCTGGTACTCCGGAGTGTCATTACAATAATTTGCACAGCAGTGCTCGGAACAGTGTGGAGAGGACAATTGCCTCTTAGTCCACAGGGTGTTGCACTATGACCCTATAATGGTTGGGAAGATAGTGATAGCCTGCTGTGTTTTACACAATATGTGTAATCGCGCACGGCTGCCAGCTCCTAAGTTAAACCAAAGTGAAATTGATGAAGAAACTAGGTTACTTGACAACCTAACACAGCAAGTGGGCCATGATGATTTAGTCAGTGGGCAGATAAGTAGGAGAGATTTAGTCAATCAATTATGGCGAGCACATGATATCTAAATATGGTTTTCCCTTTGTTCAGATGTTTAAAACAGGTTTGGGTAGGATTTGCTGACTATAATTGGTTAACTAATTAACACAAAATATATTAGCTGCCAGATTTAAATATTGAAATAAGATGATATTTTAACCTACCTTATAAGGGATCTGGGGTGATGATATAGATAGATAAATAGAGTAGAAGAAAAATATTTAATAATAAATTTGTGCTATGTAATCCTCTACCATCTATATACTAGTATATAGATTTGTCCGGAACTGCGGTCGCGAATAACCTTTTTAGAGTTGCGGAAAAATTATAACGATCAAGGTGACAGATGGAAAATATTCGGCTTTTGTCCCAGGAAGAAAAACAAGAGGATTTGTGATAGAGGAGAAATATTCAATTATGGTCTTGCATAAAAGACTGGAAGGACACTGAGGCATTATAATATGTGGTAAAGGTAAATGGTTATATTTAATGTGGAAACTTTGAGGCTCCCAATGCATGGTATGTATTTTCAATTTTATTATATGAGCTAGTGACCGATGCGTCGGGTTGTTTGGATAGCGGTCAGATTCGGAGGAATCTGTAGTAGTATCAGTGTCAGGTACAAGCGAGGCTTGGGGTGGCTGTAAGGGGAGGTTGGAGGCCACTATGGGGTGCGCCCCGCAAGATCGTGGCGTCGTGGTGACCTAAGTACGTTGGTGCGTGTCCATGGCCGTCACGTCGCGGAGGTCCCAAAGGTCGTAATCTTATTATGGTTTCCGTGGTTATAGGGATCGAAACGGTTGGTGACATGCCGGCCTACTTAGATATTCGTTCAGCAGGTAAAGTTTGGGCACTTGGCGACAAGAGTGGCATTTTAGAATTATATTAAATACTAGCTGTTTCTTGCGGCTTCGCACGCGTTTATTTTGTAATTTGACATAGATAGGTAGAACTTTTTGGAATAATAATTTTTCAAGACTTAAGAGACCTCCACCACCATATTAAGTTTATTTTCAATCCGTTCAGCCGTGTTAATATGGAGAAATAAAAACAACTATCCGCCAATCCGCACTGGGTTCGCGTGGTGGAGTATGACCTAATCTCTCTCACCTCGATTTGTGAGAGAAGGCCTTTGTCCAGCAGTGGGCAGTATAGGCTGATATTATTATTTGACAAAGTAAGTAAGGCGGTCTACGTTTTGTCGCTTAACCCAAGTCAACTTTGTTTTCCAAAAGTATTTATAAAGTCGACTTAAATATGAGTAAATTTGCGCTGTAGAACAATTTCAGCAGGTCCCCAGGCTTCGAGTCGCCAATAAAGAGAAAGTGGGAAATCGACGGATTGCCAGGCTTTTCTTTCGACAAAATAAGATTAATATATTTGGACCTTCATGCAGGCCGGTTATGCAGGATAATATCGGTATGATCTAATGTGTAAACAAAGTTACAAAGTTCATGACTTAAGATATTTTAATACTATCTACCAATCTATATCACCACGTCAGATACCTTGCGGAGTAGGCAGAGTGTACAGAGTTCCAACAGGTTCTTTCCTTACTGACCTTTCTGGTTTTCTCCACTCTCATAGTTCGTCTTATACACGCTCGCCGGTTGCGGAGACTATTGACTTGCTCTTCGTATAAGACATGGTCTATTTAGTCATGGTAAGATAGTGTAGGTCTTCCCCGATATCTGCGTCCTGTTCTAGGTACACTACCAACTGACAGCGGCGTGGAACCATTTGACCCTTTGTAAATACGTATCTCTTTTTTACTACCGTTTTTATTAATATTTCTTTGCTGTTTTTTTATGTGATTGTACATATTGTATATAATTTGTGAACTATAAATGGTTGTTGTTCTACGTCCTTTCACTTTTGAATTTCTATATCTGTGTGGTTTCTTTCATATTTAGTTTCTTTATAATCCGTTAGGTATGAAGAAATAATAGGTATTCCACAGAAGTCGTGCTATTTTTCGAGATAAAAAGTGTTCTGTTTTATTTTACAATGTAAGACACCTTCATATAACGTTTCAGTTAAATTAGTTTAGCCATTTTAATATGAATACCAGCTATGTCGCAAGAACCGTGATTCTTTCCGAGATAAAAAGTATCTCGAATATTATTTCGAGACCTAAAACACCTTGAAAGTGTTACTAAGATCCATTCTGTCATTTTAGTATGAAGAAATAACAGCTAGATATCCCGGGAGAACAGTCAGTTGTAGTGAATATATTGTATAAGCATTATTCCAAGATTGAAGAGACACCTCCATATTCAGTTTCTTTTAAATCCGTTCAGCTGTGTTAATATGGAGAAATAAAATCAGCTATCCCCCAGAAATATTGTATTTCCCGAGATAAAAAGTAGTTTTGAATAATCTCTGAACAATCCTCCATTTTCCAGTAATAGTCTTTTTAAAATCGGTTCCACCGTTCTGGATATTAACAGGGGCAAACAAACTTTTTTTTAATGTGCCCATATGTACTTAAAATATCCTATTTATTTGAAAATCACAAATCCCAAATCAATATTCTTGAACGCTGTGCGGGGATCGTACCTGGGGAACTATTTAACAAAGAAAGTTAAGCAGTCTACGTTATATCGGTTAAACCAAGTCATCTTTGTTTTGCAAAAGTATTTTAAAGTCAACTTAAAAATAAGTAAATTTTTGTTGTACAACAATTTCAATAGCCTGGGGAACCCCAGGCTTCTAGTCACCTGTGAAGAAGAAGAGGGAAATCGAAGGATTGCCAGGCTTTTTTAGCCTAAATATGATTAATATCTTTGAGCTTTCATGCAGGCCAGTAAAAATCCACCAAATGCATATTGGAGTGATTTTATATACCACTTACTTACACGGATAGTATCGGCATGGTATAGTGTGTGAACAAAGTTACCTATTGCATATTGCTATTTCACGACTTATGATACTTCAATACTGTCTATCAATCTATATTATCACATCAGATCCCTTGCAGGGTAGGCAGAGATTTCAGATTTCCAACAGGTTCTTTCTTACAAACCTTTCTGGCTTTCTCGACTCTCATCAATCCGTCTTATATACGCTCTCCCGTTACGGAGTCTCTTGACTTGCCTTTCTGATAATACACGCTCTATTTGGTTATGGTAAGATAGTCTAGGTCTTCCCTAATATCAACGTTCTTCCACTTGCTCATTTTATATCTCTGGGTTTCTTTCATATTAAGTTTCTTTATAATGCGTTCAGCCATTTTAGTATGAAGAAATAATAGATATTCCGCAGAAGTCATGCTATTGTATATTTTACTATGTCATATACTTTTCGTAATAAAAAGTGTTTTGTTTTATTTTACAGTGTAAGACACCTTGATATAAAGTTTCAATTAAATTCATTTAGCTAGCTATGTCGCAAGAACCGTGATTCTTTCCGGGATAAAAATTATCTCGAATATTATTTCGAGACCTAAAACACCTAGAAAGTGTTAGTAAAATCCATTCTACTATATTAGTATGAAGACATAAAGGCTAACCCGAAAGAACCGTAAGTGAATATATTGTATGTTTTAACAACTTCCACCAGAGTTATTTTTGTATCAACTATCTCTATCACCGGGTTCAGTCTTAGCCACACTTAGCCCGCACAGATGGTCTTTGTACAATATAAACTAAACTATAGCGCGATCTTACTCAACACACACCACTAACGCCCTCTCAAAAAGTGTTTGTCTTCTCGTAAGATATTACTCGTCGTTAAAGTTTCATATCCGGCCCATTCATCGTTAGAGTTCTCTCCGGAAGAAACAATCCTGAATGCATCATCGGTTTATGCACGAAATCATGTTTGAGTGTTGAAATCAAACGTGTATGAACAATTCCCAGTAAGTGCTTTTAACTACTGCATAGTGAGGAAACGAACCTGAGTCCAATATCAATTCATGGAGGAATTCATGTGTAGGCAAAATCACATAGTTTACGTCGTAACATTGCAGTTCGGGACAAACAGTAATAAAATTTTGCGGAATATCCCGCGACAATCTAGTAGCTTAAGTTCTTTTGGAACAATGAATGATTTATCAAAATCGACTCTTATTTTCCTTTTCTCAGAAACTGTTACATTTCTCGAAAATATAAGTATACAGAGCTGTGGTCCTTAGTACAGGCTACAACTATCCCAAATTTCATTAAAATTCATCAAACAGGAATGGAGTAAAATGACTTTTTAGAAATTCAATGTTTCGCTTATTTGTATTTATATTTATTTGTATTATATATTTTTGTATTTTCTGAAAGAACTTTTTGATTTTCCGGTATAAATACTATTCAATATGTTATCCAACATTTTAAGATTTCCGCGTGCAAAGTTTCATCAAAATCCGCTTAGTAGTTTTTGCGTTATGATGGTTTATACCCTGGACAGATAGACTGATAGATAAACAGACACGAAAGCCAAAAAATCAATAGAATGATATCCGTGGGTTGTTATTTCCAAAAAATAAACACAGACAGGACTTCCTTGCAGTTTTATAACATGTAGTATGTAGAGATATAGATGCTTTACTTTTCCCTACAAACTACTAGATTTCCTGAAAACGTAAGTATTAACTATGTTGTATGTCATATGAAATATCTCCATGCTAAGTTTCACTGACATCTGAAAAGTAGTTTTGGATCAATGAATGATAAATCAAAATCGACTTTTTTCTATTTTCTCAAAACCACTTAAGTTTTAGAAAAATATAAGTACATAATGTTATGCCGTTTTGTACAGTTTACAATTACACAAAATTTCATTGCGATCCATAAAACTGGTTTGGAGTAAAGTGTCTTTTTATAAATACAATATTTCACTTATTTTCGTGTTTTCGGAAAAACCTTTTGATTTTCCGAGATAAATACTATACAATATGTTAGCCAACATTTTAAGGTATCCGTATGGAAAGTTTTATCAAAATCGGCCTAGTACTTTTGGCGTGATGACGGTTCATACCCTCCGACAGACCGACAGACAGACAGACAAACAGACACGAAAGCCAAAAATTGTGGAATTGGCTTCTATGTCGATAGAAGGATACCTCTAGGTTGTTATTTCCTAAAAATATTCCATGTACAGACACGACTTCCTTACAGTTTCATTATATGTATGTATATGTATATAGATATAATCGAATCAGCAATACTTTAATTGCCTAGTAAGTAAACATTCTACTTAAATTACTAGGGTACTAAATGGACCTTGACCCATACAGTACAGTATAGGTACACAGAACCCATAACTCAAATAATGAATTTAATCATCTTTTTCTTATTTCTTATTTTTTTAAAAACGTAGCCCCACACTAGGATTTATTCCTGTGTCGTGGGTGCATTTACAAACATGAAAATTCACATACGCAAATACCCAGACTGGAACAAATAATTGTGGATCACACAAAGATTTGTCCCGTGCGGGAATCGAACCCGCGACTATTAAACACAGTGGGCAGCGCGGCTTAAGCTCTTAACCACTGCGCTAAATCGTCCGTCATCATTTAACACAGTAAGTTACAGTGTGTAATTCTTTGTTTCAGAGAGCACTAGGGATCTGTACCAAGCTTCAACATACTACAAGCAAACTTAAAAACAAAAAAGGCCAGCAGAAGATTGTACTAATTGAAAAACTCAATCTGTTTCGAGAAATAAAATACATTTTTGATTAATTTACACGTTTAATATTATTGAAACAGAACCTCTAATAATATACATATTTTTTATTGTGGATCTACACTGCCTCTCAGAGATTCACATAAATCCTGCAGTGCACGGGTCTGCTTTGCCCACGACTCACTTATTTCTTTAAAAATGTCGTCCATCTTTCTTTGGTTTTCAATAAGGAGTCGTTCGTTTTCCAACCGCCTCTCCTCAATGGCGATAAACCGCTCAGTCATACTCGCCATTTGGGATTGCCTTTGTGAAGGTGGTGAGCGGTGAAGCAGACGACGTCGTGCCGTTACGAAACGACGCCTTCGAGGGGCTATAAACAAAAAAAAACATTCCAAGAGTTAAAAATCTATGTATAGAATACTCTCTGCCTACCCCGCAAAGCATCTGTCGTGATGATACAGAATGAACTTCCTTTATTTAAGAAGAAGTATAGAAGAGTATAATAAGACTGGGCAACTGATAAAATATTATAATTACATTAAAACAACAAGACAATGATAAATCTAAAATCTTTTAAAAATAAACTTACATGGAGAGGCAGTCGGGGCATTACTCCTATGAGGCACTGCAGGTGGTGATGATCTAGCTTCTACCTGTAATTCAAACATTTATGAGTATAATGTCTGCAGTAATTGTATCACCAATAAGATAGATTATTGTTAGGATGACTTAAAATTTCATCTGTTCAGCATTTGGCTGATTTGCCATTAGCACGGTGTTTCTGTGTTGAGATGGGCCTGGCTGTTCATCCTGCAATTATAAATATATTTTATCATGTTAATATTCAATAATTGTGATGTTTTATTAGTATACTTACTGGTATAGAGGGCGTGGACTGTTCAGTCGGAAGCAAGCCTGCAGTACCATGTTCCACAGCAAGTGAGTGCACATGGCCCTACAAAATTAAATAAGAAAATTATAACTTCACAGTATTTATTTTTTTATTAAGACACACCAACAGAGTACATATTAATACATTGAAAAAAACTAGTATTCAAACAAAAACACATTCCGATATGTACACCAATAACAGGTGTGTACATCATTTACCATTTTACAAAGCTTAAAATCTAAATCGAGAAGGGAATACAAATTATATGCGATTTACATTAAATTAAATTTTGATATTATTAAATAAGTAGAAAATAATAATACTTTAATTATAACATAAAAACTAAAAAGATAGCAAAAATATGTCAAAATATGTCAAAGGATCTAAGGATAATATCTATTTATTGCAAAATGATTCCAGTATAATCTTTTTATAAATTGGAAGAGAGTCATGAAATATGTCAATATTATTATAATTTTTATTATTAAACTTATTGTATGTGTTACACATTCTGACTAGTGGCGAACTGAGGCCAATGTTAGTTCTTGTAGGCTGAACATGAAAAGTGCTAGTTAGAGGTTTTCGCGGGATACAGTATGGAACGTTAATTAACACATTATCAAGATTTGTATTACAACTAAGAGTATTATTTACCATCTTGTACAGGAATATCATCTCGTGCATTTTACGACGATCCCATAAAAAGTTCATTTTAAAGAAAGCCAATCGTTGATCATAGCTACACCGATGCGTAACTCCACTTGAAACAAAAGCTAAGTGTCGTGTAAACGCGCGTTGTATATTTTCAATCCGCTGCGAATGTATGCAATAGTTCCACGTTACACAACCGTATTCAAGATGACTTCTCACAAGGGAGTTGAACAAGATTATTTTAGTACGAGCGTGTTTAAATGCTTTTGTGTTACGCTTCAAGTACCCCAGCATCTGTGCAGCCCTGGTTACAATATTTTCGATGTGAGTCTTAAATCGTAGGTCGCTGTCCATCGTTACGCCTAGATCCTTTATTTCGCTGACTTTCTGCAGTGGGTTTCCGTCTATGTTGTATGTAGTGTCTAGTCTATTTTTTTTCCTAGAATATCTCATGTGGAAGCATTTATTTACATTTAATTCCATCTGGTTATGATCGCACCACTGCTTGACCCTTGACAAGTCGTCCTGAATCAACGCGTTATCATTCATAGAGTTAACAGTTTTTAACAATTTTAAATCATCTGCAAAGAGTAGGAATTTACAGTTATGTATTTCAGACGCAATATCATTGATAAAAATTGAAAATAAGATTGGTCCAAGATGGGATCCCTGAGGAACTCCAGAGATAGCACAATAGGGAAACGAGTCATGACCACAGATTGAGACAGTCTGAAGTCTTTTTGCCAGATACGACTCAAACCAGTGTAGCAAGGATCCTGTTATGCCAAATTGTGTCAACTTACCAACTAGTAAGGAGTGGTTGACCTTGACCTTGCGAAGTCGGTGTAAATTGTGTCAACTTCATGACCCCTATCAAGTTCACTCGTCAAATAAGAAACGAAGGACACTAAATTGGTGACAGTAGATGAACCTAACCTAAAGCCATGTTGATTAGGTGATAAAGCATTATTGACGTGTTTTGTCAACACAGGACACACCGAAGACTCAAACAGCTTAGCAAGACATGACAAGATAGCAATAGGGCGATAGTTCTTAACGTCGCTTTGGTCACCTTTTTTGTGCAATGGTATAATTCTAGCTTTTTTCCACTCATCTGGGAAGCAACCATCTTGCAGCGAGCTGTTAAAGATAAGGCTCAATGGGTATGCTAACGCTGAACCACAACGTTTTACAATTACTGCAGGAATGCAATCCGGGCCAGCTCCTTTTGAAATATCCAGGTTTTTGATTTTATTAAGTATTTCACGTTCAGTAAAAGAAAGATTGCCTAAACATTGAACTAAGGGAAGAACTTCGTTATTCAAAAGATTGCAGTGACTGATTGTTTTGATTATAGGAAGAAGAAAATTGGGATACAATTTCAGGTCCAGTGTCAGCCGTTGTTAGGTCCTTATGCATGTTACGTGGGATTGATGACGCACCGATACTTCTACTCTTCATAAACCGCCAAAATGTTTTTGGATGACTTTTCAGGTTAGATTCGACGGTTTCAATGTATCGAGAACAGCATTCCTGGTACAGTTTGTTACAGTGCGACCGAACAACTTCATAAGATATTAAATCTAGCGGATTCCTATACTTTCTAAATTTATGTCGCAACTTTTCCTTTTCTCTAAGTCTTTGAATTAATGAATGACTAAACCACGAAGGGAACTTTGATGGACGCGAATTACGCTTGGGCACGTGCAACTCCAATAAGTCTCTAAAGATTTTATAGAATACTGAAATCATATCATTTACATTTTTACACGTAGAAAACTTAACATGCCAGTTCACTTTATTTAAACCAGCTGTAATATCTTTAATGTTAGCTTTAAAAAAATTGAGATTAACATGTTTTTGTGACTGTAAAAATTTGATAGCGTTATTACGTGGAATGGTTACCAGGCTAAGACCGTAATCGTTGCGTTTAGACCATTTAAGAGATGGGAGGTTAAAATCACCAAAGATCACTATGTCATCCACCATGACCATCAAATCATTTGCACTATCCAGATATTTATTAAGAGTATCCAAGCAAAGAGGAGGAGATAGATAAACAGCACCTATGGCAAATCTCTTACAGTTATTATTAGAATTTAAGTAAACGATTACCCACAAGTCTTCACACTCGCTTTTCCAGGCAGGACACTGCAATTAGCACCCCTCCTCCGTCTTTCTTGGAACCATTATTTGAACAAATACGGTCTTTACGGTATACGATATATCTGGAGTCGATAAATTCGTTACTTTTTATATTGGAGTTGAGCCATGTTTCCGTAAAAACAATAACTCTATAGTCTGACAAAAGAACATTTTCATAAACACTATTGGTTTTAGTCCGTATGCCACGGACATTTTGGTAATAAATGGACAAAGAATCGAATTTAAAAACAATACACCAAATCATTTACATTATAAATATTAATTGGTTTTAAGTCATAAGTTTCAAGCTGTCCATATTACGAATAAGGTGAGCCTGACTAGATTCATCCTTTCTGACATAAATGCGACCGTTGCGGACCCAAACGAATTTATAGCCCATCTCCTTTCCTTTTTTACGTGTGGCAGCGTGCAACGACTTGAGTGTAGGGGTGAGGTGCTCAGCAACGTAGATTGGTACACGCGGCCCCCCCAGGCCCAGGTGTTGAGAGCTCAACTTGTCGTTTGGATTTTTTTTATTAAACTTGATGACTAAAGCAAGAACAGCATCACGTTGCCGGGGACTACGGAGCTTAACAATAATGGTCCGAGGTTTGTTGACTTCCTTGGATAATTTAGCAACTCTAGTAACATTTAAAATTTCGTTCTCATCAAGAGGATAATCTACCGTCTTCGTCAATTGAACGATTGTATTGACTAAGATTTCCGACCGATGTTCTGGTACTCCATTTATCTCCAAATTGCTCTCTCGCATGTTCTGCTCAGCGAGACCAAGTCTTGAGGAAAGATCCTTGATCGTAGTTTGCAGTTGTTCATTGTCGGATTTTAGGTTGAATATAATAGTTGACTGTTCTTCAATACTTGATTTCAGATCTTTATATTGCTTGTTCAAAAAAGTAACAGATTTCGACTTCGAGTGATATTTGATCACGACTCTAATACTTTCAAGTGTGATAGACGGTGCTGAAAGCCGTTGGTTAGCTCTCAGCGTCACATTGCTGCATAGATCTGCTGAGTCGGTAGGGCTTGAAAGCATATCTGCACGCTCACAGCTTGTCGGAGTGGCAGCGTGAAACGGACGAATAGGAGTGTTCGTGATGTCAACTTTTGGTAGTCTGTTGTAACATTCAGGGCATTTCCATATACGTTTCGGATCTTTACAAATTGTTTTAAATAGTTTTTCTGATATGTTTGCACACAATAGGTCATAATTATTCTGGCATGTCGAGCAAGTCAACATTTGTTTGACTTTTATTATATTTTTACAACCTGCACATTTTTATGTAGGTGACATTTTTAAATTTCTTATGTTACACAAAGTACGTGGAACGAAACGTAATACGGTTTTATTTTTTAGAAATGGCAACACTTTCCGTCAGACAGTTAGGATCATTGACGTTGCCAAGTGTCAGGATTGACGTTTGACGTGCGCTGTTCGAATTTGACATTCGCTCAACCAATCACAAGTAACTTACTAGCGGGGTCCAAAGTTCAAATATGATTTTTTTTGCGCAAACGGTCAACTTAGGGACTATTTATACACATTTAGCCACTTTTATCACTTTATACAGTATTTACACTAATAGTTTATCACTGTTTTTCGTTAATATGCACTGTTTGTTGTTTTATAATTAGTAAATAACGTTAAAGGATCCTCTGAGCACTAGACAAAACCCGTTGTTTGTTGTTGTTATGATTCTTTAGTTGTGCAAATTGGATTAGGCCACAAACATTTTTGCAGCCGTAGGACGTCGTAAAATATAACATCCGAACACAGATTAATGAAACAACTTGTTATTATAATATTAAAAGTTAAAAATATACGGAGCTCTGTTTACTATGCGCAGGTGGTGCCACTTCTAATGTATACATTTATAATGGTGTTATGATGTACTAATTGAAAATCATGTAATACCTGCAGTATGCTTTCTGATCCCGGTGTAGACGGAACATCTTGTATGCTCTGTAAACAAATTCTACTTTAGATAATATTTATTTAAGAAATAAAATATTTGTATTAAATATTGTACATACCAAAAGTACAGCATCAGGTATATCAGTAGTCACATTTAATGCTTGTTCATGTTCAATAACAGGTGGCTAAAAATATTAAAATATAATTAATATTTTAAGAGAATCTAAGATCACATCTGCACATTAATTTTCTCATCTATCTCAGAGAGTGAGTTCCTGAGCTGCACCACCACCAGTTCGCTGCCTAGCTATCCGGATTTGGCTAACTTTTTTCTTTATGGCTGCCTTCTTATCCTTCCAATACTCAAATCAAATCAAATCAAATCAAAAGTTTTTTATTCATGTAGACCAAAAGGCACTTATGAATAGTCAAAAAGATAAAATTATTAATTACTTAAGACTCTACCACCCGTTCGGAAAGTCATTCCTGTGGAGAAGAAGGGCAAGAAACTCCACGGTTACTCTTTTTTTAAAAATGAGTTTTACAATTCTTTTTGTATACATTGCATTTATGGAGTATGGGAGAACAATGCAGAACGAGCTAAATAGATGTGCTTAAGTATAGATTAATCATAAGTTTACTTAGATTCATGATATTGGTCAGTGTCTACATAGTCCTCTCATTTACAAAATAGAGATGTTGTAGAGGTATATAATAAAAAGCATAATAATAATAGTAAGAGAAAGTGTTACTATAAAATATGTAAAGAGCGCGTACAAAACAACTGGTCATAGCTCCAGTGTGATGCCGAACGAGACAAAATTCAACAGCATTATGGTACACGTTCAGTCAGACAAAGGGCAGGGGACGGACCAGTCCCCACCAGCAGCACCCGTTCACGAGTATGACCTGAGAAGCAGCCATCACTCTCCTCAACCATTTTAGAGGGAAAAGAATGACCCGCTCCACAGAGCCGCCACTAGCAAAGACATTTTAGTGAGCATGACCAATCCACGACCCTGTCGACATCGTTCGAGAATAATATTTAAAATCAATGAACGCTCGCTAGGCAGGACACGCTGCACTTAACATTATAATCTTCTAGATTTCAGTTAATTTGTGTAAAGGCATTTTTATCATTTAAAAAATCATTTAGTGTATAATATCCTTTACTCATTAGTTAAGATTTAATATACTTTTTAAATCTGTCAAGTGGCAACTCTAACATGGGCTTTGGTATCTTATTGAAGCAGCGAATACCGACTCCTACGAAGGAAGTAAATACTTTTTTAAGCCTAACAATTGGTAATACCAGTTTATGTTTATTTCTAGTGTTTAATTTATGAACTTCACTCACTTTATTAAATAAATGGATATTCCTACGTATGTACACTATGTTGTCGTATATATACTGTGAAGCGACCGTGAGAATGTTGATTCTTGATGATTGATTGAAAGTTCTCTGAGGGAAGCCCTAGGTCCAAGATTATAAATCAAAATCAAAAATCAAAATCAAAAGTTTTTTATTCATGTAGACCAAAAGGCACTTATGAATAGTCAAAAAGAGAAAATTATTATTACTTAAGACTCTACCACCCGTTCGGAAAGTCATTCCTGTGGAGAAGAAGGGCAAGAAACTCCACGGTTACTCTTTTTTAAAAATGAGGTTTACAATTCTTTTTGTATACATTGCATTTATGGAGTATGGGAGAACAATGCAGAACGAGCTAAATAGATGTGCTTAAGTATAGATTAATCATAAGTGTACTTAGATTCATGATATTGGTCAGTGTCTACATAGTCCTCTCATTTACAAAATAGAGATGTTGTAGAGGTATATAATAAAAAGCATAATAATAATAGTAAGAGAAAGTGTTACTATAAAATATGTAAAGAGCGCGTACAAAACAACTGGTCATAGCTCCAGTGTGATGCCGAACGAGACAAAATTCATCAGCATTATGGTACACGTTCAGTCAGACAAAGGGCAGGGGACGGACCAGTCCCCACCAGCAGCACCCGTTCACGAGTATGACCTGAGAAGCAAATGGCAAGGATAGCTCTTTTTTGCAGTATGAATACATTTTCCACGTCAGCAGCGTTACCCCACAGTAGGATACCATAAGACATAATGCTATGGAAGTAACTAAAATAAACTAGACGTGCTGTATCCACATCCGTAAGTTGCCGTACTTTCCACACTGCATAAGCAGCGGAGCTAAGTTTACCCGCAAGTGATGAGATATGGGCCCCCCATTGGAGTTTGGAGTCTAGGGTAATGCCTAGAAAGACAGTGGAGTTCAAGAGGTCCAGCTTTGTGCCATTAATAAGAATATTCGTAGCATTAACTTTTACATTGGGCATAGTAAATTTAATACACTTTGTCTTGAGTGAATTAAGCAATAGATTGTTTATTTCGAACCAATTTGATATCCGTGAAAGAGCACCATTCACATCGTCAAAATTAAGCTTAGCTCTGTCAACTTTAAAGATCAAGGAGGTATCATCTGCGAGTAGTACAATGTCACAGACATCACGGACAAAGTTCGGCAGGTCATTAATATATACTAAAAAAAGAAAGGGTTCTAAGATGGAGCCCTGTGGAACACCAATTGAAATATTAACTTCCTTAGACTTGACCCCGTTAATCTCAACACATTGAGATCTTTCACCTAAGTATGAAGCTAATAAATTAAGGGCAGTGTTTTTAATACCGTAATGCCTTAGCTTCTTAATAAGGGTTGCATGCTCAACACAGTCGAATGCCTTAGAGAGATCACAGAATACACCAATTGCATTCTGCGATGCCTCCCAGGCACCGTAAATTTGCTGAAGCAGACCTACTCCCGCGTCTGTGGTTGAACGTCCCTTAGTAAAACCATATTGATCACCGTGTAACAGCATATTCTCATTAAAGTGGTTAAGCAATTGATTGAGTAGGATCTTTTCATAAATTTTACTCAAGGCCGGCAAGATGGAAATCGGTCTAAAATTGAAAGGCTCGCTTTTTATCCCTGATTTAAAAATCGGTACAACTTTACTAAGTTTCATTAAGTCGGGGAACCTACCCTTCTCTACACATTTATTAAATATCGTCGCCAGCGCAGGTGCTATAGCCATTACTATGCTATCTAGTATTTTTAATGATATACCCCAGAAGTCGACAGTGTTTTTAATGTTTAACGACTTAAAGGTTAAGATTATGTCTGTAGGGGTCACATATTTAAATTCAAACAAGACATTGCATTCTTTTACACTGATTTTTAATATTAGTTCAGCTTTTCGGGAAGAGGAGTTCTAAGAGTAGTATGAACTGGAATTTCACTAAAAAATTTATTAAAAGCCTGCGCAATATCGAAATCATCTGTTAAGATGTTATCTATAATTACAAGTTCAATAAGATCATCGCGTGGTTGAGTTCTCCCAGATACACTGTTAATTATACCCCATGTGGTTTTGATCTTATTTGATGACCTTTTGATCATATTGCTATAATATAAAGACTTTGCTGCAGTACACACCTTCCTAAAAGTCTTCGAGTAGTTTTTAACATATTCCAAGAAAGCTGGGTTTTGATTATATGTTTTCGTATCATACAGTTCATACATCTTAGCTCTACTTTTATGAATTCCTACAGTAGCCCAATCACTAAACTTTGCTTTCTTGGCCGTTGAAAATGATTTTATTTTAAATATATTATCGAATTCTGATTTCATGGTATCAAAAAGGTTTTGATATAGGTAATTGGGATCATTATGTAACCAATCCATATTAGATATGCGATTGTAAACTTTATCCCTAAAACAGTTTATACGTCGATCTGATATCGGCCTACAAGTAACTTTACATAACTTAGGTATAAGGTGGCTGGGTACTGACACCAACAAACCACTATGATCTGAGGGCAAAGCGTTTATAATTAATTTATCAAACACTTCACAGTCGCAAAACACATTATCTAAACAGGTAGCAGACGTAGCAGTGATTCTAGTCGGTTCATTAAACAAGCATACTAGATTAAAAGATTTAAAAAGATTAATTAGTCTACAGCTAATGGATGACTTTTCGATTAGATTGACATTGAAGTCACCACATATAATGCTTTGCTTTTTAATACCAAATTTTTTTTTTAACACCTCTTCCATAACGTTTTCAAATGTATTAAAATCACCGGAGGGCGGTCGGTAAACGCATGCTACAACATAACTATCCAGTTCGACACAAGATATCTCAACAATGCGTTCAATAGAAAGACCCATAATGTCCTTGCGCTCTTTACACTTGATGTCGTTGGCGACTAATATTAGAGACCCTCCGCGTATGGCTGTTTTTCTTGTGAACGCACTCAACACTGTGTACTGACTTTGATATTTGATTATTTCATGAGATTTCAGCCAATGTTCAGTAACACAGAATAAATGGACGTTGTATTTCCTAAGAAATAATTCTATCTCGAGATCTTTGCCAGCTAAACCTTGCATATTCTGATGAAAAATATTAAATTCTATTGACTTAGCTGTTGTGGCATTTACTAGTTTAAACTATGGTCACACAACCTAATGTTGCTGCCAGTATCAATCATTTTATTTTGGTTTATATTGCATATAACCGCGTCATTTTTTTGTATATTAAATGCTAACAATGTAGCCAACTGTCGTTTAGTTGTAAAGGGCAGATACATAGTATCTTCTGTCAGCCTAAACTTTCTAATGAATTTATTTATATCAAAATAAAAAATGGCGTCACTATGACGGTGTGTTATGTTGTAAATATATAAATTCATGTCATAAATGTGCCTGTTTTGCTGAATGGTTAAGTTACTGGCATATGGCAAGGCACAGAATACAAATTTACAATTTAATTTGGAATGCAGCTCTAATAATTTTTCAATACCCCTAGTCACGTCCTTCCTCTTAACTGATAAACTATCACCATAAAATATAACAGTGGTTGTGTCCTTGTCTAAATTAGCTTGACTAATACTATCAATCAAGTGATTTAAACTGGCCCCAGGTGAACAGAAATTAGTTACTTTCTGATCTAAATGCCTAGATAATAAGGAACCTAAGTCTTGGCCTATTTTATCTGAATAAACAATTACAGACTTTTGTGGATATGTAGGTTTTTTGCATGTTTTTGTGGCCGGTTGGCTAACAGGTTTATTTAGGTAAGGGCTAGCACTATTATTTACTTGCATTACATTAATAGAGCAATCAGATAATAATGTGTCCAATGAGGGGGTATCGAATGGGGTGGGTGGGATAGCACAGCTTGCTGTAAGAGATTTAAACCGCTCAAGGTTGTATGTCCCCATTTTTAGGATCTCATCAGTAGCTCTGATATGCTCTTTGATCTGCTTTTGAGCATCTTCATACCTTGAGGTCATTTTCCTAAGTTCAGACTGCAGATGAAAGATTTCAGTCTGCAATTCATTTACCTCAGTGTCATACACACAGTGACTATGAGCAAGCTCAGAGTCTAATGCCTTAAGGTTACCTAGGATATTCACTCTATCTTTTCTAAAAACATTGAGTTTTTGGCAAGAATTTTGTACCTTTAAAAGCCTTTTAGTTTTCTTTATTATATTGCTTAATTTTAAGTATTTTTTTATTTTTCTACGACTGCTCAGTTTTATATGGTTTATTTTATAATCATTTTCAGATGTCAAGTCAATAACAGTACAACTCTCACTATTGGGCTGAGTTTTACAGTCTAATAATTCATTGAATAGACTCTGAGTGGAAAGGGCCTCGTGAGACTCTTTTAGTTGTTCTAAGTTATTTATTGATTTCTGAGCCTCACAGAGGCTACTTTCCAGCTCAGAAATGCGATTCAGAGCCCTTACATGGGTGTAGGTACATTCATTAAAACTAGAAACAACAGTTTGTAGTTGATCCCGTTGGTCAAGCACATCCATGTACTGAATATGAAGTTCAGATAGCTCGCTTTTTAATTGTGAGTTTTTGGTAACGATTTTTTGAATTTCAATTTCACTCTTGTCGCATTCCCTTAACAGTTGATCGCAGAAGTCCTTTGACGACTTCAATTCCTCCAGAGCCATCCTCAGTTTACTTTCAACATCTTTGGCAACAGCTCTGCTGGTCAGCATGTTGTCGGTGAAAGTTCTCTGGAAAAGTGATATAAAGTGGATAAATACAACTGTAGCAGGAAAAAAAAAGCACACAAGAGAATTAATAATGCTTTGTATTATGTAAACTAATAATAGGTAACTTCTGGAATAAGAATTTTTATCTTTTTATCAAAAAAATTGATTCGTGGGGTAGATTAAAATAAAATAAAATTATCCCAAATTGATTTGAGTAAAAATTTGATTAAATCTGTTATTTTCTGTACCTACTAGTCTATGTAATGTACTTGATTTCCTTAATAAGCAGTGATCATTTGTGTAATCATACTTTACTAGTAAAGGAAAAGAAAAAAAATAAAAAATATTAAGAATGCTAATTTTCTTATATCAATTTTACAGTAAATAACAAGTAAGGAGGTTGTAAAATAGGTCTGATATGGACAGTTACAATGGCTTAGGTGTAAATTAGGATTAATTATAAAAGAATACGATACTCCCCGGTAAAATTGAGAAATCCAAACAGCTCGACCGTTGACAGACAGCAGTTCCTTCAATGTTTGTTATTTGTTTGGACGAATCTCTCACAAACACTTGTAATGGATATTTACATTAAGTAGAAACGTTTACACTACTTTTAATAATAAGTTTACGTAGTTAATTAATTATTTTACAAATTCAAACTTTAACATATGATTTTGGCATGTCACTCGGCCAGTGTTGCCAGTCAACTAAAAGATATCCAATATTAAAATACTAAAAAGATATCCAATATTAAAATATCAAGAATTTCTTTATTCTTTGGTGTAGCGGACGAACAGCTAATCAGAATTCTCTAAGTACTGGCCACGACGATATAACTTCACTCTTCCTAAGTAAATGTGCCGAAAATTTAGCGGCACCTTTGGTCCTTATTTGTAACTCATCTCTTCACTTGGGTTTATTTCCGAAACAGTGGAAGATAGCTAGAATAGTCCCTGTACCAAAATCTGACGATAACAAACATATTATCAATTATAGACCTATATCTGTATTATCAGCATTTGCTAAAATTTTTGAATCCCTTGTTTGTCCTGTAATACAATCTTATTTTAAAAAGTATTTATCACATCATCAACACGGCTTTGTCAAAGAAAGATCTACCTGTACTAACCTAGTCAGCCACACTGAAATGCTTATAAGCTCCATCGATGCACGCAAACAATTGGACGTAGTTTATACTGAAGCATTTGACAAAGTTCCTCACAATGTTCTATGTAGTAAACTCTTAATTTACGGCATTAGTGGTTCCGTTCTTAAATGGTTAAAATCTTATCTTGAAGGCCGCCATTTCTATGTTGCCGCTAAGGGTTTTCGTTCCAGTCTGCAAAAGGTTACATCAGGGGTCCCCCAGGGTTCACATTTAGGTCCTGTCCTGTTTAATATATTTATTAATGACCTCCCTTTATGTCTTCTTCAGTCCAAATCATTTTTATACGCAGATTACCTGAAGATCTCTCGAGTTATTGAAACTTTTACCGATGTGGAAAAGCTTCAGAGAGACTTGAACTCTTTGATCGAGTGGTGTAATAATAATGGAATGGAGTTGAATGTCAACAAATGTTGCGGGAGAGTTAAACGCGTTCGCGATCCGACTACAGAACATAGTCACGGTAATCTCGTGTATCGAAGAGAGGGAATATCTACAGAACCCGATGTTGGCGCGATACGTAACGGAGAAACTGAGCCCGCATACGCGAGCGCGTTGGTGTGACTACGCAGAGGAATACGGAAGCCGGGACGAGCCCGAGATAGTGACGCTGTCCCGCTTCATCATGCGAGAGGCCGACCGCGCGATGAAGCATTCATACTCGACCGCGCTGGCGTCGGTATCTACACAACAAGCGGGGCCGCCCGTGCGAAACGCGGCTCGCGCGAAACCGCCCGTACCAAGCAGACGCGCGGAGAATAAACCAAAGGCAATGCCGGTGTAGGTAGCTACGGAAAGTCCGCCGATCGCGGACGTCGCGAAAAAAAGCGTCGAGTGCTACTGTTGTGAAGCCCGGCATAACACATACGAGTGCGGAAAGCTGAAGAAGATGCCCGTGAACGAACGATGGGATTGGGCGAGAGAGACGGGGATATGCTTTCTCTGTCTTAACAGCAAAAACCGTAGAGCGAGATGAAGGCGAAGAGGTGCGGGACAGAGGACTGCCAGTCGAGCCATCACGCCCTCCTACACTCGCAGGGAGAGAAAACGATAGTGGCCCCGCCCGCGAAGGAAGGAAATGTAAACGCGGTCGCCGCGAGCGCAAACGATCAGGTGTTATTGAAAGTATGTCCGGTCATAGTGGAAGGACCGAACGGAAATCAATTAGAGACATACGCGTTGTTGGATGAAGGTTCTACGATAACGTTGGTTGACGAGAAAGTGGCCAGGCTGGTGGGCGCGAACGGTGGGTCCGTCAGGGAACTGAACCTGCACGGAGTAACATCGAGTCAAAGGGAAGCGCACAGTCAAGTGGTGAATCTCACTATACGGGGCCGAAGCCAACCGGAGTGCCACACGATAAGGGCGCGTACTGTCGAGAACCTGAGGCTAGGGAAGCAAACTATTGCGAGGCATCAGGTCGAAGGGAAGCACCTGCGTACGTTGAAAGGAGAAGAGCTGTGCTACAAGGACGCGCAACCGCGGATACTCATCGGCGCCGACAACTAGCCCCTAATAGTCACCCGCAGGCTGCTCACCGGTAAGAGGACCAAACCGGCCGCGTCGCTCACGCGCCTGGGTTTGGTCGTGCACGGCTCCGCACCCCGTAGCATAGTAACGTCGGAGGACGAGACGGTACTATGCGTGCGCACAACTCAGGAGGTGAGATGACGAGAGGGTACACAGCAGGACGTCACCTGTGATAGGTTGGCCGAGCTGGTGGAGATACACTTCAGGATCGACTCACTAGGATTCGCGGCCAAGCGGAAACCGGTCGCGAGCGAAGAACTTGCCCTGCAGATATTCCGACAGACGCTCAGATACACCTCGGAGAACAGGTATGAGGTCGGACTGCCGTGGGTACACGACGACGTTAGCCTGCCGCCCAGCTACGACTCGGCGATGCGCCGGCTGGCGGGAATTAAAAGAAAAATGTATAAGTCGCCCGAATTTCGTGACTTGTATACGGCACAGGTGGAAGGATTATTGAAGAAAGAATACAATAGAGCAACGCAATAGAGTGCCGGAAGAACCACGATAACGACAACCGGTTGTGATATTTACCCCATTTTGCCGTGACAAATCCGAACAAGCCGAGAAAAGTAAGGATGGTGTTTGACGCAGCGGCTCGAGCGAACGGCGTGTGCCTGAACGATGCACTACTAGAAGGACCGGACCTGTTGCAGTCGCTCCCAGGAGTGCTGTCCCGATTTCGAGAAAACAAAGTGGCGGTAACCGCCGATATCAGAGAGATGTTCCTGCAGATACGGATACGGCAGGAAGATACGGCGGCGCAACATTTCCTCTGGCGCGGTGACCGGCGAACCGGGCCGCGCCAGAAGTACGCGATTAAATCCATGATATTCGGGGCCAAGAGTTCGCCATTCATCGCCCACAGTGTGAGGGACGCCAACGCGACCCGTCATAAGGAGACCCATCCACGAGCCTACGAATCACAAGGAGTCATTACATGGACGACTGGGTCGAGAGCTTCCGCACGGAAGAAGAGGCTGCGGAAGCTATTAAACAGGTCAGAGAGGTACACGTGAGCGCCGGATTCTCGCTGGCGGCGTGGAACTCGAACTGCCCGCGTTTGCTGGAACGTATACCGGACGAAGACCGGGCAAAGAGGCCTAAAGAACTAGGAGGAAACGCTGGTCCGTATGAAAAGACCCTAGGCGTGCTGTGGATCGACGGCACGGACGAGCTGGCATTCAACACTGCGATGAGCCGCGTACCGGCAGACGTACGCGACGGAGAGCGATCGCCGACTAAGAGAGAGGCGTTGGGTGCCGTGATGTCGTTATTTGACCCCCTGGGACTGTTAAGCCCGAACACCGTGACAGCGAAGATAATATTACAACAACTCTGGCGTAGAAAGACCGGCTGGGACGACCCGCTGCCAGAGGAGGAGGCGAGCGCCTTTAGAGAATAGCAACAGAGTCTGCAAGGGATAGCCGCGCTCCGACTACCGAGATGTTACGACGATAACAACGAGTTGATAAATCGTCAGTTACATGTATTCTGTGATGCGAGCGAACAAGCGTACGCCGCCGCCGCCTATTGGAGAAATGAGCATGCCGACGGAACAATAAGTGTGATGCTGGTCGCGGGGAAGGCCAAGGTGGCCCCGCTGAAGACGCAAACGATTCCGCGATTAGAGCTACAAGCCAGTCTGATAGGCGCCCGACTCGCCGCCGACATTGTTGCGGGACATTCGTATGAGGCGCACGGTGCTGTGGTGGATTAGAAACGAGACGGTTCGTTATCCACCGTTCGTGGCGCACCGTCTGAGTGAGATCGCCGAGTTAAGACGAGTCGAACAGTGGCGATGGATACCTACTCGATACAACGTCGCGGACGATGCCACCCGCGCTGGACACACCAACCTTAGGAGCCAAGACAGATGGTTCACGGGACCCGCATTCCTCCAGTACGAGCGAAAGGAGTGGCCGCAGGAGGTCATGGAAGATGCGCTCGAGGAAACGGCATGCGCGATAACACACGCCGATCAGCCCGCGCCCTTAGTGGACCTCAGTCGCTTTTCGAAATACGAGCGAGCGGTCCGCGCGCTGGCTTACGTGTTGTTCGCGGAGAAATGTAGACGACGCGACGTAACGATGGGAACCGAGCTAGTGGAAGGCGCCGAACGCGCGCTTATCCGGGAAGCGCAACGACAGAGCTTTCCGGCGGAAATAGCCCGGATACAGAAAGAAGAGAATGACGACCGACAGAGTCGGCTGTTCAAGTTGGACCCTACGATCGGAGACGATGGAATATTACGCCTGCAAGGCCGCATAAACGCCGCCACAGTGCCGGAGGCGTATAAAAGCCCACCGATCCTGGATGAAACACACCCGCTGGTGAAACTGATCGTGCGACGAGAGCACGAGAAGGCGCATCACGCTGGGCGGGAGTACATAGTGAACATTCTGCGCGAAAGATATTGGATACTACGACTGCGTCCGACGGTTCGATCGACCCTCCGACAGTGCGTAAAGTGCAGAATCAGGAAAACCACCCCCGTGATACCGGTCAAAGGAGACTTACCCAGCGCACGATTACACGCGAGAGCCAGACCCTTCTCAAAGTGTGGTGGGGGTGTGGTAGACTGCTTCGGCCCGATGTGGGTGACCATCGGAAGAAGACGAGAAAAGAGATGGGGAATGCTATTCACCTGCATGGTAACGCGCGCAATACACCTACAACTCATTCCATCGCTCAGTACGGACTCCGCCATCATGGCCCTGCGAAGGATGGCAGCGCGAAGAGGATGGCCGAGCACTTTCTGGTCGGACAATGGCACGAACTTTCGCGGAGCAGACGCCGAATTGAACGCCGCGTACCGGGAATGGATGCCGGCGTTATCAACATTTGGTCAAACGAATCGAATCAGCTGGCGATTTATCGATCCGGTAGCGCCCAATCAAGGAGGGGCGTGGGAGAGGATGATAAGGAGCGTAAAGACGGCACTGACGATGGTGCTCAACGACCGCGCACCCAGGGAGGAGGTCCTGCAGACCATGGTGGCGGAAGTGGAGTACACAGTGAACTCGCCCCCGCTGACTCACGTACCGGTGAGCCCCGATGATCCGGAGGCGCTCACCCCCAATCACTTCCTATTAGGGACCGCGGAGGGACTGCCCCTAGTAGGACCAAACGAGCCTGGCGATAGGAAGACATGGAGAGCGGCCCAGGCGCTGGCCGACCTATTCTGGGCTTACTGGATGAGGGAATACCTGCCAACGTTAACACCGCGGAACGACGTGCGCAGGGCAACCGAAAACCTAAAAGAAGTAGAAGTCGTGGTGATTGCGGACGGACAATTACCACGAAATGTATGGCCCAAGGGCCAAGTAGAGCGGACATATACGTGACCTGACGGCGTAGTGCAGAGCGCGGAGGTGCGGACTCGCGGGGGGGTCTTCCGGAGACCAGTAAGGAGGCTGATCGTCCTCTCGATATCGGAAGGCTCGTGAACTACGCCGGGGGGAGAATTGTAGCGGACGAACAGCTAATCAGAATTCTCTAAGTAGCTCTTGTATAGAAATGTATAAAAATAGATATATTTAGTCCGTAAGTAGTATATAAGGTTTAGTACATAAGGACAGGAAAGGGATGGCAATACGTGGCGAGCGGCCGGGACGTATAGGCTCCGCGCTCGGTCGATCGGCGTACAACTCCCGCTAGTTGTGACCCCTAAAAAGATTATATTAATAGTGCACTTTCGCGGCTGCAACAACAGGAAGCAACTAGCCGGAATCCTGTGAAGAAATATTGTAAATTATAGAAGAATTGTGAAATAGAATATAGAAGCATTGTGAAATAGAACATAGAAGCCCTGTGAAGTAGAATATAGAAGAATTGCGAATTACGTTAAGAAAAATAGAAGAATACAGCCCATTGTACTTTACAAACCCCCCCCCCCCCCCCACAACAGTGGCGGTTAGAACAATATAAGCAGCTGAATACATACAAAAACTACATGAAACCTTCGTGAAACAGATGATAATTAAATAAGTATATAAATGTAATAAAAGTGAAATTATCTCAATGTGTACTTACATTACAGTTGATTTATCTTTTAATCAGCAATATTGATTACTTTAACAGCACTTTAGAAGCGTCTAAAAGGTTTACAAGTTGTGCAAGTCAAGTGGATTTGAAGTGGATCTATTTTTTGTAAAAACGCGCGTCGCATAGGTATAAAACAGATAGGCAAAGGCACATCGTCATTCAGGCTCATGCTTAGAACAATAAAAATTCTATAAACTGTTTTAATAATGACATTCATGTAAAATTTTATCAGTATTCTTTAAAATATGTAAGGAAATGCCAATATTGTATGTTTTAAGCCCATAAAACTCTCGATCGAGATCTATCGATAAATACTTTAAAGAAATTTGTTTCAAGCCCTAACTCGTCTACGCAACAGCGTCGAGTCGATACAGCCTACAGTTCGTCGACGAGCACAACCGCGTTAGAGAATACCGTTTAAAACAGCGTTGCGCGCTCCGTCGATCTCAAGGCTGTCTCGACGTCAAGCTCGACGACGAGCACAGCCACGAAGTTGTTTCTTTGTAGCGTGTAGTATTATGCTATGTAAGCATGAATTGTATAAGAGTCATGTAGAACAGACATTAAACGATACTTGAAGTAAGCGGACGTGTTTGTCACACTATCACCCAATACCACAAAAGCGTACAACGCTATATGGCGACCCTGCCAGGGCTGCCTTTGGGCAGTTCTGTGCTAGAGTTTTATTAAGTGAAGAGACGTTTGAGGCTCAAGATTTTAATGAAAAGGCGTTATACATTGAAAAATCTGGAGGAATATGTTGAAGAAGGATGGCAACTTTTTGGACTTTCTGGGCGCTGGGAATCGTTGGCGTCTAATGCTGGTGCAGCTGAGAGCTGTAGGTGTAGAGGTGAGCACGAGATGAGAAGCCATGGAGTCAGAATCTCCAGGAAGTGAAGTGAGGTGATGATTTGTGACATTCTTTTATTTTTTTTCATGTTTTACCGGACAATTCTATTTGTTTTTGTGTTTAATCGTACTATTAGAGTTCTATTTTTAACATGGATTGAATATGTGAAATCGATAACCGCCTGTTGACAATACATAAAAAATAACGGAATATGTGTCCTAGATCTCGTATGAGTTAAATGTAATCATATGTACTTGAAAGCATTTTGTAAGATTTGTTAAGGAAGGCACTTACACTTTTTTTTTAAATACAATTTTTTCAATTTTAAAATATATTCTGCTTGTACAATTTCTTGAAATATTATTCTACTTAATCTAAACTAGAAGTAACAAGAATTATTTTAAATAGGTTCATAACGGGCATTCTACTAAAATAGTTGTTACAATGATGTCATTATCTGTTTCATATTACTGTTACTTGATGTCATAATTGAATAGTGTTGAGCGTTACTACTTCCTCGGAAAAGGCAATGTTTTAGAATCTGAAACCGATACCATACGCTTAGGAATGGTGCATGCAATTTGTTTTAGCTATATCAGCATTAACGTGTGAGAATACAAAGATGCGTTTGTAGCATTTTTTATAACAATGCATAATGTACTAGAACTGTGGTTTATTATTACTTAAAATTTATGTGGAAATTTCAAATATGGGTAAATATGCAAGGTGAAAACAATTTTGATAAAATATTTGAGCTTTTAAACATCTTTTGTGACCTTTAGTGCGCAAGAAGTTACTGTTATATTATTAAAAGAAAAGATATATAGAAATGATGGTTTGTAAGTAAGGGTAAACCTAGTTTGGAATCGGATAAAGTTGTTTTATAAATTAATTTTGATTGTTTGAAGTGATGTTAAACAGCAGATATGAATAATTCGGTAAATAAGGTCTGACAAGCAAATGGATTGATCACCCAAAAGCGACGCAGGTTTCTTAAAGACCAAAGGATTCATTTTGGGAATGTAAAGCATAAATGTTGTGGTATTGTGTGAGAAAGTAGCTTGAAAGCTGTATTATTAATAGGTCGGTATAAGGTATACAAGTAAATAAAGGTAAAAGTAAGGGTTGAGTTACTCAGTTTGATCATGGTGTAAACGAGATTTCTCTGTGAAAATTGTTGGAGACTATGTATGTCTTAAATTATGACCCTTGTTAAAATAAATATGAAAAATCGACAAAATAAATGAAATGTTTCTAAATGAAAATGTGATAAAAGAGATTAAAAGTCCGACATGAGATAGGACCCGTGTTAAAAATGTATACCTACCTAAGTAGTTAAAGAAAGTAATGATAATGTCAAAGAATTTTATTGTTAGAATTAAGACGAGAAAAAAAGATAAGATGTACGTGATCATTATGTGAGAATTTAAGGAATATAGGAAGGAAAAATTTTGAATATAAATGTAACTACGATAAGCTATTAATGTATTATGGAGTAACCAGTAATTTTTTTTAAGAATATTTAAAACATGATTAAAATTCCCAGTGTAACAATGATATCGTGTATCCTTGTATGTAACATGCAGTTTTTTTGTTATAAAATAAAACAATAATATTTGATTTTGATTTAACACAAGTTAACAGTATATTGTCAACAGTGCGTATTAAGTTAATAATTATTATTTTGGTTATTAATGTTACTATTCACTATTAAATAAAACATGAAATAAACCTATGATTGTTCATAAAAATAGGACTAAGAAATATAAAATGTAATTTGTTTTTTTTTGATGTTAGAAAAAAAAATGTCTATCTATCTATCTATAACCTCACGCCAGATCCCTTGCGGGGTAGGCAGAGAGTACAGAGTTCAAACAGGTTCTTTCCTTACATACCTCTCTGGCTTCCTCGACTCTCATAGTTCGTCTCATACACGCTCGCCGGTTACGGAGACTTTTCCATCAGATAAGACTCGGTTTATTTGGTCGTGGTAAGATAGTCTAGGTCTTCCCCGGTACCTGCATCCTTCCACTTTCACATTGTATATCTGTTTTGTCATTCTTTCCTCTGGCATTCTTTCTATATGCCCGAACCAACGGAGCATGCCCTTTCTCATCTTTACACCGATACTATCTTTCATACCTACTCGCTGTCTTACAATGCTGTTGCTAATGCGGTCGGTCAGCTTCACTCCGCACATCTTCCGCAGAGCTCGCATTTCTACCGCATTTATCCTACTTTCATTCTCCTTCTTACATACCCAGCTCTCGCTACCATATAACAGCGTTGGGACAAGAACTCCGTTATGTATGGCCAGCTGCGCCTTATGGCTTAAGTGCCGGCTCCCGAGTAGCTTTCCCATCGCACCATTCACTCTGTTCCCTGCACTCACTCTTCTCTCTATGTCAGCGGTGTATTTCCCATCCTTACTGAAGGCGCATCCAAGATATACAAACTCATTCACTTGCTCCAGCACATCGTTAAATGTACTAAAAAATGTACTAATATGTAATTTTTTTTTATTATTTTAGGGGGATGATGTAGCGTGTAGTATTATGCTATGTAAGCATTAATTGTATAAGAGTCATGTAGAACAGACATTAAACGATACTTGACGTAAGCGGACGTGTTTGTCACACTATCACCCAATACCACAAAAGCGTACAACGCTATATCTTAGAGAAGAAGGTAGTATAACATATGAGTTTACATTCTTGCTTATAACTTTTTGAGAACTTCTTTAGCCAAGAATGATAGAGTAGATACATAAAATCTGTAACATCATAAAATCAATATAGGTAACCGTTCGTTAAATAGTTATTAATTATTTATTAGGTAACCTTTTATGCGTGTCGAGGACCATATAATCCATATCATTTTACTGCGGCGTGCGGAGTGAAGCTAACCGACCATATTCGCAGCAGCGTAGTAAGAAAGTGAGTAGGTATGAAAGATAGTATCGGTGTAAAGATGAGAAAGGGTATGCTCGGTTGGTTCGGGCATATGGAAAGAATGTTGAAAGAAAGAATGACAAAACAGATATACAGTACGAAAGTGGGAGGATGTAGGTACCGGGGAAGACCTAGACTACCTTACCACGACCAAATAGACCGAATCTTATCTGAAGGTCAAGTCAAGGATCTCCGTAACCGAGTGTATGAGATGAACTACGAGAGTGGAGGAAGCCAGAGAGGTATGTAAGGAAAGAACCTGTTGGAACTCTCTGCCTACCCCGCAAGGGATCTGGCGTGATGATATAGATAGACTTTTATTATAATCACAACGGTGCGTGTTTTTAGGTACATAACAAATATAATAAAAATATAAAGTCGATTTTTTACTAGAGTAGCGATTTTTTGAGTTATTTAACAATAAAGACACCGAAAAATACAGTTCAAGTGGACTTCGTCACTGATTTATATAAGTTTCAGCAACAATATTGTAGCTTTTGGATGTCACAGATAAAACCGAGGCTGTGGGCGAGGCTGTAGGCGAAGTCGACGCTGTTTTTTCTTAGGGAATACCAAAATGTATGAGAAACTGTCAATTAGCTCGACGTTGAGTAGTTCTAGCTCACGGCCGTCACAGCCTTGAGCGCTAGTGTCGCTCGTCGTAAGTTAGTGAATACCAAATTCAAGTTTTGCCGCTGCGGCAGCGCTGCGCTCAAGGCTGTTTTCTTAGAGAATAGCACTGCTGGAGCAATATGTCTGACCTATTGTAATGTAGGAGAGGGCGCTGTTGTCCCGCTGTCAACATCGTCTCTGTATTTATATTGAAATAAAATTATAAATAAAGTTACCTAAACTGTTAAAATACACTCAAGTGCTGTTTAGTAGCCTAAAACAGTAAAAAAAGGTGAAGTACAGTGCAAACAATCAAACAGAAGTGAAAAATCAAACAAAACTCTGACTCGAATACCAGTGACTATTTTTCATCAAAAAATGAAGGTGTTGCAAAATAAATCACCAGTCACGCTAACAAAAAGATAAAACGCAAACAGGTACTGTAAAATGGAACACCATTGTTGCCGAATGTTAGTAAATAACAAATACATAACCTAGAAAATAAATAACGGGCACGGCACAGACGTATGAAAGCAAAGAAACGTGGAAGAAATAATGTCAACACTTCACATGATTCGGAAAGAGTTAGATGAACAAAAAACTATTATTAAAGAGAGCAGCGCTAAGATAACAGAAAGAGTAACGGAGAACATAAATAAAATATTAGACGATAAATTTGTTTTGTGGGAGGAAAAATATGAAAACCTCAAAGACAAAATAGAAAAACAAGAAAAAAGATTAGATTTTTTAGAAAAACAGGCGAGAAACAGAAATTTGGTAATTTTTGGGATCAATGAACAAGAACAATCTTATTTAGAACTTGAAACAAATACTATCAACTTTATATTTCAATACCTTCAAACAAGCCTAGACCATAAAAAAATTCAAGAAATCAAGAGAATAGGAAAAAAATCGGATAATCCCCGTCCAATAATTGTGACATTTACTACACTTGGAAGAAAAAAATCTTTTAAAAAAAAAAGGTAAACCGACTTCAAAAAGCAAAAAATAAATATTTGAAGTCGGTGCTGGTTGGTGCAGTCGGTTACTTGGCACCGACTTCAAATATTTATTTTTTGCTTTTTGAAGTCGGTTTACCGTTTTTTTAAAAAGATTTTTATTTTACAATTTTAAGTGACGAGTGAATTATTTAGGAATATTTATATACCGATATTATATTATTTTGCTAAGTTGTAAAGTAAGGTACCTACAGGATTAATATAATGACTATAATAACGGAATCTATACATTCGTGCTGTTCGCCGTTAAGGAGTTACCTCTTGTATCTTCAAAGTCCAAGGTCCAATATCAATAACAATAAAATAGGACCACCTCAAAACTATACTGAACCAAATGCAAAAAGAATCATCAAAATCGATTTATAAGCAAAGGAGTTATAAAAAAAGGACGAATTATGAACCTCCTTTTTTGAAGTTGGCTAATATACTGCTTAGTTCTATAGTACCCTACTATAGGATTAACGTAATACCCATAATATCTCAATTTACACATGCCTATTGTTTGTCGTTAAGGAGTTCCCTGGTGTATCTTCTAAGTCCAAGGTCCAATGCCAATGAAATTAAAATTGGACCACCGCGGAGCTATACTGAACCCAATGCAAAAAAAATCATCAAAATCGGTCCACAATTGACGGAAATATCGCTGAACATACATAAAAAAAAAAGCATACATACAACCGAACATAGAACCTCCTCCTTTTTGAAGTCGGTTAAAAATAGGAGTGTTCAAACAAAAACGATTATTAAAGAACACAAACTACTATATAAAAGAAGATTACCCCCGCATGTGCTAGAAAAAAGGAAACAACTGCAAGAACAAGTAAAAATAGAAAAAGAAAAGGGAAATCAAGCTATAATTAAATATGATAGACTGATCATTTTAAAAAAATCACCAAATACTGTCACCAACAATTCAGAGAACAAAAAAAGATCTCTCTCTACGTCCCCCCAAGAAAGTCGGAATAATCGAGGAGAAAGAAGCCATAGAAGTCAGGCTCATAAGAAAAATAAAACTACATCATTTTACACCATGTCCCAAAAACTGTCAAATGTGTCCGAACCTGGGCCAGTAAAGCCAGGAATTCTTAATTTTCTGGTTCAAAAAAAAATCCCAATAGCCAGCCAGAACAACATAAAAGCTCTAACAATTAGCAATCAACGACCCCTCTCAAAAATAGAATAAGAAAACAAAGCAACAAAACAGAATATCTTCCAAGCCGGCTGGTCACCGTGGAAGAATATGACCATCACCCTCCCAAGAACACAAAACTAAGATGCTTAACAAATAAATTTTACATAGCGACATACAATGTCAGAACGCTTTACTCGTATGAGCGACTAATTGAACTGATGGAGGCCTTACAAGGAGTAAAATACGACATCATTGGGTTGTCTGAAGTAAGACGATTAGGAAACAAGATAGAAGAATACGACGACTTCATACTATGCCACATAGGTACCACACCGGGGAAATACGGTGTCGGTTTTATAATAAAGACATCCTTAAAACAAAACATACAAAGCTTCATTGGTATCACGGAAAGAGTCGCGCTCTTAAATTTAAATATACAAGGATTCAACATAAGTATGATACAAGTATACGCTCTCACAGAATCAGCAGACGATCAAGATATTAACGAGTTTTATAATTCCATTGACAAAGCCGCCGAGTTAGCCCATAAAGACATGTTTATAATGGGCGATTTTAATGCCAAAATAGGCCAGCCACAGAAAGACGAACATCTAATAACAAAACAGTATGGTTACGGAGAAAGAAATGAACGTGGACAGAGACTACTGGACTTTTGTTTTGAAAACAAACTGGGAATTATTAATACTTACTTTAAGAAAAAACTCAACCGCAGGTGGACTTGTCGCTCTCCAAATGGACGGTACAAAAACGAAATAGATTATATACTATCCAACCGAACACAAATATTCCAAAACATCCAAACAATTAACTTGAATAATCCCTCAGACCACAGGTTGATAAGAGCTACAATAATATTAACGAAACCGAAGAAGAGCAGTTCCAGTTACAAGGGACTCCAGAACAGTATTTTAAAAGGAGAACAAGAAATAAATAAATTAAAAGAAAGCCTAAGAAGTCACGAACTAGACTGGAGACTAGTTGATACAATACAAACTTTTTATGACAAAATAATACAAGCTATCACTCAAAGTCTAAAATACGCACGGACAGGAAATTACACAACCACAAAAAGAAGTATAATATCGAAACGAACAGCGACACTTTTAAAAAGAAGACAAGAACTACAAAAAAACAGAAATAAATCTAGATCCACGAGAAACGAACTTCGAGCTTTATATAAACTAACAAGCAAGTACATCAAATTAGATTACAAGAACCATAAAATGAAAATTATAGAGAAACATCAAGAACAGGAAGGGAGCCTAAAACAAGCTTACAAAAAACTTCGAACAAACAAAACCTGGATCGAAGTTTTGCAACAAGCAGGAACAACATCATACAATCGTATCGATATTATGAATATCGCCACAAACTTTTATAGAGACTTGTATAGTGCTGACCATCAGGAAGAAAAGACTTTCCTAAAAGAGCTGGAGGACCATACTTACAAGAAACAAGAAAATGAGATAAAGTCCATTGACAAAATAGAAATTATACAAGCGATAAAGAAACTCAAGTCCGAATGATATTGGTAACTACAGACCAATAAGTCTCTTACAAACGATATACAAACTCTTTTCTACAATCATAGAAAAGAGAATAAGTAAAACATTGGTGAAAAACCAACCTGTCGAGCAGGCTGGTTTTCGAAAAGGATTCTCAACGATTGATCATATACACACTCTAGAACTACTCATAGAAAAATACCAGGAAAGACAGAGACCGCTTTACATCGCTTTTATTGATTACAAAAAAGCGTTTGATTCTATATCACACCAAAGTATCTGGGAATCCCTAAAAGCACACAAAGTAGAGAAAGAATACATACAAGTATTAAAAACCATCTACAGAAATAGCACAAGTAGAGTCAAATTGGAAACGATAGGCCCAAGCTTTTCTATTAATAGAGGCGTAAGACAGGGTGACCCTCTGTCCCCAAAAAATTTCATTGCAATATTGGAATCTATTGTGAACAAAATAAATTAGAAAAGAAGTGGTCTGAACCTAAAAGGAAAATATCTGAGCCACCTGAGATTTGCAGACGATCTAGTGTTACTATCAGAAACATGCTGTGGCCTACAATACATGATTAAAACACTTCATGTGGCTAGCAAACAAATAGGCTTAGAGATGAACCTCACAAAAACAAAAACCATGACAAATAGTTACAGAAAACCTATTAAAGTGAATAATGAACCATTACAATATGTGGAAAAGTATATCTATCTAGGAAAACAAATAAGTTTTGACAAAAAGAGCAATGAATTAGAGGTAAGCCGAAGATCAAAAAATGCCTGGATTAAGTACTGGAACTTAAAAGATGTATTTAAAGGTAACATGTCAATAAAGATAAAAAAGAAAATAATGGACTCATGTATTCTGCCCTCTCTAACGTATGGTTGTCAAACGTGGAAATTCACAGAAAAGATTAAGAACAAAATTTTAACTTGTCAAAGAGGAATGGAGCGAAGTATGTTGAAAATTAAAAAAGTACATAAAGTTCGGCATACAAAAATTAGAAATTACATTAAAACGATAGATGCACTGAGCTACGCACAGAAATTAAAATTCAGATGGGCCAGCCATATAGCACGACTCGAAGATAACAGATGGACACTAGGAGTGACTACTTGGAACGGCCCAAAGGGAAAGCGTCGCGCAGGCAGACCCTACACTCGGTGGGAGGATGACATAAATAAAATCGCTGGACCAGACTGGATACAGATAGCTGAGAACAGGGACACATGGAAGGCTTTGGAGGAGGCCTTTACCTGAGAAAGGGGTCATGCAAATCAATTTTTTAAATTTATATTGTGTGATTATTATTAATGTTTTTTTTTATTTTTTATATTCAAATTAATATTATATAGCACAACATGAAAAATTACTAAAATCTAATGTCATCACCGGTCAAACAATTGTAATGCATGAATAAAAGGCTTTTTTATTTATTATTTTATTTATTTATTCTAATGTATGGTTTTATCGGTAATTATCGCTCGATCCTAGTATAATTTATAGTCAATAGATTCTAATATTGTTTCAGATGTGTATTTATAGTAAGAAGTTTTTTCTGTGATTAGTGAATGTTTGAATGCGAGGTCTTGATGTATGATAGCGGCGACTTGGTCATGGCGGTGTTCGTAATCGGTTTGTGTTATAGATTTGCAAGCTTCTGTTATTTCCTGTATTGTCTCTGGACTACTTTGGCAGTGTCGACATATGTCGGAAGTAAGAGTTCTATCTTTTATAATGTATTTTCTATAGTTTCTTGTGTCTATTGTCTGGTCTTGGATAGCGATCATAAATCCTTCTGTCTCGGGGAACAGCTCGCCACGCTCAAGCCAGGCGTTCGACGCACTTTTATCGACGTTGGGCTTGAGCAGATCCTGGCGATGCCTGCCGTGTAGGGATTTTGCATCCAAGCATCCAGTTTCTGTGTAATATTTGTTAATATTTCATTTTTTTGTGGTATAGGATTAGATAGATTTAGTGGTGTAAATTTCTTATCTGTATATCATATGGCTTTATGTAGTTCGCAATTTTTCAGATTTATTGGCGAAATAGGTACGGAGCGTGGTTATCTGCTTATTATGTAAATTCTGTATGTCTATTAGTCCACGTGTGTGTGTGTGTGTGAGTGTGTACGCTGTTGGCCGCGAGGCCTTTACAGCTTCACCGGACTTAAGGGCGAGCGTGCAACCACTACGCTCGAGCCAGAAGGGCAAGGGGTGACATACTCGAGGGCGCCTTGAAGAGGCGCCCTCGGTTGGGACAGTCGCTGTGGGGGGACGGGGTGCACTACTAAGTGCACCGGTCAACCGCCGGCTATGGGAGGGGATCTACGACTACGTCGTCGTCGCCCGTATTCTGAGCGGAAAGAATGGATGACAAAGCATCGGGGGGATCGGAGAGAACATGTCGCGGCCGGCGGTGGCGGCAGGGGTCGGGGGGGGGGGGGGGGATCGTAGTCGGCGGCGGCTACTATTAACGGATTCGCATGGGTAGATGCGTTCGCGAAGTGTCCAGTTGTCGCCTTTTTGATATAGGCGCGAATAGGTTCGAGACCTAGATCGGAGTGGAGATCGACATTCCGTACGAACCAGGGGGCTCCTACGGCTTTACGGAGGAAGCCGTTTTGAACCACTTGGAGTTTATCGATGTGAGAGGGGGCCGAATGCCCGAACACAACACACGCATAAGTCATGATGGGTCGAACGCAAGTTTTGTAAAGCGTCACCTTATTTCTAAGGGACATTTTACTCCGCTTGCAGATTAACGAATGAAGACGACCGAGCACAAAGGATGCTCGGTGACGGACCCGCTTGATGTGCGGGCCGAAGGACATGGTACTGTTTAGGGTGACCCCTAGATATTTGACCTCTTTGACCCAGCGAATGGGTCAGTCGAACATGGTCACTTGACCGAGATTACTTCTGGGGCGGCGCAGGGAGTGGCGCGGGGTGGCACCTCTGGAGAAGAACACCGCAGCGCTCTTGTCCGGGTTCACCTCAATACGCCGCTTCCTGAACCAATTTCCTAGGGAATTGGCGGTTGCCTGAAGTTTTCTGGTAATGAAACCCTTATTATATATACATACGTCCCCCTCTCCTCCAGCGCTCGATCGCTGCACACGTCTTTTAAAATACTCCGTGCAAATTGTCGTCAAATAAATAGTTAAAGTGTGTTGTCAAATGGAAAACAGTACATGCGTTCACACGTGAGCGATTTTTTATCGCGACCGATTTTAATCGCGCTTGTTCTACTTTCAACGCTCGACGTTTAAGCGTTTAAGCCGTGATCACACTTCGCGACCACGACTCCGACCTGACAGCCTTGAGACGCCATTAAGCCGTGATCACACTTGCCGATTCCGACTCCGACCTGTCTGCCTTGAGACGCCATTACAAGGCAGTCAGGTCGGAGTCAGAGTTGAATTCAACTTCACCCGACCCCGATTGCGACCAAGGTTTTTTTATGTGATCCAGTCATGGTTATGATAAGTATAAGTGTATCGATATAATATGATATTGTTGTCGTGTAAAGAAATAATGTGAAAATAAAAGTGATTGATGATGTATCGAAACGTCAACCTTTTATTGGGCTTTCTTTATTCGTCACGCCTATATTCCCCAGAGGGGGTGGCAGAGGTGTATTGAGTACACTCACGTTTCGCCGACGAGGTTAGGTCCCATGTAATAGGGGGTGAGCCTATTGCCATATACCGGGCACAATTCCAGATTCTGGACTCGTACTGGGAATTTTTCGTTGGAAAAACTACATTTGTCCGACCTAGGATTTGAACCCAGGACCTCGTGATCACAAAGCGATGCGCTTTGCCACCAGACCAACGAGGCAGTCACAGACAGGTACAGACTAATATTGTTTAAAAAACTTTGAAAATAAAAGATTCCCTCAGATATTTATTTCTTAGTATGTAGTTATTTATAATTATTGATATAATTACAGGGCCATCTTTTACTGCTCCGTTGAAAAATTCTGGTGCATGTGATAGATTATTTTAAAAAAAGGAGTATATGGATGTGCAGCTGATTGGTCGTTTCTTGATTTACAACAATATTTATTTGCTTAACATATTTTAAGAATTATTTCTTTAATTATAAACACCTCAACAACCTACATCATTATACTTAATCGTGATTTTATACATATGTCATTAATTAAAAAAAAAATGTAAAAAAAAATAATTAATGTAGGTAGTTCTAAAAAAAAAAGGGTTCACTTGGTTTTGCCAAAACTGTATAAAAGCCCGACGATCGAGCGGCAGGGGGCATTGTGTCGCCGACCGCCGAGCCGAGCGGAGCTCTAAAAGTATATTATTATATAAAAATACTCCTTGTGGAAAACACGTAAAGGCACCGTAAGCAAAGTTAAGTATATGTTGTAATAATGATTGTTCTTATTGATTATCTCCGTAATAATATTCTATTCCTTTTTGTGATATTATATATCTCTTTTATTATTGCTTTATAGCTTATAAAAAAAATATAAGTAACATTAAATATTTTGGTATTATTTAAATAATAAATTGGTTGTATGAATCATGTAGACCTAATTAGTAAATAGATTCCATTAAAATTTTAAAAATTGCAATTCTGCTTGGCTTATTATTATTTTTTTAAGACCCACAGAAAATGATCTAACACATGCATGATACATACTAATATTGTTTAAAAATTAAAAATAAGGGAAACCGACTTCATAAAGCAAAATAATTGATATCGGCGCCGGTTAGTTCAGTTGGTGAGTTGGCACCAACTTCAAATATTTATTTTTTGCTTTTGAAATCGGTTTCCCTTTTTTTTAAGTTATTTATTTTTATACATTTTAAGTAATGAGTAAATTAATTATTAATATTTATATACCTATATTATATTTTACTGCTCAGTTCTACAGTAAGGTACCTACAGGATTGATATAATACTCACGATAACTGAATTTACACATTTGTGCTGTTTGCCGTCAAGGAATCCCCAGGTGTCCCTTCAAAGTCTACGGTCCAATACCGATAAAATTAAAAAGAGACCACTTCGGATCTATACTGAACCCAATGCAAAAAAAATCATCAAAATCGGTTTATGAGCAAAGAAGTTATTAAAAAAAAAAGACGAATTATGGACCTCCTCCTTTTTTGAAGTCGGTTATTCTACGTAGTTCTGTAGTAGGGTACCTATAGGATTGAATTAATACTCATAATATCTCAATCTACACATTCGTATTGTTTGTCGATAATGAGTTCTTTGGTGTATCTTCAAAGTTCAAGGTCCAATATCAACGAAATTATAATGGGACCACCTTAGAGCTATACTGAATACAATGCAAAAAGAATCATTAAAATCGGTTCACATTGACGGAAATATCGGTGAACATTTCCTATGTTCACCGATATAACCATCCTTTTCCTTTTTGAAGTTAAAAACATTGAAAATAAGATAAGATATTTCCTTACATATTTATTGCTTAGTTTGTAGCTATTTATAAATAATTATATAATAACAGGGCCATCTTCTACTGCTGCATTGAAAAATCCAAATTCATGCATGATATCGCAATCCGATACACCATTTACTTTACGTCAAGTCACAGGTAAACAAATATATTTAAAAGTTTTAATATTTTCAGAGTTACCAAATTAATCTAATTCCTTAATAAAGTAAAACCTTATAAATATTAAATACTAATTATGTGTTCATTCATTCCAGGTACAAAGAAGAAATTGCCACATTTAAATGTTCAGTATTATAAAGCTACACAGAAACAAATCAGAAATTTGCGCATCGAAATATGCAGGTTAAAAAGAAGTAACAAAAATGTCAAGACAAGATTGGCAGATGCTCAAAAAGTATCTCTGAAGAAATCATTCGAAAATATAACAAAATCGATGTCTATGCTAAAGTTGCGCGACTGCGAATAATCCGTCTATTCGAATCATCTACAACTACTAATTTTCTGATTCGACTTGAACATTAGTAATATACTAATTTTTATATTCGAATGCCGACTACTAATTAGTAACTACTAATGGCGATTCGGTTAGATTATCTGCGACTCTCCGACCGATTATGAATGAATTATTCGAATGATTCGCCGCTTCTCGCGCCATTTCCGCGCCAAAACAAATTACGTGTGCGAATGAGTAGTAACAACTAAACTAAATAATAACGCTTCTGCTGGTTTGTGTTTAAAAGTGCGTTTTAATAAAGTTTCTAGTATAGAATTTAATTATAATACGCGCGCGGTAATCAAGTGCTGGAATGAAACAAACGGCTAATAGTAAATTTTTTAAAAGCGCTTACAGTGCTTTAGCACAAAAAGCGCCCCTAGCGGAGTTTGGGGTAAGCTGCAGGCCGAATGATGCTAAGTTATGTTCCCTTGTACTCTGTGGTGCGACCGACAGGTAAATTCATTATTCGTTCGCCGGACTTTATTCATTATTCGTTCATTCAGCCAGCAAGTCGAATGGGAGGCAGTTAGTAACTAATTTTCGTGAATCATTCGAATAATTCGAATGTTTTATAAAGTCGAATGAATCGAATGAAATCATTCGCAGTCGCGCATCGCTAGTCTATGCCTGCAAAACTATTTACAGGTATGCAATTTTGAGAAACACTAAAGAAAGCCAAGGGATGTCGCTTTACTACAGAAGAGAAAATTTTATCTATGGCATTATATAAAAGGAGTCCAAAGAGTTACACTCTCCTATCCAAATGTTTTACGTTGCCATCCTCTCTTAGGAAAAATTAAAATAGGGCCCGGTATAAACAAATTGCTATTTGCAAAAATGAAGCAGACTGTTGCCAATATAAGTGATGATGACCGTTTATGTGTACTTGTCGTTGACGAGATGTCAATCAATCCACAAATACACTATAATGCTGCCAGTGATGAACTAAAAGGTTTTACAACAATAGGCCAAACAAAAATTGCCGACCATGCCCTCTTATTTATGGTGAGAGGGATAAAAACGAAATACAAGCAACCAGTGGCGTATTATTTCACGCAAAGTTTAAATAAATTATTGTTAAAAGAAATTATAAAGGATGTTATACGTAACGTCAAAAGCACAGGGCTGAATATTGTGGCCACGGTCTGCGACCAAAGTATGGTCAATGTTGGTGTCATAGAAAGTCTTGTAAATGATACAAAAGCACTTTATCTAAGACAAGGTAAAACTTGGACAAATGATATGATAATCGTCGATAAATCTAAAATAATACCCTTATATGACACACCACACCTATTTAAGGGTATTAGAAATAATTTGATTAACAAAGATTTAAAATATATCGACATGGAAGATAAAAAAGAAAAAATTGTCAAATGGGAATACTTTCAAAAAATATTTGAAGCTGACCAAGCATATGGTCAATTAAGGCTGTTACCAAAGATTACAGAAGAGCATGTGAATCCAAAAAAAATGAATAAAATGAAGGTTAAGACAGACACACTCAGTTATTCAGCCACTCGATGGCAGCTGCAACTAAGCATCTAGTAGATGCAGGGAAGGTGGATTTTGAACGTAACTGTGTAATACCATTGGTATTGTTATTAGATAAGTTGTTTGATAGCTTAAATAGTAACACATTTACAATACAAAACGGAAAAATTTACAGGTCGGGCGTTAAACTTAACTCGCCCCATCATGAGCTTTGGAGAAAAAGTATAACATTTAAAAAAAATATTAAATTTATAGAAAAGAAGGTATGTAGCAACAAAATTCGATTGACTGAGAAGGTAATTCCATCTATTAAAAATTTGATAAAAACTATAGAGGGATTGCAAGTCATTTGGAAAGTGTTGCATAGAAAATATAAATTTGACGTCATGTTATGCCGCAATTTTAACCAGGACCCAATCGAAAACTTCTTTGGAAGTTTAAGAAGTCTCGGGATGAGAAATGTGTCTCCTAATATAATTGGCTTTGAGGGGGCCTTCAAAGCACTTTTATTAAGTAATTTTTGTTCAACTCACTCCTTCAAATCCAATTGTGAAGATGATATGACCACTTTTCTACAATCCCTGGGCTTCTTGCTGATAGAAATAAAAGAAAATGATAGTCACATAACAGTAAGTGATAATTTTAATGTAAATGAAGAAATATTATATAATGCTAATGAAGATCCATTACAAGGCATTCATTCCCAACATTTTGTTTGCGGTTGGGTCCTAAAAAAATGTTGTCAGAAGCTCAAAATTGGAGAATGCAGGAAATGCAAGGAAAAAATATTTGCGTCACCGCATGAATCGTCTTCTTCGAATTTTACAAAGTGCAAAGAATATGCAAATGCGAAATGGCTGTGCTATCCGTCGAATGAAACAATGGAATGTTTTAAAGATATCCAGAATATTGTTGTTGGCTCTTTAATTAAAAATATATGTGTAAAAAAACTTAAAAAATAACATTCAACAATTTGTGAATATATTTGTCAAGTATTCCATATTTGATTGTGACAAACACAAGAATTAATTTATTAAGTGCTTTGAAGAGACCACAATAAATATTATCATATATAGTTGGTGCCGCTCAGTTAACAGGATTTTGTGTGGCAAAATAAACTATAATGGGCACGACCAAGTAAAGATAGAGGATAAAGCTTATTTTTTGAAACACCAACATAATAAAAAAAGAAATAAATTCATCTGTTTTATTTTATACCTTACATTTTTGTTCGTAGTCGGCGGCGGCTACGATTAACGGATTCGCATGGGTAAATGCGTTCGCGAAGTGTCGTGTTGGCGCCTTTTTAATATAGGCGCGAATAGGTTCGAGACCTAGATCGGAGTGGAGATCGACATTCCGTACGAACCAGGGGGCTCCTACGGCTTTACAGAGGAAGCTGTTTTGAACCACTTGGAGTTTATCGATGTGAGAGGGGGCCGAATGCCCGAACACAACACACGCATAAGTCATGATGGTCGAACGCAAGTTTTGTAAAGCGTCACCTTATTTCTAAGGGACATTTTACTCCGCTTGCAGATTAACGAATGGTAACGGTCGTCTGACCGAGCACAAAGGATGCTCGGTGACGGACCCGCTTGATGTGCGGGCCGAAGGGCATGGTACTGTTTAGGGTGACCCCTAGATATTTGCCTCTTTGACCCAGGGAATAAGTCGGTCGAACATGATCACTTGGCCGAGATTACTTCTATGGCGGCGCAGGGAGTGGCGCGGGGTGGCACCTCTGGAGAAGAACACCGCAGCACTCTTGTCGGGGTTCACCTCAATACGCCACTTCCTGAACCGCGATAATTCGCGGTGTGCCCCTTGACGCCGCAGAGGACGCAGCTGGGGGGCTCGACCGCCGTCTCCCTCGAGCGGGTGCATTGGGACGTCGCGTGGTCCCCGATGCATTTCACGCATCGAGGGCGCGCGTGGCAATTACGGGCAGAGTGCCCGTACAGCTGGCAGTTGTGGCACTGCCCGGGCTTGCCACGTTTTCGCGGGGCCTCTACGGAGAGGGCAGGGATATGGCAAACGGCCGTAAGGTTAAAAACCTTACGACCGGACTCGGTGCGGTCGAGGACGACCAGCACCATGTCGTAGGCCTCCTTTGAGCGCCCATTGACCATCCTGTGCACCTGGAGCACAGGAAGGTCCTGGGACAGGAGGTCTTCCTTGATGACGGCGGTGTCCAGCTCCCTAGGCACACCGCGGATTACTACCCTGAGTTCCCTTTCCACCTCAAGGGTGAACGTGTGATAAGCGATCTTATTAGATCGCAGGAAGGCGGATAGCCGTCGATGGTCGTCCGAGGACGCCACCTTGACGGCTATACCTTGCGCGGTGGAACGCGCATGCGTATAATTGATCTGGCGATTATAAATCGCCTTAGAGATTGACTCCCAGGCGCTCTTGTCCTGAATGACGAGCGGCGGGGGAGTTATGGTCGGACGTGCGGGGCGCGGGAGGGGGGAGGCCCTCGCGGCCGCGTTAGGAGACGGCCGGGGGCCGGGGGGGCCGGGAGGAACGCCGTCGTCCCCGGCCTTTTGCACCTTCGGAAGTGGCGAGTCACGCGGCTTGCGCGCTCGCTTCCCATTGGCGATGGGAATAAAGTCGTCCTCCGACGAGGACGACGATGACAATGGAGACGAGGGGGGGGCAGCGCGTCGCGCGGACGCGTGCTCGACCTCCATATCGGAGTCCGAGTGAGGCTCGGACCCTCATGGCGAGACGGGGCGCTCGGCGAGGGGCGGGGGCGGCGCAACGATCTCAGTTCTCGGCGCGGTGAAAGGGGTCGCGGAGCGCGCAGAAGGCGCGGGGTGCAGGGGAGAGGGGGGCGACGCGTGCGCGGGCGACGCGTCCGGCAAAGCGGGCGAGTACGTCGCGTTGAATTGCCGGATGATGTCCGGGCAATTACGCGCGATGAATTTCCCTAATTCCCGGAGGAATTCGGGATAGAACTCGTCTGCCATTTCCTGAGGGGAAATGACAGGGCGGGTGAACTTAAAAAAGGGTGCTACGACCCGGCGTGAACAGTGCCCAGATCCCCCCACCGATGGCGGCGGGGGGAGGTACGTACCGGGGAGACCAGGTGTGTCCTTCGCCTTATGGGCGAAAGGGCAAGCACCAAACCATAGCTGCTCCGGGGCGAAGAGAACCGCCGCACGGAGAATAGGATGGCGGGATAGGTGTAGGTAAAGGTCCTGGTGAAATCAGGAGCCCTGGCTAGGGAAGCCCCCAAGGCCAGAACTCAAGCCCTTCCGAGTTGGCCGCCCTCTGAGGGAGGGAGGCGAGCGCTCGGGTCCCGCTCAAGACTGGCTTAGTGACACCGTTAGGCGTCTACCAGTCTTACTACGAACGGACAAAAGTCGTGGTTTTTTAAAAACCAAACTCTACTTACTTAACCGAAACCGTTACGAAAACGCGGGAAAGGTCGACTGCCGTCAGAACAGCGCGTCTACCTATCGACCCACGTAATTAGTCACACACGAGCGAAACGCACAGACGTGATCACACAAGACGTACTTGCATACGCGCGAGTGCATGAAAACACGCACTTGCGCAAGCACGTAAGCGCGGCGAGACGAACTACGTAGGCACACGACACGAAAAACCGTTAGGAAAACGCGGGAAGACCGACCGCCGTTAGAACGGCGCGTCTACCTGTCGACTCACGTAGTTAATTACACGCGAACCAACGCAAAAACGCAATTACATATGCGCGAGCAAATGTAAAAAAACGTAATCACACAAGCGCGGGCGATACCAACTACGCAAATAGATCGCGATTAATACGTGCGTGAGATAGCGAGCGGGCGGGCTGCGCAGTGACACGACCGAACACGCGGGCGGCACAGCCAGTACTGGGCCTTTATTCGCTATGCCACATGAGATTCCCCGCAAGTAACGTGTGACGTCATAACAAGCAGTAAACATAAACACGCTTCCTTGACGAGCCTTCGCGTGGAATTACAAAATGGTATTCGGTATGCCGTAAGGAATGTTGTCTACGGCAATTTTATTTTTAATTTGAGATTTCGCTGGATTCGTTCATAATCTTACATCTGTTAATTTCGGTAAAGTATCGGTTTTTCGAATATTCATTTCAACTTATTCAATTTCGGTAAAAATATATTTATATGTGCTGATAACATGGTTTTAAGTATGTGTCTATTGAAAACTAAGTAAATAAGTAGGGCCAGATATAAAAAAGGCAACTTTAATTAACATTAAACAAAGATCCAAGTTTTAGAACGTACGAATGTCAAATACAATAACCTATACCCACACCTAAACAAACAAAGACTTGTCCCACACATATATATAGTCTGATTTTTTTTAAGTGGTCAATTTTACATAAAAGTATTGTGTGATAACTTAAGGCAATACAATTGGTTCAAAATTAGTTTATTTTATTCATTCATTATTTCCCCAATCCTTGCTCTTCGTCCGAACCGACCACATTATTGTCTTTAGTTGCCACACCATGTTTTTTCATAAAATTGGCCACTAAAGAAAAACCAGAATAAACCTAGCACCATTTCGATCCCAGCCCTTTTTAGCTGCTGCCGCCTACGCACTTGACTCGCCTCCTATCAGCCGTTATTGCTGCCCGCGCCATATTTTCAGCAACCCTTACAATGCCCTTACTTCCCTTCTATCAGATACCGATATCACACACAGGATTAGACACCGACCTCGCCGGCGACGTGGAAGAATCCTTTGTCCGCTGGCCAGTGCATCTCTGCACTGGCCAGCGGACAAGTTTCTTTCATGTTCACCACGGCGAAACACCTAATGTATGCCTTCCCCCATAGCAACAGCCCAAGTCGAGGCCGGTCCTCCCTGAACCTAGTTGCCCCTATGCCCTTCTGCCCCCCAGTCCGGGAATACCGGCGTGACGGTGTTTATTTTTTATTTTAAAGTTTGTTTTGCAAATATACATACAGTGAATTAAAAGGTATACTTTTTTATTTAGTTTATTAATATGTATCTTTATCTTTACTAGCTATCTATCTACACAGATACATAGATCGATACATAATCTATGTATCTATCTAAATTAAAGAATTAATAAAGAAAATAAAAAATAAAATAATAAAAACATCATCAAGCCAGATCCCCTGCGGGGCAGGTATATATTATAAATGAAACTAAAGTAATTGGTAAATCAACAAGTTTTATTTATGAATAACAAATCAATAATCACATGCAAATCATTTGGTATTGTTAAATGGAAACTTGTAAGAACAGAAGAAACAACAGAAACCTCATCAGAACAACAACACATACCATCTTTGTAACCTATAACCACAATAAATGCTATTTTATTTGATTTGAACAACAAACATTCAAAATTATACAGTTTGGTATACCACACAGTAATGGTTCCACTTTGCTACCAAGGTTACCACACCATAATTATGCAGCTATAATTGAAAAACAAATTGAAATAAAAACATTTTTCTTTCATTCATTAGTATAAAAATTCCCACCACAGATGACATCACCGCACATCTTCCTCTACAAGAATGGGTAAACTTGGGTGTTCTAATTTTCTCAACCATCAGCAATTCTGTAAAAGAAGTTTCATATGAAAGATATGATTTTAGATGCAAAATTAGTGCTTCATAATATAGGCAACACATTATTTGATGAACAATTAAGACTCACTAATAGAAAGTGCATTATAATAACCCTACATTCTGCTTGTAATGAAAATTGATAATGAAAAATAGCCTATTATGTTATTTTAGGTCAACATATCCACCTATGCTCTATAATTAAATCAATGATACAAATATTTAAATTACCATAAAATCAATAATGTATAAATCACACCACAAATTATTTGTCTTTATAAAATAACAAAAGTCACATTTATTTTAGTAGATACGTACCTGTTTTTTATGATCACAGTTTTAAATGGGCCTCCTAACGCATATAATTGGTAGGTTAGGTCTTTCCACATTTCTCGATGACCGTCCTTGAGGAGAACAATTAATGTACCCAGATTCCACCTGTGGGTGGGTAAATATGCTAATTGGGCTGTAGAAGCTTTCGTCCGGTTCATTGTGACTACAAACTAAAACAAAACACCATATTTATAAGATAAATGTGTACACTATTGTTGAAATTGAGAAGTTCACTTTAATAGATGAGCCACCACAATTTTCCAATGTCACTGGTTATGAGTAATAATTTATTACTAAGACGACGACGCGATGATCATAATATATCATTTAAATTGCAATAAAACTATTTAAAAATGTTTGTTTACATTGAGTTACCTTAGCAAGTTTTTAACAAGTTTTCAATAACACGCAAGCGCGGAGCGTGTTATTTTGACAGTTCGAAACATGGCGTGTGACGAGCCTTGTCATGTTTTCAAATCTGGCAGTGGCATACAGAATTCCATTCCACGCCAATAACACGTATGTTTGATAACACGTCTTGTTTCGTGTTTAAATTGTCATAGCGAATAAGGGCCCTGAGTTGTAATAGGTTGATGAAACTAGTGTTAATGTTCCCATAAAGTGACATATAAGTCCATGACCATAGAAGTTAATATCAACAACAACATATTATGAAAATAAAACTCCTGTAAAAGGAAAGTGCCTCTGCCTACACCTTCAGAGAGTTAGATGTGTGTGTGTGTATGCAAAGAATAATAGTGCACTATGCATTTGCAATCCTGTGCATGATACAGCAATGTAGTAACCTCTTTCAAATATGTATTTCAGATAATGTTGTACAGCAAAATAGTGATCTAATCAATTCTTGCCCGATAAATGATCAATACTTGATAATTGACCAACGTTCAACTTCAAAGGATTTGCTTACAGGTGAGCACAGGATAGATTAATTCTATATGATATGATTGCTTAGTCGTACTCACCGCCTACCCTGCAAGGAATCTGGTGTAATGATATAGGTAGAATGTAAATTTTGTGACTATTTAGCCTAAAACATTAATTTTGCTTTATGTAACAATATCTTCATTTTACATCAAAATCTATTAAACAATTAATGAAGAATGATATTCAAATATACATTTACAGTTTTGTTCTAATCTGTTATGATACAACATTTTACTAACTTCTTTTAAATGTTTCTTTTTTTCCAGATAATGTACATCAAAATATGGTAGAGCTTATGAAACCTTGTCCGACATATGTTCAGAGCATTATGATTAATCAACCTTCAACTTCAAAGGATTTGCTTACAGGTGAGCACTGGATAAATTCATTTTAATTTTATACTATGACTAACTTTTCCCCGCGACTTTGTCCACGTTGACTTAAGACAGGAACCTAACATTTTCTCTGGATAAGAAGTATCTAATGTGTTAATTCAGGTCATAAACTATATGTGTGCTAAATTTTGTCCAAATCCCTGCGTGATTGAATAACAAACATACAAACTTTTACATTTATAATATTAAGTAGGATTTGCTTAGCTGTTCTCACTGCCTACCCTGCAATAGAATGTAAATTTTGCGACTACTTAGCCTAAAACATTAATTTTACTTTATGTAAGTAGATGTACTCAGTACACCTCTGCCACCCCTGCTTGCGTGACGGTGTGTAACAACATCTTTATTTTATATGAAACTATTAAAATCTAAGTACTGTAAACAATTAGTGGAGAATGATAGTCAACATTTAGTTTTGTTCTGATATGTATACAACATTTTACTAACTTCTTTTAAATGTTTCTTTTTCTTTCAGATAATGTACAGCAACATATCATAGAGCTTATGAAACCTTGTCCGACAAATGTTCAGAACATTATGATTAATCAATCTTCAACTTCAAAGGATTTGGTTACAGGTAAGCACTTACTAAAAGAATTATATTATTATTATTTTTTGACCAGTGAACCTAAATTCATTCATTTTGTATTATAACAAAAATCTTTATTTCACATTATTATATTGATTATTGCAATCAAGTTACTGATCAATTTAAGTAGGCTTGGTAAACAATATAATTTTATATAATCATAATATCTAGCCCAAAATAGGATTTCTTCTGTACTAAAGCTACAAATCAATGGGGAAACAATAATGTACTTCATACATGAATAAATAACATCCAAACTTATCTTGGCCAGGATTCAGACCTGAAAGTTATACTGTATGCCAACCATAATAGCACTAAACAGTTTAGTTCAAATCCTAAACTGACACTCATTATTTGGTTGATGGTACTTACTTATGTTTAACCTACCCTGTAGTTAAAAACTAAATTACAAATTAATCAGTCTGTTGCACTATTTATTTAGTATAAATTCTCAAGCATATATACCTAATCATCCCTTCTTATTTGCTTGATTGTTTTAAAAGGTATTATTATGATGTTGGGTACTTACTTTTATAAGAGGGTACCTAATAAGTTTGCATTTCTCATCTTATTTAGGTATGTCATGTCATGTTTCAGCTGGCTGGGGGGTACTATCCGAACACAATTATTCCAAGCAGAACTATACATATGGCAACAAGATTATGAACCGTAAGTTTCAGCTGCCTCTCTTCATACTGGTTAAATATAAAAGTTTTACACACAAATTATTCAAAAGTTTTTTACACAAATATCTTTTTACAGTTTGCAGAACTAAGAAGCCATTAAATATATACCAGCGGCAAATTAAAAATCTACAGACTCAAATAAACCGTATGCGTAAGCAAGGAAAGGCCTTTCGAAGCAGGCTGGCAAATTCTGAAACCATGAATAATGAAATAGCATTAAGAAGAGTGGCTGAAACAATGTCTGTGTCATCAAAATTGTTTATGAAAATGCAATTTACAAAAACTGGCAAAAAACCTTCTGGACGTCGATTTACATTAGAAGAAAAGGTTTTGTCACTATCTTTATTTAAAAGAAGTCCAAAATGCTATCATCCTCTGTCCAGCCTATTTGCTTTGCCATCAGTGAAGACTCTTAAATTGCTTTTGGCTAAAGTTGGAATTAAATCTGGTCTTAATAATATTATTTTTGATAAAATTGAAGAAACAGTAACAGAATTAAACACTGCGGACCGATTATGTACACTGATATTCGACGAAATGTCAATAGATTCACAAGTGCACTATGATTCTCATAAAGATCAGCTTAAAGGTTTCTCTGACCTCAATGAAAAGAAAATTGCTGATCATGTAATAGTTTTCATGGTTAAAGGAATTCGAATGAATTTTAAACAACCAGTGGCATACTATTTTACTAATAGCATTAATAAACTTGATTTGAAGCAAATTATAATTAATGTAATTAAAAAAGTCCAAGCCACTGGACTAGTAGTTTTATGCACAGTATGTGACCAGGGCACTGCTAATGTAAGTGCAATAAATAAATTAATTGAGGACACTAAAAAAAAATATTTTACAAAAGGTAAAGCATGGCGACACGATATATTTGAAGTAAATGGAAAACAAATTGTTCCTTTATACGATGTACCTCATTTGTTAAAGGTTTTAAGGAACAATTTGTTAAATAAAGATCTTAAGTACAAGGACTTTGATGATAATGATAAAGAAAAAATCATTAAGTGGCGTTATTTTCAAGAAGTTTATACGGCAGATAAATGTCGTGGCGAATTAAGATTTTTGAACAAAATCACAGAAGAACATATTAATACTAGTAAAATTAAAAAAATGCGTGTAAAAACAGCGGCACAAATCTTAAGCCACAGTATCGCTGTTGTAACCGATCATTTATCTGCCAGAGGACTTGTTAATAAAGAATGTCGTCAGCTTGTTCCTTTTGTAATATTAATCGACAAGTTATTTGACTCATTGAATGTATCATCGTTTACGATTCCAAATGGAAAAATATATAAAGGAAGTATTAGACGAAATTCTCCTCATCACATACTGTGGCAAAATTCAATAAAAATATTGCGCTCTGCTAAATTTATTAGCAAAATAAATTGTGGAGACCAAATTCGATTTGTTGAGTCTACTGTGCCTTCGATAAAACATTTAATTAAGACTATTGAGGGAATGCAAGTGCTCTGGAAGAAGTTATCACAGCAATACTCCTTTGACTCATTGCTGACAAGAAATTTAAATCGAGACCCACTAGAAAATTTCTTCGGAAATATTCGCAGTTATGGTGTCCGAAATATTGCTCCTAATTGTTTATGCTTTGAAGGAGCATTTAAAGCCCTTCTTTTAAATAATTTTAATTCGCCTCATTCCATTCAAGCAAACTGTGAAAAGGATGAAAATACATGTGTGGTCAAAATTTAACCTTTTTTCCTGACGTCTAATCCCATTGCTGCAAATGTTTCCGAAGAAATTGACACCATAACATTAAAGGAAAATATATTTTCTGGTAAAGTAATGGAAGATGTAGGACAAAAAAGCTATGTGTGTGGGTGGGTCTTGACAAAATGTCTTAAAAATATTATAAAAGGATGCCAACAATGTAAATTACATTTAACTTGTTCTGGAATCAATAAGAAACATGATTTTATAAGAGCAAAAGAATATAATAAAAATAAAAGTTGCCTAGTATATCCATCACATGCATGCGAAACCTACTTTAGCGAAATTCAAGGTATAACAATAATAATGTTAGAAAAAGATGTACCAAAGATAAATTTTAAAAATAGAATCAAAATGGTAACAGATACTATAGAAAGTTTTCCATGCACTTGCACTCTCCATAAAGAAAAATTGAGAAATTATTTCCATGACGTATCAATAAATTTAATAATTTTTATGAAATAAAACTATTTTACGGATTTTATCGCGGTTTATTTTTTTTATTTTTAGTTCCCGACGTTTCGAGTGCTTTGCAGCACCCATGGTCACGGGAGGGACTGAGGTGTTAGACGTCCAATAGGCATAGTTGTTCCGGGGTACCCTCAAACTTCTTAATTATTTTTGTTGTTGTTGGTCCGATCTACGCAGAATGAGCTCACGGTGTCTTGAAGTCTTGCAGTGTTATGCTTGGTTTTGGATTTGATTATATTAATTACCGGATCCCAAGACGATGGAAGCACCCAGCCATCTTCTCTATTGAAATTAGGATGTTTTTCAATTTCAATAGCCTCGCGAACCATCCTTGGTAGGAATCGGTGTTCTTTCACGAGGATTTGTGGTCTATCAAATCTGATGTTATGGCGGGTGCGGTCAAGGACATGTTCACAGACTGCAGACTTCTTTGAGCGACAGTGTTTTAGGTCAGCTATGTGTTCTTTAACCCGAGTTTTTACCGGTCTTTTTGTTTGTCCTATATTACAAATCCGTAAAATAGTTTTATTTCATGTGTAATATTCGCGTAAATCTAAGAACTTAATAATTTTAAGTTGGTGCAGGTCAATAAATAGAATTTTGTCCGGAAAAATCATATACAGTGGTGCAGACAAAGTGAAATTAATAGCTAGACATTATTATCTTAGACATCAACATAATAAAAACAAAAAGTAATTTTTGTGTTTATTTTTTACCCCAAGCTAATTAATATCACAATATTGTGACCTTTGCTGGGCGTAAATTTGTTTTTGTTGCACGTATTTTAAATGGAAACCATATTTTGTTTTTAATGCCTTGTAAATACTGTAGATAAGCGTTAAATTTTATTGTGGTTGTTATATTTTGCTTTATAAACGTGCAATATAAACAAAAAACTCATACGTTAAGCAAAACACAACAGACGTATAAATATTATAATAAATCTAGCACCGATTTTATAAAATAAAATAGCAGGTCAAATGAAAATTACCGACAATTTAATAAAAACAGAAATACAATGTAATTGCTTATACAAAATTAATAGATTCACTTCTAAACCGAATTCCCTAAGCAACCGTATCCGACGAGCGTCGAGCCAAACGTGTCTGCCTTTTAGCCGGCCCCTGGTTCTGCGCTCTCGTTTACTGTGAATTTTGCCGTCATGAAGTTGGGCGACAGTGCTGACATCTAGTTTTTCAGCTGTATGCATAACACGGCCTCTCCTGACAGGGGAACGTCCTCGTTCACTTCTCCCGACATAGCTTCACAAGGGCGTGATACCGGCTCGATTGGATTTCCAGGTATACTCGACAGTGACTCGTCAACTTGAACTACAGGTTGGCCAATTAGAGTGGACCCGATTTCTTCGTAATCTGCACCTGCGTAAAGATAATAAATAAATCTAAAGTAATCCAGCAATTATGATGATTTGTACAGTCTATTACTTGGTGATAGATAACAAGGTATGCTGTTATTGTTTGAGAAACGGCACCTATGGAACCATACTCATCATGGAACCATGTTTTTGCCTGAATCATTAGAGACGAAAAAAATACAAAGGCCAACTCCCAAAGAACTAGGTGTGTGTGTATGTTTGCGTGTGTGAGGTCTGCTCACAGGTGCTAGCTTCCGAAGAAAGCCGCACACGTCTCCGGTATCCACTCGCCCATCCACGGCACCATGAATTTTGCAGCGGCTTGAGTGCACTTCCCGTAGGACCCTGCGACCAATTGCAGTTCGTAGCGTCCATGAGGTAATGCCTTCACAACGCGGTAAGGACCGCGCATGCCAGAGTCCAGTTTTCCCGTTGATTGAGCCTGTTTTGTAACAAAGACTAAAGAAATAACTTCAAATTTTCGAGGAGGATATCTGCCGCGGTTAACACGAGCATCTTAATCCAGTTGGTTTCGCCTTAATCGCTCGACTGTTCGTCACCTCGACAAAGCACGGAGAGCTTCTCCATTAGGACTAGAGCTTTCTAGAGCCACATCTCGAATAAGATTATGTAAAACAGGCGTCACGACATTTGTGTTGAATGCTTTAGTGAGCTTATTGTTAGGTGTAACTTCCACATACCGCTCGACCAGTTTTCCTGACGATAATTACTCTGTATCCTAATCATGTTCAATACAGTACCTACGGCAGTGGCGCTAACGTTGACTGACCGAGTTAGGTGCTTTAACGTTAGAATGGTGACCTAAATAGGTTTCCGACCTTTTACTACACAAGGCCTGAATGTGACCAGGCTGACCGCAATTGAAACATTTATTGCCTTCAAAACGTCTTTTTCGGATCACATTAGAATGTTTTCCTTTAGAAATATCGCGTTGTGTTCGCGAGTGTGGTACGGAAGAGTATTGTTTTGACGAACTGGGCTTAATGTAAATTGAAAAGAATTCTACTAATTCACTAGGCACCAGCTTAGTATTTGCAGCAGCTGCTCGAATATGCAGGTCCGTTATACCGCGGATTATAATGGCAGAAATTAATTGATCACTTAAACCTATCACGATACGTAGTCGGAGCAACGAACGACGCGCATAATCTGCGTAGGTAGAAAAACTGTCAGAATTAGTATTCATGGTATCGAACAGAATGTTAAATTCTTTCTAAATTTCTTTTTTAAAGCTGCTCCAGCTACGGTCGGATGTAACCCATTCGCTTAGCCAAGCTTAGAGCTTCCCTTGTTAAGCAATTGCCAATCCGAGACAAACACTCATTATCACTCCAATTATAAATAACTCTAGCCCTATCTACCTCTTGGGACCACACCTCAATATCATGCAGATTCGGGTCGAAGTTAGAAATATAATAAGGTTGGTTAGATCTCACCGCGGTGTTGAAGGATCGCAAAGCGTTCATGAACGCGTCTACTTGTGCTGGCTCTAATCTAACAGGGCTGCTCATTGACGTCTCCTGTCTTTAAACGACATGTGCGGACGAAGCCTTCCTGGGGGTAAAATAATATCCTACGCCGATGATACAGTATTACTGTTTTCAACTGATACGTGGGAAACAGTACACAAAAACTGTCAATGCGGTTTTGATAAAATCAATCACTGGCTTAGGCAAAACACGCTGACACTAAATGCCGACAAGACTCAATATATCACTTTTTCAATGAGGAACACAAATAATCTACCTCCATTGCTGCCCATAGTTGCGCATAACTGCTGCTTAGACAATATCTGCTCATGTCCAAAAATAGCTAACGCCACGAAGATAAAGTATCTCGGAATAATATTTGACAACACTCTATCATTCAGATCGCATATCGAAATAGTTACATCAAGATTAAGAAAACTTACGTACATTTTTAAAAATCTTAGACATGTAGCTGACTCCAAATTGATCAGGCAAGTTTATTTAGCATTCGGGCAGTCAATCTTGAGCTATTGCTTAACAGCTTGGGGTGGTGCACCTAAGAAAAACATAAAACCTCTTGAAATCTCTCAACGAACGATACTAAAGGTAAGTACTTTCCGACATTATATGCCCCCCACGGATCTCCTATATCAGTCTTGTGAGGTGTTAACCGTGCGTCAACTATTTATTATGTTGACTGTTTTAAAGCAACATTCCAGGATAGACTATACTCAATATATTCAAAGTTCTAAACGACGTCGAAAAGCAATAGCACAAACTAATCTACCAATTTATAAGCACAAATACGTATATCATTTTTATTGTCACCTAGGCCCATTTCTTTATAATAAAATTATTAACAAAATTGATATTATTACCTAAGCTATAGAAATTGTAAAGCCAAGCTTACGAAGTATCTCCAAAAACTCAACTACGAGGAAACGGAAGACTTGTTAACCATTCTACAGTAACTCTAAAGCGGCCTTAACTCACCCTCTCACACACACTCACTCATACTCACCTCAACACACAGAGAGGTCCCAACAATTCATTTAATTAATTTTTTTATTCTTTTGTTAATTTCTTATTTAATTTTTTTTGGTTTAATTTTTTATTTTACTCTAATTATAATATGCATTTAATTTTTTTTTTTTTGTCACACTTTAATAATTGGTGTTATTAGTGGGTCAACTTGAACCAATATAATTGTAATAATTCAGGCTATGTACGTACGTACTTCATACGTTACATTCTTCACCGTACACAAAATTTCTTCACAATCTTGCCGACTTTACTGCCATCTCAGCAGAGTTAGACCGGATTGACTGGCATAAGGAATTTAAAGATAAATCGTTGGAGAAAGCTACGGATTTTTTATACAATATTTTATATAAACTACGTTCTGCCCACATTCCAGCCAAGTTAGTTTGCCCACAATCCAAATATCCCGTTTGGTTTAAAAAACCACTGATTAAGACTCTCAAAGAAAAATCTAAGTATCATTTAAAATATAAAAAATACGGTAATATATCTGACCATACATCTTTTGTCCTGTTGAGAGAAAGAGCTAAAATCCTGGAGCGCGAGATGTTTGTTGAATATATCTCCAATATTGAAAATAACATAATAAAAAATCCTAAAGCATTTTGGAAGTTTGTTAATAGCACTAGCCGATGTGACTCTTATCCTTCTACCTTCAAATACGGGCAAGTTTCCTCCAATGATGGCGAACAAATTTGCAACATGTTTTCTGATTATTTTAATTCTAATTTCCTACAGGTTTCTACAGCAAATGATAGTTCCTCGAGCGTACAAAACTCTGCTTCTACTTCCACAAATTTCCCACACTCTTTAGCAGACATAGGATCGATTACCATCCAAGATGAAGAGGTATACAAACTATTAAAAGAAACAGACTTAAACAAATCATCTGGCCCCGATAATGTAGCCCCAGTTTTTATTGTAAATTGTGCGAAAAGTCTAACCACACCCCTGACTCTCTTGTTCTCCCGGTCTTTAAGTGAAGGATGGGTTCCTAAAATTTGGAAAGCAGCGTTTGTCACACCGATCCATAAAAAAGGGCCCAAAGATATAGTCGAAAATTATAGACCCATCTCCAAACTCTGCATATTTGCAAAAAATACTGGAAAAAATTGTTCACAGTCAACTATGTCTCGCTTAAACACACATTCAGCGAAAATCAACATGGTTTTCTTAGCGGCCGTTCCACTACCTCAAACCTCCTCGTTTGCAGTGACTTCCTATCCTTCAATACGTCTGTCTCTACGTCATCAGGTCGACATAATATATACTGATTATTCCAAGGCATTTGATAGAATAGATCACGTTCTACTGCTTCGGAAATTACTAGCTGTTGGTATCAGAGGAAACCTGTATAGATGGTTCTCCTCTTACATCGACAATAGATGTCAAACTGTTGTACTCAACGGATTCTCGTCTAGAGCGGCATTTGTACCATCCGGTGTTCCCCAAGGATCCTTACTAGCCCCGTTGCTGTTCGCAATATTCATTAATGACATCTCTAAATGTTTCACAAACTCAAAGATAATCATTTATGCAGATGACATGAAAATATTAAGCTGCATCACGACTGAGGCTGACACCTTGGCCCTACAAAACGATCTTAACAGCTTTACTGAGTATTGTACCGTTAACAAAATTCACTTAAATGTGTCTAAGTGCTATATTTGCACTTTTACTCGAAAACCAAAACCCATTATATTCACATACACACTTAACGGTACTGCTGTAACAAGAGTAAACTCAATAAAAGATCTAGGGGTAACATTCGACTCTAAACTTGTATTTGATCTTCACATTACTAATATCGTCAAAAAAGCTTCTAAAGCACTGGGACTCGTAATTAGATTATCATCTCATTTTAACAATGTTAAACCAATTAAAATACTATATTGCGCCCTCGTCCGTAGTCATCTCGAATATTCATCTCAGGTATGGAATCCAAACTATAATATCTACACAGACAGAATTGAAAGGATTCAAAAAAAGTTTGTAAGGTATATTCAATATCGATCTAAAACATATTTACCGAATTATATTACTCGATGTAAGAAATTTCATCTATTACCATTACAAGAGCGAAGGCGTATTGCTGACTTAGTGTACTTATTTAAAATAGTGAACGGTTCCGTAGATTGTCCAGAGCTGCTGAGCAAAATAGGGCTTCGGACTCACTCAAACTTTTTTAGAAAACTCTGCCTTTTAAATGTTCCTAATGCGAAATCCACCTATCATCAAAATTCCTTTTTTATTCGAGCCTGCAGACATTTTAATACAGTGGTGCATGATACTGATATATAGATTTTTCTGTACAAGTGTACCAAAACTTAAAAAACCCCTAAATTGTTTGTTTTTCTGTGAGTAGTATTATGTGTGATATCTTTAATTCTATGTTTTATACATTAGTCTTAGCTGTGCGTACTGGTATACTATTGATGTGCTAATCTTTTATTGTTTTTTTTGTGAAACTATTTGTGAAAACTTGTAATTGGCCTTCTGTTATATATTACTATATACTATCTCTGTTCTAGCTGTAAGTTTTTGAAATCTGAAAATAAAATAAAATAAAATGGGAAGAGCGCTGATGTCTGAAATACAGATAATTTTTGTCTAGTTCAGACACTGAAAATTGTTTATAATATCATTGTTGATGTATAACTTCTTGTTGTAATCATGTAATACGAACTTGAAATAAATTATTATTATTAGTATGTAGGTTATTTGTAATCTAAATTTCTTACGCAATTTAAACAATACCTACCAAAAGAAATTTGTATGTGTTTTCTAAGCCAGGCTACACATAGCAGCGAATAAAATAACTTTATTTAAAATAGGTAATATAATATAATCATTTTTCAGGTGTGCTCCCTGCCGATGCCATTGTAACAACAGATCTTGTAAATGAAATGGATTGATTATTTGACACATTAAATAGTGACTCAGTCGACTTGCAAAAAGGCAAACCATTAGCTACAAATTTAATGCATACTAGCATGCATTTAAAATGTATTGCAAAGATGAAAAGATTCATCCAAAATATTAAATATGTGGGAAGCCCATGTATACCTTCAAATGAAGGTTGGGTATGGATGTTAAATGCCATTGAACAATTGTGAAAAAATCTAACAAAAGCCCACAATATCAAAAGTCTTGCGACAGAGATTTCAGCAAGATCCAAAGAATCAAATCCAACGACTGGCCAATTTGTAGCTGGTTTAAAACCGCGATATTGACAAATATTTCCCACATTCATGTAATTAACTGGGAACTGTGAGACTGACAATAATGTAATTATCGACGATGTACGCTGTTGGCCGCGAGGCCTTTACAGCTTCACCGGACTTGAAGGGCGAGCGTGCAACCACTACGCTCGAGCCAGAAGGGCAAGGGGCGACATACTCGAGGGCGCCTTGAAGAAGCGGAGGGATCGTAGTCGGCGGCGGCTAGTTCGGTCTGCATTGTTCTCTACTCTGTTTATTGAAAGAACCATGGATTCTCCATAAAATTGTGAATCGGAAGGGTTGTCTAAGTTAGTAATCTTGTGTAATTTTTTTTGACTATTTATATTAGTGCTAAAGTCGAAATGACTACAACATCCTTGATTTTGTCTAACACTGACAGACATTCTAAGTTGACTTACCTGATACCTAAAAATGTTAAATAATGTTAACATAAGTAACCCAGCCATGTCTTAACATTTTATTACTTTTCCCACTCGACGACACAATTTAATTGCCAATTAATTCATGAGTTATCATTCATAATTTAAATAAATTGGTTATCGAATTGTGTTGTGTGGCACAGGGCTATGAATTACACACAGTAGTGTTTAATAAATGTACATTGTTGTTGTTTTTTAACATTAAAATTATTTAATTATTAATTAAAAAACAGATGTATAAGGCAGATCACATCAATGATTCCTAATAAAGTTATTATATCAATCTTGTTGTTTTTACTTGATTACATATTTTCACTTCTAGGAATACTCTTGAAAGTCATTGATTTCTTTACTCAATGGGTTTTATGTAATACATAAAACTCATTGGTAACGAAATAAATGACTTTCAAAAGTATTCCTTTCTGAAGAATCCATTGTAAGAACCCTATTTTAAAAAATTTCGCCATATTATTAGGGCTGAATTTAGATGGGGTCGTTTTAGGTTCACGATTTTTTGTATGAAGTTACCATTCTTCTCCGTTAGGGGCCGTACACACAAGCGTATTTTTGCAGCGCTGGAAAAAATCGTCGAGATGAAACAAATGTAAAACAGTACATGCGTTCACACGTGAGCGATTTTTTATCGCGACCGATTTTAATCGCGCTTGTTCTACTTTCAACGCTCGACGTTTAAGCCGTGATCACACTTCGCGACTACGACTCCGACCTGACAGCCTTGAGACGCCATTAAGCCGTGATCACACTTGCCGATTCCGACTCCGACCTGACTGCCTTGAGACGCCATTACAAGGCAGTCAGGTCGGAGTCAGAGTTGGATTCAACTTCACCCGACCCTAATTGCGACCAAGGTTTTTTATGTGATGCAGTCATCGTGATGATAAGTATCAGTATATCGATATAATATGACATTGTTGTCGTGTAAAGCAATAATGTGAAAAGGAAAGTCATTGATGATGTATCGAAACATCAACCTTTTATTGGGCTTTCTTTATTCGTATGTCTCTTCATCTTTCCTGTCCGGATAAATAGAAAAATAGGTGGATTGACAAACAATTATTTTAGATGAGTCAGCGCGCGCGCTTCTTCACAGAGGGACGTGTAGCGTGCAGCGACATGGAATTCAGCACTAAGGGTGAAAACGATATATCGGTGTTATAATAGGCAACACATCGAAGTTTTAAATTGCGAGTTATTTATGTTTCGATTTCGCTTTAGGTTAGTACAATGCAGTAAACAGATGTAATGTTGGCATACATACCTCTAAGGATCTATATTATTGCATTGTCACCGAATGTATATTCGTATGCTAAATTTCAACTCATGCAGACGTCCGCAAGTGTTTGAAAAATGGTTCACAACTTTTGAACTAGAATGACAAACAGACATCCGAAAAAAAAGTGCATAAACAACTTCTAAAATATCGATTTATCGATATTTTTAAAGCGATGTTTTTTTTTAGAAAACCTAAAATTATTTATCGATACATCGACAATAAAGAAAGTTTAATAAAAATTGATGATTCGAAACGTCACCAATCACTTTCATTTTATATCGATCATTAAGAATAAAGGGGTATTATTTAACAGACTTCTAAAAAGGAGGAGGTTCTCAATTCCACTGTATGTTTTTTTTGTATGTATGTTACTCGAACAGTCCTCCAATTATGAATCAATTTTGATGATTCTTTTTTGAAATCCAAGATGGTGGACGCGACTTTTTGTGTAAAATCAATATGGGTATCATTTTTAGAGTTGTACGTAGAGTAGTAGTGCTCGTGTGTACTAGTGTTTGACGAACTGTTTTGTGCTTACAGCGCCTAATAAAGTACTTCGCACGTTAGTTGGTATTTAATTAACGTAACATTATAAACTAATCCATTATATTTACTGATTATCTTAGTTGCTTACAATCTCTGCATACTAATCCATTTAGCAAACATATGAATCCGGTAAAACCTTTTGTTGGCCTGGATTCCTGGATATTCGGGTATTCAGAGCAATGAAACTGTGGATGGTCTGGCAAAACTAGCAAGCCCCCAAGGCCGTTTAGATAGTACTGTTTATTGTAATGACATTCTATTACTTCCACATATACAGGTATTTGAAAATTGGAATCGTGATTATGTGAAAGCAAATTTATACAAGGCCAAATTTTATCGGACAATTTAATCCGTAGTCCAAACCAACTCTGGTTCTCCAAATTAAAATTGACTAAGAAAACGACTTCTATCCTTTTCCGTCTTAGATGTAATCATTGTTACAGTGCTGTACATCTTAATTATCATATAATTGGAATATAAGAAACTCGCCGTTGTGCGAGTTGTATAGCCAAGTAATTGGCGACCTTAGCCACAGTTTTGACGGACGATTTAGCGCAGTGGTTAAGAGCTTAAGCCACTCCGCCCACTGTGTCTAATAGTCGCGGGTTCGATTCCCGCACGGGACAAATCTTTGTGTGATCCACAATTATTTGTCCCGGTCTGGGTATTTGTGTATGTGAATTTTCATGTTTGTAAACGCACCCACGATACAGGAATAAATCCTAGTGTGGGGCTCCGTTTTATATAAAAAAAAAAAAAAAAAAAAAGAAAAAAAAAAAGAAAAGTTTATTTTCCTGTCCTCGTTAAAGCTTTTCATCCTTACAACATTTTCTTATTGAATGTGAAGCTCCTCTTGCTTAGAATTTATCAACTATCCTGTCATTATCTAACAATTGATATATTTAAGCTATTGTAAAGTTTATTGTACATCATAATTGTTGAACCAAATGGTTTGCAATTAGGTTTGTTTTTTATTATCTCACTATTGGTACACATGACAGATGTTGTAAATTTGAATTTAAATATTTTCACAGAATGACTTGAGAAAATTTTTGATTGGCAAAAATTTTGTTAGAACTGAAAGAGCTGTGTTGTCAGTCAAAGCAAACAGTATAATAATAATTTTGTACAATTATACCATCATGAACGTTTTGTAATAACTTATATACCTATACTGTATAAACGGATTAATAATGTATACCGTGAAGTGTTCCAGCCTTTTATTTCAAGCTTCCCTTAAAAAGGATTTCCCTTACACTGCGCATTAGAGTGAGCAGAGCAACTGATCCTGTTAAGCAATAAGGATCTACGGACCTCTGCTGTTGGCCCCCCACAGTAATAATATCTATATTTAATTTTGTAACATGTCTATAATTGTTTTTCAAGTTATCTTATTCAATTTATGTTTATATTGCCCACTTTCTCAAATCCTTACCTATCCGCCAAACCTTACAACCTCGTCAAACCAATCCTATTTATAATCTATGAAGTCTATCATCTCTAATTATTGTTCATCGGGGAGTTGAATTCTTTTAGAAATCTTACATACACGATTAAGCATTTCACTAAACATTGGCAAAATACACTTAATATTAGTGTGAAGCCATAACATTTTCAAGTGATTTTTTAACGCTCGTTTGAACACTTAGGGGCCGTTCGCACGAGCGTATTTTTGCAGCGCTGGAAAAAACCGTCGAGATGAAACAAATGGAAAACAGTACATGCGTTCACGCGTGAGCGATTTTTATCGCGACCGATTTTAATCGCGCTTGTTCTACTTTCAACGCTCGACGTTTAAGCGTTTAAGCCGTGATCACACTTCGCGACCACGACTCCGACCTGACAGCCTTGAGACGCCATTAAGCCGTGATCACACTTGCCGATTCCGACTCCGACCTGTCTGCCTTGAGACGCCATTACAAGGCAGTCAGGTCGGAGTCAGAGTTGAATTCAACTTCACCCGACCCCGATTGCGACCAAGGTTTTTTTATGTGATCCAGTCATCGTTATGATAAGTTCTTTAATAAAGTGTTATCACCTTTCTTGAAAAAGAGTACCAACACACCCCTGTTCCATGCTTCCGGCGTTTTTCCTTCGAGCAAGACGGAATTAAACAGCCTCTGAAGGACTTTAAGTACCGGCGATCCGCCCGCTTTCAGAAGCTCTGCGGTAATTCCGTCTTCACCCGGCGCTTTGTTGTTTTTAAGTTGTTTGAGAGCCATCCTAATCTCATACAGGCTGATGTCCGGGATATCTTCAGTGTAGTGTCGGGTTAGCTTGGCTCTTGGGTCTTTTACCAAGTCAACAACAGGTTCAGCTACTGAGGTATACAACTGCCCGTAGAACCTCTCTATCTCCCTGAGCACCTCTGACCTATTCGACGTTACGTTTCCGTCCTCCGTCTTCAGCTTCGTCAACTGGCTTTGCCCAATAGACTCGTCTCTTGCGAACACTTTGGAGCCCTTGTTCTGCTCTATGGTCTCCTCAATACATCTTGTATTGAAGGACCTTACATCGTGTCGCAAGGACTTCAATATCTGTCCATTGAGCTGCCTATAGGACTTAGCATCATCGGAGGTTTGGAGTCTCATGGTACGTCGCTCAGCCATAAGGTTTCGGGTGTAGTCAGATAGCTTTTGAGGCCTATTTTTACGGTGGGGCTTAAAATGCTTGGACCCGACCGTATGGACAGTCTCTACCAACCTATTGTTGATTTCGTCCACTGATGCGCTGCTGTCTAGCAATTCGAAGCGGTTTGACAATTCGAGTTGAAAGTTCTCGGGGTTTTGGATATGTGCATTAGAAGGTCGGAGCGTAGACTTCATCAGACGCGATCTTTCCATTTTGACATTAATAATTAATGTGCCTCTGACCATTCGATGATCACTGCCGGTTTTTACCCTGTGAATCACGGAGACATCATTAAATATTTGTCGCTTGGTGCTCATGATGAAGTCTATCTCATTTTTTGTAAAACCATCAGGGCTCATCCAGGTCCATTTCCTATGAGACGGCTTCTGGAAGAAAGAGTTCATCATAAAGAGTCCCTCCTTCTCCAGAAATTCGGCCAGCCTCTGACCCCTGGGGTTGCGCTGCCCATATCCCAATTGCCCCACTCTCAACTCATCATCGCCCCGTTTGCCCAGTCGCGCATTGAAGTCACCCATAACTACTGTAAAGTGTGCTTTGGAAGTATGTATGGCTCTACTAAAGTCCTCATACATAACTTCGACCTCATCATCTGGGTATGCCGAGGTCGGTGCGTAGACCTGTATGACCTTCAGCGAATATCTTTTGGATATTCTGAGTATCAGGTACGCTACCTTGCTCGACACACTAGTGATGGACACAACGTTGTTTATGAGTGACTTGCGGACGATAAATCTGACACCACCTTGGGACTGCTGTTCGCCCTCCCGGTAGTAAAACAAGTTGCCGGATTTTAAGGTTATCGTGTCCTCGCCCTCTCTTCGGACCTCCGATAAACCAACAATACTCCACCGCAACTTGTTTAACTCTTCTTCCAGCTCAACTAGCTTCTCATCTGTCCTCAATGTGCGTGCGTTGTATGTCACCAGGGCCAATTTTCGGTTTTGGTGGTAGCCGAATCTCTGCCGGAGATTCTTAGCACCCCTTGTCCTGTCGTTACCATGACTGCTACCGTGGCCAGGACGAACAGGACCGCCGGGGACTAGGGGCCTGGTTTTCTTGCTTTCTTCCATAATATTGGTTGGGGGTGTTTGCCATACTCGCCACGCTTGGCAGGCGGGTTGGCGAGCGCAGTTTTTGGTCGTAGAAGTGTTAAGGGAACGCTGCTGCCTATTCCCTAGTTTTCCCTTAGTCGTCTTGTACGACACCCGATGGGATGAGATGGGTTGGTCCTATTCTAAGCCGGGAACCACGCGGCCAGGCGCGACCAGGCGGCTTTATAATACTGAACATTTAAATGTGGCAATTTCTTCTTTGTACCTGGAATGAATGAACACATCATTAGTATTTAATATTTATAAGGTTTTACTTTATTAAGGAATTAGATTAATTTGGTAACTCTGAAAATATTCAAACTTTTAAATATATTTGTTTACCTGTGACTTGATGTAAAGTAGATGGTGTATCGGATTGCGATATCATGCATGAATTTGGATTTTTCAATGCAGCAGTAGAAGATGGCCCTGTAATTATATAATTATTTATAAATAGCTACAAACTAAGCAATAAATATGTAAGGAAATATCTTATCTTATTTTCAATGTTTTTAACTTCAAAAAGGAAAAGGTTATGTTCCTATGTTCACCGATATTTCCGTCAATGTGAACCGATTTTAATGATTCTTTTTGCATTGTATTCAGTATAGCTCTAAGGTGGTCCCATTATAATTTCGTTGATATTGGACCTTGAACTTTGAAGATACACCAAAGAACTCATTATCGACAAACAATACGAATGTGTAGATTGAGATATTATGAGTATTAATTCAATCCTATAGGTACCCTACTACAGAACTACGTAGAATAACCGACTTCAAAAAGGAGGAGGTCCATAATTCGTCTTTTTTAATCGTTATTAACTTCTTTGCTCATAAACCGATTTTGATGATTCTTTTTGCATTGGGTTCAGTATAGATCCGAAGTGGTCTCTTTTTAATTTTATCGGTATTGGACTGTAGACTTTGAAGGGACACCAGGGGATTCCTTGACGGCAAACAGCACAAATGTGTAAATTCAGTTATCGTGAGTATTATATCAATCCTGTAGGTACCTTACTGTAGAACTGAGCAGTAAAATATAATATAGGTATATAAATATTAATAATTAATTTACTCATTACTTAAAATGTATAAAAATAAATAACTTAAAAAAAAGGGAAACCGATTTCAAAAGCAAAAAATAAATATTTGAAGTTGGTGCCAACTCACCAACTGAAGTAACCGGCGCTGATATCAAATATTTATTTTTTTGCTTTATGAAGTCGGTTTCCCTTATTTTTAATTTTTAAACAATATTAGTATGTAGGTAAGATTGATTAATAATAGCGCAATCAGATGAGCTGTGTTTACCTTTAATTTGCTGTGACGAACAGGGTAAATCTGACGGCGATATCATGCATGGACCAGGATGTTTCAATGGAGCAGTAAAAGATGGCCCTGTAATTATATCAATAATTATAAATAACTACATACTAAGAAATAAATATCTGAGGGAATCTTTTATTTTCAAAGTTTTTTAAACAATATTAGTCTGTACCTGTCTGTGGCTGCCTCGTTGGTCTGGTGGCAAAGCGCATCGCTTTGTGATCACGAGGTCCTGGGTTTAAATCCTTGGTCGGACAAATGTAGTTTTTCTAACGAAAAATTCCCAGTACGAGTCCAGAGTCTGGAATTGTGCCCGGTATATGGCAATAGGCTCACCCCCTATTACATGGGACCTAACATCGTCGGCGAAACGTGGGTGTACTCAATACACCTCTGCCACCCCCTCTGGGGAATATAGGCGTGACGAATAAAGAAAGCCCAATAAAAGGTTGACGTTTCGATACATCATCAATCACTTTTATTTTCACATTATTTCTTTACACGACAACAATATCATATTATATCGATACACTTATACTTATCATAACGATGACTGGATCACATAAAAAAACCTTGGTCGCAATCGGGGTCGGGTGAAGTTGAATTCAACTCTGACTCCGACCTGACAGCCTTGAGACGCCATTAAGCCGTGATCACACTTGCCGATTCCGACTCCGACCTGTCTGCCTTGAGACGCCATTACAAGGCAGTCAGGTCGGAGTCAGAGTTGAATTCAACTTCACCCGACCCCGATTGCGACCAAGGTTTTTTTATGTGATCCAGTCATCGTTATGATAAGTATAAGTGTATCGATATAATATGATATTGTTGTCGTGTAAAGAAATAATGTGAAAATAAAAGTGATTGATGATGTATCGAAACGTCAACCTTTTATTGGGCTTTCTTTATTCGTCACGCCTATATTCCCCAGAGGGGGTGGCAGAGGTGTATTGAGTACACCCACGTTTCGCCGACGATGTTAGGTCCCATGTAATAGGGGGTGAGCCTATTGCCATATACCGGGCACAATTCCAGACTCTGGACTCGTACTGGGAATTTTTCGTTAGAAAAACTACATTTGTCCGACCAAGGATTTAAACCCAGGACCTCGTGATCACAAAGCGATGCGCTTTGCCACCAGACCAACGAGGCAGCCACAGACAGGTACAGACTAATATTGTTTAAAAAACTTTGAAAATAAAAGATTCCCTCAGATATTTATTTCTTAGTATGTAGTTATTTATAATTATTGATATAATTACAGGGCCATCTTTTACTGCTCCATTGAAACATCCTGGTCCATGCATGATATCGCCGTCAGATTTACCCTGTTCGTCACAGCAAATTAAAGGTAAACACAGCTCATCTGATTGCGCTATTATTAATCAATCTTACCTACATATTGTTTAAAAATTAAAAATAAGGGAAACCGACTTCATAAAGCAAAAAAATAAATATTTGATATCAGCGCCGGTTACTTCAGTTGGTGAGTTGGCACCAACTTCAAATATTTATTTTTTGCTTTTGAAATCGGTTTCCCTTTTTTTTAAGTTATTTATTTTTATACATTTTAAGTAATGAGTAAATTAATTATTAATATTTATATACCTATATTATATTTTACTGCTCAGTTCTACAGTAAGGTACCTACAGGATTGATATAATACTCACGATAACTGAATTTACACATTTGTGCTGTTTGCCGTCAAGGAATCCCCTGGTGTCCCTTCAAAGTCTACAGTCCAATACCGATAAAATTAAAAAGAGACCACTTCGGATCTATACTGAACCCAATGCAAAAAGAATCATCAAAATCGGTTTATGAGCAAAGAAGTTATTAACGATTAAAAAAGACGAATTATGGACCTCCTCCTTTTTGAAGTCGGTTATTCTACGTAGTTCTATAGTAGGGTACCTATAGGATTGAATTAATACTCATAATATCTCAATCTACACATTCGTATTGTTTGTCGATAATGAGTTCTTTGGTGTATCTTCAAAGTTCAAGGTCCAATATCAACGAAATTATAATGGGACCACCTTAGAGCTATACTGAATACAATGCAAAAAGAATCATTAAAATCGGTTCACATTGACGGAAATATCGGTGAACATAGGAACATAACCTTTTCCTTTTTGAAGTTAAAAACATTGAAAATAAGATAAGATATTTCCTTACATATTTATTGCTTAGTTTGTAGCTATTTATAAATAATTATATAATTACAGGGCCATCTTCTACTGCTGCATTGAAAAATCCAAATTCATGCATGATATCGCAATCCGATACACCATCTACTTTACATCAAGTCACAGGTAAACAAATATATTTAAAAGTTTGAATATTTTCAGAGTTACCAAATTACTCTAATTCCTTAATAAAGTAAAACCTTATAAATATTAAATACTAATGATGTGTTCATTCATTCCAGGTACAAAGAAGAAATTGCCACATTTAAATGTTCAGTATTATAAAGCCGCCTGGTCGCGCCTGGCCGCGTGGTTCCCGGCTTAGAATAGGACCAACCCATCTCATCCCATCGGGTGTCGTACAAGGCGACTAAGGGAAAACTAGGGAATAGGCAGCAGCGTTCCCTTAACACTTCTACGACCAAAAACTGCGCTCGCCAACCCGCCTGCCAAGCGTGGCGAGTATGGCAAACACCCCCAACCAATATTATGGAAGAAAGCAAGAAAACCAGGCCCCTAGTCCCCGGCGGTCCTGTTCGTCCTGGCCACGGTAGCAGTCATGGTAACGACAGGACAAGGGGTGCTAAGAATCTCCGGCAGAGATTCGGCTACCACCAAAACCGAAAATTGGCCCTGGTGACATACAACGCACGCACATTGAGGACAGATGAGAAGCTAGTTGAGCTGGAAGAAGAGTTAAACAAGTTGCGGTGGAGTATTGTTGGTTTATCGGAGGTCCGAAGAGAGGGCGAGGACACGATAACCTTAAAATCCGGCAACTTGTTTTACTACCGGGAGGGCGAACAGCAGTCCCAAGGTGGTGTCAGATTTATCGTCCGCAAGTCACTCATAAACAACGTTGTGTCCATCACTAGTGTGTCGAGCAAGGTAGCGTACCTGATACTCAGAATATCCAAAAGATATTCGCTGAAGGTCATACAGGTCTACGCACCGACCTCGGCATACCCAGATGATGAGGTCGAAGTTATGTATGAGGACTTTAGTAGAGCCATACATACTTCCAAAGCACACTTTACAGTAGTTATGGGTGACTTCAATGCGCGACTGGGCAAACGGGGCGATGATGAGTTGAGAGTGGGGCAATTGGGATATGGGCAGCGCAACCCCAGGGGTCAGAGGCTGGCCGAATTTCTGGAGAAGGAGGGACTCTTTATGATGAACTCTTTCTTCCAGAAGCCGTCTCATAGGAAATGGACCTGGATGAGCCCTGATGGTTTTACAAAAAATGAGATAGACTTCATCATGAGCACCAAGCGACAAATATTTAATGATGTCTCCGTGATTCACAGGGTAAAAACCGGCAGTGATCATCGAATGGTCAGAGGCACATTAATTATTAATGTCAAAATGGAAAGATCGCGTCTGATGAAGTCTACGCTCCGACCTTCTAATGCACATATCCAAAACCCCGAGAACTTTCAACTCGAATTGTCAAACCGCTTCGAATTGCTAGACAGCAGCGCATCAGTGGACGAAATCAACAATAGGTTGGTAGAGACTGTCCATACGGTCGGGTCCAAGCATTTTAAGCCCCACCGTAAAAATAGGCCTCAAAAGCTATCTGACTACACCCGAAACCTTATGGCTGAGCGACGTACCATGAGACTCCAAACCTCCGATGATGCTAAGTCCTATAGGCAGCTCAATGGACAGATATTGAAGTCCTTGCGACACGATGTAAGGTCCTTCAATACAAGATGTATTGAGGAGACCATAGAGCAGAACAAGGGCTCCAAAGTGTTCGCAAGAGACGAGTCTATTGGGCAAAGCCAGTTGACGAAGCTGAAGACGGAGGACGGAAACGTAACGTCGAATAGGTCAGAGGTGCTCAGGGAGATAGAGAGGTTCTACGGGCAGTTGTATACCTCAGTAGCTGAACCTGTTGTTGACTTGGTAAAAGACCCAAGAGCCAAGCTAACCCGACACTACACTGAAGATATCCCGGACATCAGCCTGTATGAGATTAGGATGGCTCTCAAACAACTTAAAAACAACAAAGCGCCGGGTGAAGACGGAATTACCGCAGAGCTTCTGAAAGCGGGCGGATCGCCGGTACTTAAAGTCCTTCAGAGGCTGTTTAATTCCGTCTTGCTCGAAGGAAAAACGCCGGAAGCATGGAACAGGGGTGTGTTGGTACTCTTTTTCAAGAAAGGTGATAACACTTTATTAAAGAACTATAGGCCCATCACACTGCTGAGCCATGTTTACAAATTGTTTTCGAGAGTCATCACGAATCGTCTCGAACGCAGGCTTGATGATTTCCAGCCTCCCGAACAAGCCGGTTTCCGGAAAGGCTTTAGTACCATAGACCACATACATACGCTGCGGCAGATTATACAGAAGACCGAGGAGTATAATCGGCCACTATGCTTGGCGTTTGTGGACTATGAGAAAGCCTTCGATTCGATCGAGACTTGGGCGGTTCTTAGATCTCTCCAGCGATGCCGCATTGACCTGGTGACCCGTAACACAGGTATTCCTATACCTATCTCGGGCACCAGTCTCTCACAAATGTCCTATTATTCTATTAGATTAAGCTCGTACTGTACTAATGATGCACATTTGTGATGAGAAAATAAATTATTTTATTTTATTATTTTTTATTATTGACTATCGGTACATCGAAGTGTTGAAGTGCTTGTATAATAACGCCACCATGTCAGTTCGAGTACAAGGGCAGTGCACGAAGGCGATCTGCATAAAAAGAGGAGTAAGACAGGGACACGTCATTTCTCCGAAACTGTTTACGACCACCATAGAGGACGCCTTCAAGCTCTTGGAATGGCGAGGACTTGGCATCAACATCAATGGCGAATACATCACTCACCTTCGATTTGCCGACGACATTGTGGTCATGGCGGAGTCGCTGGAAGATCTAGGACGAATGCTCGGCGACCTCAACAGAGTATCTCAACAAGTGGGTCTTAAAATGAACATGGACAAAACGAAAATAATGTGTAACGTCCATGTCGTACCCACCGCACTCACCGTTGGGAACTCTACTCTTGAAGTTGTCGACGAATACATTTACCTGGGACAGGTAGTCCGGTTAGGTAGGTCCAACTTTGAGAGAGAGGTCAATCGACGAATTCAACTCGGCTGGGCAGCGTTCGGGAAACTGCGCAACATCTTCTCATCCAAAATACCTTAGTGCCTAAAGACTAAAGTTTTTAGTTAATGTGTCTTACCAGTGATGATATATGGATCAGAGACGTGGTCTCTTACTATAGGTCTCATAAAAAAGCTCAGAGTTGCTCAGCAAGCTATGGAGAGAGCTATGCTCGGCGTTTCTCTAAGTGATCGAATCAGGAATGAGGAGATTCGTAGAAGAACCAAGGTCACCGACATAGCCCTTAAGATAAGCAAGCTGAAGTGGCAATGGGCGGGCCACATAGCGCGAAGATCGGACGGGCGTTGGGGCAGAAAGATTCTAGAGTGGAGACCACGTATTGGCAAGCGCAGCGTGGGACGACCACCTGCCAGATGGACCGACGATCTTGTGAAAATCGCAGGAAGTCGTTGGATGCAGGTGGCATCGGACCGGTTACGCTGGAAAGCGATTGGGGAGGCCTATGTTCAGCAGTGGACAAGTATAGGCTGAGATGATGATTATAAAGCTACACAGAAACAAATCAGAAATTTGCGCATCGAAATATGCAGGTTAAAAAGAAGTAACAAAAATGGCAAGACAAGATTGGCAGATGCTCAAAAAGTATCTCTGAAGAAATCATTCGAAAATATAACAAAATCGATGTCTATGCCTGCAAAACTATTTACAGGTATGCAATTTCGAGAAACACTAAAGAAAGCCAAGGGATGTCGCTTTACTACAGAAGAGAAAATTTTATCTATGGCATTATATAAAAGGAGTCCAAAGAGTTACACTCTCCTATCCAAATGTTTTACGTTGCCATCCACCAAATCACTAAAGAATCTCTTAGGAAAAATTAAAATAGGGCCCGGTATAAACAAATTGCTATTTGCAAAAATGAAGCAGACTGTTGCCAATATAAGTGATGATGACCGTTTATGTGTACTTGTCTTTGACGAGATGTCAATCAATCCACAAATACACTATAATGCTGTCAGTGATGAACTAAAAGGTTTTACAACAATAGGCCAAACAAAAATTGCCGACCATACCCTCTTATTTATGGTGAGAGGGATAAAAACGAAATACAATCAACCAGTGGCATATTATTTCACGCAAAGTTTAAATAAATTATTGTTAAAAGAAATTATAAAGGATGTTATACGTAACGTCAAAAGCACAGGGCTGAATATTGTGGCCACGGTCTGCGACCAAAGTATGGTCAATGTTGGTGCCATAGAAAGTCTTGTAAATGATACAAAAGCACTTTATCTAAGACAAGGTAAAACTTGGACAAATGATATGATAATCGTCTATAAATCTAAAATAATACCCTTATATGACACACCACACCTATTTAAGGGTATTAGAAATAATTTGATTAATAAAGAATTTTTTGTGAGGGTAGTCAAAGTGCAAAGTACAACATTTTAACAGCTGATAGTTTTATTTATTTTAATATTATATAAACAAAGTTTTTAATGTTTATTAAGTGCTAAATTTTATTACCAACCTTTGGTGCACTCTCTTACTTAACTATTTCTCCTCTATCTTCACTGCAATTTCTATACTGAAAATATCCATCTTCTACTTCTTGTTGCATTGACGTCTCTATACTTTCATCATGGATCTACATGCAAAATTGGCCAATACTATGGAGGACCTGACAGCATTGTTCACTTCGAGAATGGACAGCTATGAAGAAGATCTAAAGAATGCTAACAACACAGAGAACACTGCATCGCATAAAACCATAGCTAGCCTGTCTCGTGAGTTCACTGAATTCAAGTGTCTGATTTGGAAAGCCTTGGGAGCATTAAAAGCACAGGTGGAGCTGCTCTCAATTGGCCTGGATAGACATGAAATGGCATCTCGCAGGAAGGTACTTCTCTTACATGGAATGTCAGATGTGTCAGAGTGTAAAACTAAAGTCATCAATGTTCTTAATGACACAATGCAGCTAACAAACATAAAAGCTGCTGATATTGCTGTGTGCCACCCCCTGGGAGTAAATAGCAGTAAGCCACGTCCTATTCTTATTAGATTCCAGTGCTATTCTCTGCGTGGTGAAGTGTGGAATAGAAAAGCTGCTTTAAAGGGGTCAGGATTAACATTCTCTGAGTTTTTGACGAAGCCTAGACATGAGGTGTTCATGGATGCTCGCAGAACATATGGTATTAAGCAGTGCTGGACCTCTGATGGCAGGATTATCATTCAATTGCCAGACAAATCTCGCAAGAAAATTGAGTCAGCGGCAGAATTGCGTCAAGTGTTGGCGCAGTTCCCTCCTGCTCATGATGTCGCGAAGAGCAGCAAGCAGCCGAGCGATAAGCCTGCATCGGCTGTCTCGGAGAAGAGGTCACGTAAACATGCGAAGTGATCGGTTTGAATGATTTCTGCTCGCCAAACGCTTTTCCTTCGTTCACTATTCACACTCAATCACTAATGTTCACTACCTACTTAATTTTTAAAATAATTTACTTTCTGTCGAACGTCATATAGAATTATATTTTGTTTGACATATGTCTATGATAGATTTATCCATTGACACCTGACATTGTTGTGAACGTTCGGAAATAGTGCGTTTGAACCATAGCATTTTTATCCACTTCACGCAACCGGCGAGTGCATCGAGGGTATGATTATGAATTTATTGAAATATTTAATTTTATTATACTTATCTTATTTAGTATTATAATTTATTTATTTATTTTATTTGTATAGATAATAGTATCTTATTATATAGTACATAATAGTATGGATTTATTAGATATCAACGATGATAGTTTTGTTTCTTGTTCTTCTTCTGAGGTGTCCGACGAACAGTATTCTAGTGCTTTCAGTGGTGACGATGACTCAGTGCATCTACGTGAGCAACTTCTTTCTACCTTCTCCACTCTCAAGAAATTCTTCAACGTTGTGCACATTAACTGTCAAAGCATTCCTGCTCACTACTCTGACCTTTTAGCTTCCTTCGACTCTGAATATGTGCATGCAATTTTAGTGTCCGAAACCTTCCTGAAACCTACTCTGCCTTCAGTGCAGTATGCACTGCCTGGGTACAAGCTGCTACGTAATGACAGAACAGGCAAGGGTTGTGGAGGTGTTGCTATTTATCTTCGTGGGGATATCTCTTGCACAGTAATTGATCAGTCACCAAGTGTGTACACTCAATTTTCTGAACATCTATTTCTTGAGCTCAACTTTCTTCATACAAAATTTCTCCTAGGCGTTTATTATAGCCCATCCTGTCATGTTGATTTCTTTTCCTCCTTTGAATCCAAATTAGAGTATTTCTCTTCGCTATACGATCACACTATCATTCTTGGTGACTTTAACACTTGTCTATTAAAAGGGGATAGTCGTAGCAACAAACTCCGATCCCTTGTCTCTTCTGTCAATATGCATATCCTACCGCTAACAGCTACTCATCATGCTCCGCATAGTACTCCCTCACTCTTAGATCTCATACTTGTTTCTGATTCTAGTCATGTAGCTGCACATGGTCAGATGTCTGCTTCTTTCTCTTATCACGACCTGATATTCCTTTCTTATAAAATTCGCTCTCCAAAACGCTCTTCTAAATTTCTTTTCCTTCGCAGCTTTAAAGATATTAATACTGAGCAGCTTAGGCTGGACGCGTGCAGCGTAGACTGGACTTTTGTTTACAACTCCGTTGATGTAAATGAAAAAGTATCAATATTTAATAAAATAGTACTGGATCTATATGATACGCATGCACCGGTTAAAAAAGTGAGGGTGAAACATCGCCCCGCGCCTTGGTTATCTGATACCATCAAAAAAATGATGTCTAAACGGGATAAGGCGAAGAGAAGGCACAAAAAGTTTCCTACGGAGGAAAATTGGAATCAGTACAAAAAACTGAGAAACCGCTGCAGTCGTATGTGTAGGGATGCAAAGAGGCGCCACATACACAGTTCCATTCAACATTTCAACACAGCACAAGTTTGGCAATTTCTCAAGTCATTTGGTATTGGCAATGGCACCATTAACCAAAATATACCTAATCTGGATCTTAATGCATTAAACGCACACTTCTCCAAGCCTCCAATTGCGCTAAAACAAGACATAAAATCTTCTACTCTTAAATATCTTTCCAATCTTCACTTGCCAGTATGTGCTTCTTTCTCTTTCAGCCCGGTTACAGAGCAAGACATTAAGAAATTTATCCTGTCCATTTCCACGAAGGCGAGTGGCGATGATGGCATCCAAATTCAAATGCTCCTACCTATCTTAAATGAACTTGGGCCTGTCATCACGCACATTATAAATTACTCATTGGAGACTAGCGTTTTTCCCGTGGCTTGGAAAAGAGCTCATGTTCTCCCATTACCTAAAACACCGAACCCTACCTGTTTATCCGATTTCCGTCCTATATCCATACTTCCCTTGCTTTCCAAGGTGCTTGAGAGTGCTGTTCAGAATCAACTGTCTCTCTATCTCTCCTCTAATAGCCTCCTAAGTCCTTTTCAATCTGGTTTTCGTTCAGGACATAGTACAGTGACTGCCTTAGTCAAAATAACTGACGATATCAGATTGGCTATGGAAAACAAACTTCTTACCGTTTTAGTCTTATTGGACTTTAGTAGTGCTTTTAACTCAGTTGATTTTGACATTCTCTTAGGCACCTTATCCTCTCTGAATGTCTCCGCTCCGGCAATCGCGTGGTTTGGCTCTTATCTTCGGGGCCGCTCCCAGTCGGTCCGCTTTGAAGAGGCTTCTTCTGATTGGTGCGATCTTACTGCGGGTGTGCCTCAGGGTGGCGTCCTTTCTCCTCTTCTCTTTTCAGTTTTTATAAACTCGGTTACTAAAGTAATTACTTCCTACCACCATCTTTACGCAGATGATTTGCAGCTGTATCGTCATTTTAAAGTTGGGGAGCTTAATCATGCGATCGGCGTCATCAATGATGAGCTTGAAAATATCAGCAAGTGGGCAAAGTCGTTTGGTCTTTTAGTCAATCCGGCTAAGTCTCAAGCTATCATCATTGGTGGCAGATACTATATGAATGCACAAGATATGAATCTACAGGCTCTCTCTCCAGTTCTATTTGATTCTGTATGTATACCCTACTCTAGAACAATTAAAAATCTAGGTGTTTTTATGGACTCCAATCTCACATGGAGCACCCACATTTTAGAGGTAAGCAAAAGGGTCTACGGCTCCTTCCAGTCTCTCAAACGCCTTCAAAAGTTCTTGCCCTTCCAAACTAAAATAAGCCTTGCTCAGTCTCTTCTCCTACCACTTCTGGACTATGGTGATGTCTGTTTTCTTGATGCCACTGAAGAGCTAGTTAATAAGCTAGAACGTTTGCAGAATCTGTGCATCCGCTTCATTTTCGGTCTCCGTAAATATGATCATGTATCAGAGTTCCGAAGAAAATTGAAGTGGCTGCCTATTCGGCAACGCCGGGACTCACATATCCTTTCTCTTCTCTTTTCCGTCCTTCCTAACCCCAAAGCTCCTATTTATCTACGTGAGCGTTTTGACTTTCTTGTCCCCAAGGATAGGACCTGTCGTACTGCTACTTCTCTCCTTCTTCGTGCTCCTGTTCATTCTTCCAGTTGCTATGATAGGTCTTTTACTGTTCGTGGAGTGCGTCTTTGGAACTCACTCCCACACGCTATACGCGCAAGCTCCTCTCTGGACATCTTCAGGAGAAGAATCAGGGAACATTTCCTATCTGATTGTTGATACACATTTGTAATATAATATACTATGTGTATTTTTATGTATGTTTATTTTATAAATTATATATATTTAGTTTTGTATAGTATGTATTTTATTTATATTTATGTTTATTTTATTGTATGTTTGAATGTGTAATTGTATAACTGCCCTCTTATTAACATTCTCATCTCTCAACACTTAAAGGTTCGCTGGAAGAGAACTCATATTTTGAGTTAAGCTCGCCTTTGTATATCACCTGTGAAATTACAACTGTAAATGTACTGTATACAATAAAGGATTAAATAAATAAATAAAGATTTAAAATATATCGACATGGAAGATAAAAAAGAAAAAATTGTCAAATGGGAATACTTTCAAAAAATATTTGAAGCTGACCAAGCATATGGTCAATTAAGGCTGTTACCAAAGATTACAGAAGAGCATGTGAATCCAAAAAAAATGAATAAAATGAAGGTTAAGACAGACACACTCAGTTATTCAGCCACTCGATGGCAGCTGCAACTAAGCATCTAGTAGATGCAGGAAAGGTGGATTTTGAACGTTACTGTGTAATACCATTGGTATTGTTATTAGATAAGTTGTTTGATAGCTTAAATAGTAACACATTTACAATACAAAACGGAAAAATTTACAGGTCAGGCGTTAAACTTAAATCGCCTCATCATGAGCTTTGGAGAAAAAGTATAACATTTAAAAAAAATATTAAATTTATAGAAAAGAAGGTATGTAGCAACAAAATTCGATTGACTGAGAAGGTAATTCCATCTATTAAAAATTTGATAAAAACTATAGAGGAATTGCAAGTCATTTGGAAAGTGTTGCATAGAAAATATGAATTTGACGTCATGTTATGCCGCAATTTTAACCAGGACCCAATCGAAAACTTCTTTGGAAGTTTAAGAAGTCTCGGGATGAGAAATGTGTCTCCTAATATAATTGGCTTTGAGGGGGCCTTCAAAGCACTTTTATTAAGTAATTTTTGTTCAACTCACTCCTTCAAATCCAATTGTGAAGATGATATGACCACTTTTCTACAATCCCTGGGCTTCTTGCTGATAGAAATGAAAGAAAATGGTAGTCACATAACAGTAAGTGATAATTTTAATGTAAATGAAGAAATATTATATAATGCTAATGAAGATCCATTACAAGGCATTCATTCCCAACATTTTGTTTGCGGTTGGGTCCTAAAAAAATGTTGTCAGAAGCTCAAAATTGGAGAATGCAGGAAATGCAAGGAAAAAATATTTGCGTCACCACATGAATCGTCAAATTCTTCGAATTTTACAAAGTGCAAAGAATATGCAAATGCGAAATGGCTGTGCTATCCGTCGAATGAAACAATGGAATGTTTTAAAGATATCCAGAATATTGTTGTTGGCTCTTTAATTAAAAATATATGTGTAAAAAATATGGTAGAGCTTATGAAACCTTGTCCCACATATGTTCAGAGCATTATGATTAATCAACCTTCAACTTCAAAGGATTTGCTTACAGGTGAGCACTGGATAAATTCATTTTAATTTTATACTATGACTAACTTTTCCCCGCGACTTTGTCCACGTTGACTTAAGACAGGAACCTAACATTTTCTCTGGATAAGAAGTATCTAATGTGTTAATTCAGGTCATAAACTATATGTGTGCTAAATTTTGTCCAAATCCCTGCGTGATTGAGTAACAAACATACAAACTTTTACATTTATAATATTAAGTAGGATTTGCTTAGCTGTTCTCACTGCCTACCCTGCAATAGAATGTAAATTTTGCGACTACTTAGCCTAAAACATTAATTTTACTTTATGTAAGTAGGTGTACTCAGTACACCTCTGCCACCCCTGCTTGCGTGACGGTGTGTAACAATATCTTTATTTTATATGAAACTATTAAAATCTAAGTACTGTACACAATTAGTGAAGAATTATAGTCAACATTTACAGTTTTGTTCTGATATGTATACAACATTTTACTAACTTCTTTTAAATGTTTCTTTTTCTTTCAGATAATGTACAGCAACATATCATAGAGCTTATGAAACCTTGTCCGACAAATGTTCAGAACATTATAAGTGATCAAACGAACTTACCTGAAGTGAAGTTCGATCATTATTATACGAAGTCCTTCGTTCGAAGATATAAACATGCAGCTCTCTCTACTCGCTTGGCAAGCCGCTAAATTTTTTAGAAACGTCAACGCCTCCTCTATGGTATCTGTGGACATAACCTCTGCGACCATTCCTTTTAGAAGTAGTACATTTCAACTTTACCAACGGGCAGGGCGGGTTGGGTACTTATATCTTCGAACGAAGGACTTCGTATAATAATGATCGAACTTCACTTCAGGTAATTTCGTTTGATCACTTATTATACTGTGTCCTTCGTTCTCGATATAAACATGCAGCTGTTTAGAGCTATAAGGATAAAGTTGAAGTATACCACATGAATGTCATTTTTAAGCGTGAGCTCTAAAACATAATATGTCATGAGTACATTTGTATAACACATTCCCGTTGTTTGCATTGCTATACAACACAAATACAACATATATATATATATATATATATATATATATATATATATATATATATATATATATATATATATATATATATATATATACAGACGAGTATATATACACCTATATTGTTTCTTACAACCAGTCTGTCTAACTTATTCAAAATAAATTTATTTAATCAAATTCTATAACATGTTATGTTATATAGCGTAGATCCATCCCAACAAAATTCTTTAAAGCACCTGTTATAGCACACCTGTTGTCCTTAACTCATTACTACCGGGTAATAATAATCAATCATTACTTATCAAGATATCAGTGCATTCTCCATCTGTTATGTCTTCTATATAAAGATTTTTTTTTTTTTTTTTTTTATAGATGTCCCTTTATATAACGAGAGTTGAGGAATTACCGATCCAGAACTTTGTTTATATGAAATTAATCCCTTTATAATAATTCTTGTATCATAGAAAATCCTTCCGAAACGAACTATGAGAGTGGAGGAAGCCAGTAAGTAAAGAACCTGTTGGAACCCCGCACCCCCCCGCCTACCCCGCAAGGGGTCTGGCGTGACGATATAGATAGAGATCGATAGAAAACTCTTACTGTGTACTAGATCTGGAAACAAAGTATGTTAGTACCCAATCTATAACAATATAAGACAAATAAGACAGGGAAACCTGTTTCCCCACTAACGTGTCTTCCAAGTGACATGTAGGGCTTTATGTGTTTTTTTTTTTTTTTTTTGTCAAATGTTCTCTTTTGTGAGTACAGTACCAGACAAAGGCTACCAATTCTATTGGTGATTATAAGGATGCTTTGCTATAATTACTTATTTAATTTATGATAAAGTATTTTCCTTTATGTCAAAGTTCGGTTATATTTAATGTTAGTTATATTTATAATCTTTAAAGATGCACATATACCAAAATTTAACATTTTTGTACTAGAGGCCTTTGTACTAATGTCCTTATCTAGAGCTATTCCTCACATAAGGCTATGTACCTTAACTATATGATCTCGCCCCCCCCCCCTCCCCCATTTTTGGGTTTGGAACGAAGGGCAGTGCTGATGTGTGGTAACCTAATTTAACCTGCCCCACTGTTAAACTATACTACTATTATTATTATATATTCCGAAACTATCCCGGATATCATTTTTATGTCCACCTAAATATTTATGTATCACTTAACAATTCGTTCTTGCGCAATAACGCCCGCGAACATTCATTTTTGGCAATACGATCGGGCCACCCCTGACCCGTTATATTGCTGATGAAAATTACACTCAAATTTACTAATTTAGTAATGACTTAAGTAGCGAATAAGTCACAGGCAACTAGACCAAACCACGGACTATAACTTTATGATATTGGGAATCCTATTCATAACTTAACTTTTTCATACCCTTAAATGCCACACTTCCTCTGCTTCTTTGTATGTGGTTGTTTTTTATAAGTAGCAACTGTAGTGAGTAACTTTTTAGTTAGTTCTAGATTTCCAACCGTGAGGATTGAGTGTCACTTAACTTATACATGTAGTACCTACGTATCATTCATATTTCATTTAATATCATAATAATATGTTTTGCGCCCTCGCCTACCCACTTGGGATCTGGCGTGGTCTTCTAATTATTAATAAATAAATAATATCAAGTTCCCTAAGACTAAGGTTATTGCTGATACTACCTAATATTTATCATACCTGTGATAAAAATATACTTTTGATTATTCTTGTTTAAGATAATCTATACTTTTAAATATTGTAACTCAATATTTCATCAACTTCATCAACAATTTTTAAATAGGTATTATTATTAAGTCATTTGCATGACTTTATTTTCTTTTTATACATAGATACATTAATAAGATACATGTAACATGTGGATGTAATAATTTAAATGTAACAATATGAAAAATGCAAATTTTTTGTATGACATTTCCAATTCACACACTGAACCACCTTTAAATAAATTACAGCATGTATAGTGCTCTAAAACCACCTGTTTCCATAATAGTAGCAGGTTGTGTTTGTGTCATATCTCCGATATCCTAACTGTACCAGAAACATCACTGGTGCTCAATATAAATGTGCACATTCAAAACTAAACACAAACCTATTTTTTATAGTTATTAATTACTTGAATAATTTTATTTGATTATATATTATTAATTGATTAAAATATTATCAAACAAAAGTACAATAAAAACATCTAATTCTTCAATTCATGAATTGATGTATAATCTTTCCTCTGTGTGTCTCAAATTTCTAATGTATTAATTACACTATAAATGATGCAGGACGCAACCAAAAACCAAAACTATTGGACTCATTACCCAATAGAAAGCTGAATAGCTCCTAATAAATTTTTTATTAGTATATTTAATATGACTCTAATGTCTATTATACTGTGTCCTTCGTTCTCGATATAAACATGCAGCTCTCTCTACTCGCTTGGCAAGCCGCTAAATTTTTTAGAAACGTCAACGCCTCCTCTATGGTATCTGTGGACATAACCTCTGCGACCATTTCTTTCTTTTAGCGTGGCAGCCGATGCCTTGTAATAAAGTTTTGGTCGACATTTAATTTAATCAAATAATCGTAGCAGTGCAATTATATAACAAAAGGTTTTTATATACTCAAGTGATGTTGTGAAATAAATTTAAAACATCGTATAGGCAAATTCAGAAATAATTTACGTCTTGACAAAAAAGTACATTCCAAAAAGATCAACTGATAGTTGTTTAATTGTGGCGTTTTCAGCTTAACATGTTTATGTAACATAATATCGAATATTTGGAGACGTGAGTTTTATTATAAAGTAAAGTCTTCACTCGAAAAGTAAACTTACGAAGTCTCATGTCCCTCTTCGTGTAAAAACAGTTTAACACGCAATATACCTGCAAACAATTATTAACCGTCTATAAATTGGCAAGGTAAAACCTCTAATGAGAGAAATTAGCGGGGACATTAATCAATAATGATTGTTAAGGATCGATGCCAATTTAAGGACACGGGCGATGTACGAGATGCATCGACGTGGTCCGCAAGACTTAACGGTAATTCAAGGACACGAGCGGTGTACGAGATGCATTGGCGTGATCCGCAAGACTTGGGGCCCATACGAGATATGTGCTGAAGGTCATACTACTCATAGGTTTCACCCATGAGGTGCTCCTGTGCAGTTCACATTTCTACAATGGTAAGAAACTAAAATGTTACCCAACATACATACCTTAAACAGTAAATACAAAGACTATTGCTATAAACTATAAGCAATTTGTGATATTATATCTCCTAAAGGAGACTTTCTGAAAGGGTAACTAAAGGGACATTGTTTATGAATTTATGAATAACAATACATTATTAATAACATAAGCCACCCCTTTGCAGAAACATAATGTTTTGCATTGATTTCATTATTAGACATACTTGTATAATAATCCTAAAATAGCCCAAAGTGGAGCTTATTACACAAAGAATTGTGCAATATTATGAGCACTTGTATTAAAAAGGTAAACCTTGCAATATTTATCCCTGAACAGGGTTTATAAACAGATGAGCCAAAGTAGTCTCTACTTATAACAATGCCTGTTATAACTGACAAGCAACAGAATTGTGGAAATATTCCAAATATAATATCACAGTCTACCGATGCTGAGACAGGCAAGTTGTACAATAATTTGTGTTACACACATACATCCTTAAAATATAATATAAAATACATGGTCTATCCAGTTAACATAAAACTAATAATTATCAATATTATCAGCCCAGACCCCTTGCAGGGTAGCCAGGGAAGATGAGTCCTAACAATACAGTCAGGAAACATTGATTGGGATAAGAACCTTTGTGGTCAGCAGTATATATTTTGTATTAAATAAGGTTAATATAGTGGAGTACCAAGATGGAATTATAACTAGCTATTCATAAGCAGTAGTTTAAATTTCAAGAAACCACCAGTGTTGTAACCAATATGGAACAACAATCCTCATCCGGTGTGTAAAAATGTACATCTATCCACAAATGTATGTATAAATGTACCTACAGTGTACCTATCAGCCCACCAAAAACAAATCACAATGGACATTGGAAGTCTCCTACCAGAGAATGTGAGGTAAGAAAAGCTTGCTAGGCTTTTTACATAAAGGCTTGTTTTGTTTTTTTTTATGTTACTGAAAAAATCAGTTAAACATTCAGGAATACAACATGGCTGTTACAAATAAACCATAATATTGGAGGCTAAAGGTATTCACTGACTTTGGTATGTAACAATGTATCTATGACACTAATAAAAATGTGTGTCTGTCTGCCTTCAACGGCAAACATAACTTTATGGGTTTTGTGCAAATACTGCAAGTAATCCAGACAAGTGAAGGTTAAATAAATCTGGTCCTACATATATTTAACATTATGTATAGAAACATTATTATTAGAAACATAATTTTTAATAATTGATATACAATTTATAGCCATTCTCATTAGAATTTAATTAAAGATGGATGATCACAACTGTGCTATAATCCTTATCCCACAAAGAAACTCAATGCTAATAATAGACATTAGAGTCATATTAAATATACTAATAAAAAATTTATTAGGAGCTATTCAGCTTTCTATTGGGTAATGAGTCCAATAGTTTTGGTTTTTGGTTGCGTCCTGCATCATTTATAGTGTAATTAATACATTAGAAATTTGAGACACACAGAGGAAAGATTATACATCAATTCATGAATTGAAGAATTAGATGTTTTTATTGTACTTTTGTTTGATAATATTTTAATCAATTAATAATATATAATCAAATAAAATTATTCAAGTAATTAATAACTATAAAAAATAGGTTTGTGTTTAGTTTTGAATGTGCACATTTATATTGAGCACCAGTGATGTTTCTGGTACAGTTAGGATATCGGAGATATGACACAAACACAACCTGCTACTATTATGGAAACAGGTGGTTTTAGAGCACTATACATGCTGTAATTTATTTAAAGGTGGTTCAGTGTAAAAGTATTGAATTGGAAATGTCATACAAAAAATTTGCATTTTTCATATTGTTACATTTAAATTATTACATCCACATGTTACATGTATCTTATTAATGTATCTATATATAAAAAGAAAATAAAGTCATGCAAATGACTTAATAATAATACCTATTTAAAAATTGTTGATGAAGTTGATGAAATATTGAGTTACAATATTTAAAAGTATAGATTATCTTAAACAAGAATAATCAAAAGTATATTTTTGTCACAGGTATGATAAATATTAGGTAGTATCAGCAATAACCTTAGTCTTAGGGAACTTGATATTATTTATTTATTAATAATTATAAGACCACGCCAGATCCCAAGTGGGTAGGCGAGGGCGCAAAACATATTATTATGATATTAAATGAAATATGAATGATACGTAGGTACTACATGTATAAGTTAAGTGAAACTCAATCCTCACGGTTGGAAATCTAGAACTAACTAAAAAGTTACTCACTACAGTTGCTACTTATAAAAAACAACCACATACAAAGAAGCAGAGGAAGTGTGGCATTTAAGGGTATGAAAAAGTTAAGTTATGAATAGGATTCCCAATATCATAAAGTTATAGTCCGTGGTTTGGTCTAGTTGCCTGTGACTTATTCGCTACTTAAGTCATTACTAAATTAGTAAATTTGAGTGTAATTTTCATCAGCAATATAACGGGTCAGGGGTGGCCCGATCGTATTGCCAAAAATGAATGTTCGCGGGCGTTATTGCGCAAGAACGAATTGTTAAGTGATACATAAATATTTAGGTGGACATAAAAATGATATCCGGGATAGTTTCGGAATATATAATAATAATAGTAGTATAGTTTAACAGTGGGGCAGGTTAAATTAGGTTACCACACATCAGCACTGCCCTTCGTTCCAAACCCAAAAATGGGGGAGGGGGGGGGGCGAGATCATATAGTTAAGGTACATAGCCTTATGTGAGGAATAGCTCTAGATAAGGACATTAGTACAAAGGCCTCTAGTACAAAAATGTTAAATTTTGGTATATGTGCATCTTTAAAGATTATAAATATAACTAACATTAAATATAACCGAACTTTGACATAAAGGAAAATACTTTATCATAAATTAAATAAGTAATTATAGCAAAGCATCCTTATAATCACCAATAGAATTGGTAGCCTTTGTCTGGTACTGTACTCACAAAAGAGAACATTTAACAAAAAAAAAAAAAAAAAAAAAACACATAAAGCCCCACATGCCACTTGGAAGACACGTTAGTGGGGAAACAGGTTTCCCTGTCTTATTTGTCTTATATTATTATAGATTGGGTACTAATATAGTTTGTTTCTAGATCTAGTACACAGTAAGAGTTTTCTATCGATCTCTATCTATATCGTCACGCCAGACCCCTTGCGGGGTAGGCGGGGGGGTGCGGGGTTCCAACAGGTTCTTTACTTACTGGCTTCCTCCACTCTCATAGTTCGTTTCGGAAGGATTTTCTATGATACAAGAATTATTATAAAGGGATTAATTTCATATAAACAAAGTTCTGGATCGGTAATTCCTCAACTCTCGTTATATAAAGGGACATCTATAAAAAAAAAAAAAAAAAAAAAAAAATCTTTATATAGAAGACATAACAGATGGAGAATGCACTGATATCTTGATAAGTAATGATTGATTATTATTACCCGGTAGTAATGAGTTAAGGACAACAGGTGTGCTATAACAGGTGCTTTAAAGAATTTTGTTGGGATGGATCTACGCTATATAACATAACATGTTATAGAATTTGATTAAATAAATTTATTTTGAATAAGTTAGACAGACTGGTTGTAAGAAACAATATAGGTGTATATATACTCGTCTGTATATATATATATATATATATATATATATATATATATATATATATATATATGTTGTATTTGTGTTGTATAGCAATGCAAACAACGGGAATGTGTTATACAAATGTACTCATGACATATTATGTTTTAGAGCTCACGCTTAAAAATGACATTCATGTGGTATACTTCAACTTTACCCTTATAGCTCTAAACAGCTGCATGTTTATATCGAGAACGAAGGACACAGTATAATAAGTGATCAAACGAACTTACCTGAAGTGAAGTTCGATCATTATTATACGAAGTCCTTCGTTCGAAGATATAAGTACCCAACCCGCCCTGCCCGTTGGTAAAGTTGAAATGTACTACTTCTAAAAGGAATGGTCGCAGAGGTTATGTCCACAGATACCATAGAGGAGGCGTTGACGTTTCTAAAAAATTTAGCGGCTTGCCAAGCGAGTAGAGAGAGCTGCATGTTTATATCTTCGAACGAAGGACTTCGTATAATAATGATCGAACTTCACTTCAGGTAAGTTCGTTTGATCACTTATTATTAGCATTGAGTTTCTTTGTGGGATAAGGATTATAGCACAGTTGTGATCATCCATCTTTAATTAAATTCTAATGAGAATGGCTATAAATTGTATATCAATTATTAAAAATTATGTTTCTAATAATAATGTTTCTATACATAATGTTAAATATATGTAGGACCAGATTTATTTAACCTTCACTTGTCTGGATTACTTGCAGTATTTGCACAAAACCCATAAAGTTATGTTTGCCGTTGAAGGCAGACAGACACACATTTTTATTAGTGTCATAGATACATTGTTACATACCAAAGTCAGTGAATACCTTTAGCCTCCAATATTATGGTTTATTTGTAACAGCCATGTTGTATTCCTGAATGTTTAACTGATTTTTTCAGTAACATAAAAAAAAACAAAACAAGCCTTTATGTAAAAAGCCTAGCAAGCTTTTCTTACCTCACATTCTCTGGTAGGAGACTTCCAATGTCCATTGTGATTTGTTTTTGGTGGGCTGATAGGTACACTGTAGGTACATTTATACATACATTTGTGGATAGATGTACATTTTTACACACCGGATGAGGATTGTTGTTCCATATTGGTTACAACACTGGTGGTTTCTTGAAATTTAAACTACTGCTTATGAATAGCTAGTTATAATTCCATCTTGGTACTCCACTATATTAACCTTATTTAATACAAAATATATACTGCTGACCACAAAGGTTCTTATCCCAATCAATGTTTCATGACTGTATTGTTAGGACTCATCTTCCCTGGCTACCCTGCAAGGGGTCTGGGCTGATAATATTGATAATTATTAGTTTTATGTTAACTGGATAGACCAGGTATTTTATATTATATTTTAAGGATGTATGTGTGTAACACAAATTATTGTACAACTTGCCTGTCTCAGCATCGGTAGACTGTGATATTATATTTGGAATATTTCCACAATTCTGTTGCTTGTCAGTTATAACAGGCATTGTTATAAGTAGAGACTACTTTGGCTCATCTGTTTATAAACCCTGTTCAGGGATAAATATTGCAAGGTTTACCTTTTTAATACAAGTGCTCATAATATTGCACAATTCTTTGTGTAATAAGCTCCACTTTGGGCTATTTTAGGATTATTATACAAGTATGTCTAATAATGAAATCAATGCAAAACATTATGTTTCTGCAAAGGGGTGGCTTATGTTATTAATAATGTATTGTTATTCATAAATTCATAAACAATGTCCCTTTAGTTACCCTTTCAGAAAGTCTCCTTTAGGAGATATAATATCACAAATTGCTTATAGTTTATAGCAATAGTCTTTGTATTTACTGTTTAAGGTATGTATGTTGGGTAACATTTTAGTTTCTTACCATTGTAGAAATGTGAACTGCACAGGAGCACCTCATGGGTGAAACCTATGAGTAGTATGACCTTCAGCACATATCTCGTATGGGCCCCAAGTCTTGCGGATCACGCCGATGCATCTCGTACACCGCTCGTGTCCTTGAGTTACCGTTAAGTCTTGCGGACCACGTCGATGCATCTCGTACATCGCCCGTGTCCTTAAATTGGCATCGATCCTTAACAATCATTATTGATTAATGTCCCCGCTAATTTCTCTCATTAGAGGTTTTACCTTGCCAATTTATAGACGGTTAATAATTGTTTCCGGTATATTGCGTGTTAAACTGTTTTTACACGAAGAGGGACATGAGACTTCGTAAGTTTACTTTTCGAGTGAAGACTTTACTTTATAAAAAAACTCACGTCTCCAAATATTCGATATTATTATACATAAACATGTTAAGCTGAAAACGCCACAATTAAACAACTATCAGTTGATCTTTTTGGAATGTACTTTTTTGTCAAGACGTAAATTATTTCTGAATTTGCCTATACGATGTTTTAAATTTATTTCACAACATCACTTGAGTATATAAAAACCTTTTGTTATATAATTTCACTGCTACGATTATTTGATTAAATTAAATGTCGACCAAAACTTTATTACAAGGCATCGGCTGCCACGCTAAAAGAAAGAATGGTCGCAGAGGTTATGTCCACAGATACCATAGAGGAGGCGTTGACGTTTCTAAAAAATTTAGCGGCTTGCCAAGCGAGTAGAGAGAGCTGCATGTTTATATCGAGAACGAAGGACACAGTATAATGATTAATCAATCTTCAACTTCAAAGGATTTGGTTACAGGTAAGCACTTGCTAAAAGAATTATATTATTATTATTTTTTGACCAGTGAACCTAAATTCATTCATTTTGTATTATAATTTAATAATTTTTTTTTTTTTTTTCGGGTAGATAGATAGATAGATAGATAATACTTTATTGTTCCACCAGAAATACAAGAAGGAAAAAAAAAGAGACAATATTTCAATTGAAAGATAGTGTAACAATGGGCGGCCTTATCACTAATAGTGATCTCTTCCAGGCAACCTTTGTATGGAGAGGATCTAAAGAAAACACAAGATTTAGGGGTGTACTTAGCTAACAGAACATAACAATACACAAATAAATCTATCATAAACTACTTAAATAATATACCTATATATACACAAGTAAAAATAATATACACGCGTCAAAGATAAGTTATACTATTAAGCAACTAGCAACAGCATATAGAAAACATCAGCAAATTTAATTTAATGAATCGGTGATGTAGAACTTTTTCACTTGACCTCTGAATATATGAATAGATGGAGCACTCCTTATAGAAACAGGTAGTGAGTTCCACAGTCGTACGGCTTTGACCGTAAAAGAGTTATCATAAAAGGTGCTAGAGTGTAGAGGCATTACGAGAGCCAAGTTTTCTGATGACCTTAAAGAATACGAGTTGGAAAAGTGAAGGAAATTGAATTGTTCCTTAAGGTAGCGCGGGGAAGACTGACTGAACAAAATATTGTACAGAAGACAGAGGATATGAGTATTCCGGCGAAGACGTATAGGGAGCCACTTGAGCTTAGAACGAAATTGAGATACATGATCATATTTGCGCAAGCCAATTATAAATCTTATACAAAAGTTTTGAAGACGCTCAAGTTTATTTAACTGGTCTTCAGTGAGATCTAGATAGCAGATGTCAGCATAGTCGAGAATAGGAAGCAACAGAGATTGTGCTAGAGCAATTTTAGTGGTAATAGGCAGAAAGTTTCGCAGTCTTCTAAGAGAACTTGCTGCAGCGTATAGTTTGCGACTGGCGTCTTGCAGCTGACTAGCCCAACTCATACAGCGATCCATCGTTAGAGATCGATAAGTGTGAAACCATTCGACCACCGTTGGAGATATGTTAATTGAGCGAAGTACAGCTAAGAGAATGTCAAAATCGACCGTGTTAAATGCATTGCTGAAATCCAACAATGTAAGCACTGTTAAGTTACCATTTTCCATAGAAAAGCGAATGTCATCGGTGACTTTAACAAGAGTACTTACTGTGCTATGGCCAGGACGAAAACCAGATTGGAATGGATTAAGGAGATTATGACAGGAAAGGAAATTGCTGATTTGATTGTGAATAAGACGCTCAAAGACCTTAGAAAGAAACGGAATAATGGATATCGGACGATAGTCGGAGAAAGATTTAGGATTGGGTTTTTTAGGTAAAGGAATTATTTGCGCGTCCTTCCAAATAGAAGGAAATATGCCTCTTGTGATGGAATTATTAAAAAGGAGACAAAGGATGGGAGCGATAATGTCGATTAATGGCACTAGCATATTGCGACTTATGCCATCGCCACCCACGGCGTTGGAGGAGATTGACAGTACGCTCTTTTTAACATCACAATCGGATAGACGATTGAAAATAAAAGGAGGGTAGTCTGGAGTTGGTATATTTGAAAGATATTTTAATGTATTTGCTCTAGTTGAATCATCAATATTGGACGAGGAAGAGAAGTGTAAGTTGAGTGAATTAATATTTAAATCAGTTTGAAGAGTATCTTGGCGTGATTTGCCAACTCCAATAGACTTGAGAAATTTCCAGATTTTAGTTGGATCATTATTTTCAACAGATTCATGGATATGGCGGATATGGTAGTTGCTACAACAAGGCGCAAAGTTTAAGCTCTGTGCTAATTAATTTATTAAAAAGTAATATTTACACAATTTAAAGCTGCAAATGTTTACAAATATTAGCTAACAGTCTTTACTTGCCGTGTAAGTGTTATTTCCTGTCTTAAAATCACATAAAACAAAAACACCTTCACTATGGAGGCACTGCAAAGTTCCATGACGCAAATGACTGACATGTTCAATAAGAAAATGTCCGACATGAACATGAGCTCCAGAAAACTTCGGGGACATCATCTTCTACTGCAAGCCTGGCCACTGAATTCAATTTATTTAGAGCATTTATTATCCAAGCGCTCAACACCCTACAGCAACAGGTGGCCATGCTCAATCAAACACTTGATGTCATGGAGATGCGTGGGCGAAAGAAGATTCTTCTTTTGCATGGAGTGGCAGAGAAGAATGAGGAAATCGTGCAGGTGGTCACCTACATCATTGAGGACCAACTCGAAGTCTGCGACTTTCAAGCACTCAATATACGCCATTGCCATAGGATGGGACGATCTTCTCAAAAGTCTAGGCCCATCCTCATAAAATTTTATGATATGGCTATCCGCACTAAAATCTGGTTCGCCAAAACTAACTTAAAGGGCACAGGGATCACGATCTCCGAATTTCTCACCAAGACGCGCCAAGACTTGTTTTTGGCTGCTAGGGCGAAGTTTGGAGTAACAAAGTGCTGGACCAGAAGTGGTGAGGTACACGTTCTCGGCATCAATGGAACGCGGCATCGGGTGAAGTGCATGCTCGATCTGAACAGCATCGATCCGGATCCTGAGAAGCCAGCCACCATCAAGGCGACCACGAGCACAACAGGGACGAGGTCTAAGCGCGCCAATCAGGCCAAAAAGTGATGTTCTGCGGTTGTTTCCTTGTGCTTTTCATTTCTGGATGTATAGGTAGCAAAATTTTGTTTATTATCTTACTTTTTCGTTAACACTGACCTATACTATACCCTCATTATTTTAACTTTTTCGATTGTTATGTGTATTACGAACTTGTTTACTTTATAACTGTCAAAGTCAATTTGCAACCAGAATGACAATGTCAGCTACGTTCTGAAACTGAAAGTTTCTCGTTGTGTTTCGTTCAAAATTTTGTCGATGGTTGCGTTTCGATTCACGTGATATTTTCATTCTGGCATTGAAAAACCTCTATCTTAGTTTGTATTATTGTTTTTTTTTGTTATTTCTTCTTTTTTGTCTCTTTTCTGTTATATTAATTTTAATCTATAAAACACTTGCGGCAGGTGAATGCATTTGTTGAATTTGGTACCTACATTGTATGTATTGGCATTTTTATATTTTCTTTTTTATACTAAAATATATTAACTATATAAGTATAACTATTATATATACATATATATATATATATATATATTTACTTCTTAAACTGTACTTCATTGGTATATACATATCTTAAAAGGTATAATAGTATATTATTATGTCTGATTATGACAATAACAGTGACGAGGAAACTTTTTTTCAGTAGACAGCAACGATAATAGTTTCGTTAGTATCCCTTCTCTTGCTGACACTCTAATGACAACGTTTTCTGATGCCCTTAGGAATTTTAATGTTGTCCACATTAATGCCCAAAGTATTCCGGCTCATTTTTCCGATATGCTGGCAAGTTTTGACTGTAAAAATATTCACGCTATTCTTGTCTCTGAATCCTGGCTGAAGCCATGCCTCCCATCGACACTTTATTCCCTCCCCGGATTTAATCTCATTAGAAATGATCGTTCTGTCGGAGCTGGGGGTGGTGTGGCGATATATCTTCGATCCAATATTCCATTCTCTTTAATAGATTTATCGCCGCAACCACCTCCACCAAATGCTGGTGAACATCTTTTCATAGAAATCGAACTTCATCATTCAAGGATACTTCTTGGTGTATTCTACTGTCCCTCGTCACGTATAGATTTCTTTTCCTCTTTCGAGAATATTCTAGAAAATTCGGTCGGGTCGGTCGGTCATTAATCATAATGGGTGATTTCAACACTTGTCTGCTTAAAAACGACTCCCGGTCTTCTAGTCTCCACACCGTTCTTGATTCCTGTAATTTATCTGTTCTTCCACTTAAAGCTACACATCATTTTCCTAATTCAACTCCTTCACTTCTTGACCTTATCTTTGTGTCGTCAACTGAACATGTCGCTAAACATGGCCAGTGCTCAGCTGACGCCTTTTCTTATCATGACCTAGTCTGCTTATCCTATAAAGTCCGGCCCCCTAAGGCCAAGGCAAAAATTCTCATGCAGCGTAATTTTAGTGGTATTAATCTTTGGAAACTTCGAGAAGATGCAGCTAGTATTGATTGGGAGATTTTATTGTTGTCCGACTCACTGGATGACAAAGTTAATATTTTCACATCAACACTGATTCGGTTATTCGATAAACACGCTCCAATTCGCCCTATTAAAGTTAAACATCTTCCGGCACCTTGGTTGACTAATGATATCAAGCTATTGATGAGTAAAAAAGTGGCACTCAAATCTAAATTTAGAGCTAGAGTCACAGATTCCAATTGGAATAAATACGTCGCCATTCGGAATCACTGCAACAAGGTGTGTAGAGATGCTCAGCGCCAACATATTCATAGTTCTGTCCAAAACGGTAACCCAGCAAAAGTCTGGAAATTTCTGAAATCAATGGGGATCGGTAAATCGCGACAAGAAAACATTCCTAAAGATTTAGATATCAATCTTCTTAATAAACATTTCTCTGCTTCGTCTCACTTCGATAAGACTACAAAATTAAATATGTTAAACTATCTTTCTTCCATACCGATGCCCGATTATTCTCCATTTTTCTTCAGTCAATTTTCCGCTTGTGATGTTAAGAAGAGCATAGAATCGATCACATCTAACGCAATCTGCAGCGATTGTATCAGCCGTAATATTATCCTCCCTATCCTGGATGAAATCCTTCCTACTATTTCCCATATTTTAAACCATTCCATATCCAGTGGCCACTTTCCATCGTCATGGAAAGAAGCCCAAATAATCCCATTACCTAAGAAATCCAATCCGACTTCCCTCTCCGATTATCGTCCCATATCCATATTACCTTTCCTATCCAAGGTCCTTGAGCGGCTCGTCCATGATCAGATCAGTTGTTTCCTTAACAAAAACTGTCTCTTTAATCCTTTTCAGTCCGGCTTTCGCCCTGGTAATAGTACTGTTACTGCTCTGGTGAATATTACGGATGATATCAGACTTGGAATGGAAAATAGTAATCTAACTATACTTACGTTGCTCGACTTTAGCAACGCTTTTAATACAGTGGACTTTGATATTCTACTTGGAGTGCTATGCTCTATTAACATATCTCCAACGGCGATTGATTGGTTTCGTAATTACGTGTTTGGTCGCCGGCAACGCATTCGCATCGAAGATACTTACTCTTCTTGGTGCAATACGAATGCCGGTGTTCCACAGGGTGGCGTTTTATCTCCTTTGCTTTTCGCTATCTTTATTAATTCTATTTCCAACCAATTACGTTCTTCGTACCACCTTTATGCAGATGATCTCCAAATTTACTCACAAGCTCCACTGACCAGGTTGTCGGAGGCTGTTTATACTATTAATGAAGATTTAAATAAAATATGCGACTGGAGTAAAAGTCATGGCCTCACGGTCAACCCAGTTAAAACGCAAGCTATTGTTATTGGTAGCTCTAGGCTTACTACGCGTGTCGATTGGTCGAAACTTCCCCAGATAAAATTTGACGGTGTCACAATACCAATAAGTCCCACTGTAAAAATTTGGGGATTTACATCGACACCAATCTCACTTGGGGTCCACATCTTCAAAATCTCAGCCGCCAGATCTTTGCTTCCGCAGGTTCATTGAGGAGGCTGCGAAATTTTCTCCCCACTGCCACTAAAATTGCACTCGCACAATCCCTCCTTCTTCCTATCCTTGATTATGCAGACGCCAGTTATGTCGATCTTACTGAGAGCCAACTTAATAAACTTGAGCGGCTTCAAAATTTTTGCATAAGATTCATATTTGGTTCGCGAAAATATGATCATATTTCAGAATTCCGTGCTAAGCTCAAGTGGCTACCAATTCGTCTTCGCCGGAATACTCACTTGTTATCGCTTTTATACAACATCCTGTTCAATCCAGCATCTCCATCCTATCTCAAAGAACGATTTGAGTTTCTTCACGAAACACATTCAAGATTCCTAAGGTCATCGGAAAATCTCAGACTAAAAACACCGATGCATTCCACAAATTTCTATGATAAATCTTTTTCAGTTCAAGCTGTCCGCTTGTGGAATGCATTACATGAGTCAATTAGACGTGCACAGACATTTGCTACTTTTAATATGATGGTTAAGAACCACTTCCTCTCTGTTGTCAATAGTGAGACGCCGTCATAACCTCTAACCTTTTGTATTTACCTATCCTTATTTATACGTTACGTTTATTTCTATTGCACTATGTATAAATTTAATATATTTCTTACTATATATGTATGTCATATTTTGTATATGTATAGTTATTTATTCGAATAAATGTACGCCACCAACTGCCCTTTATTTTTGTTGTATTTCTTTCGACTTGGTTGTCTGGAAGAAATTGCTATTAGCAATAAGACCGCCAATTGTGCTTGTTATTTTACAACAACTACTTTGTTTTGTTATAATGTATTTGGAGTGCACAATAAAGAGTATTCTATCTATCTATCTATCTATAAAAAAAATCTTTATTTCACATTATTATATTGATTATTGCAATCAAGTTACTGATCAATTTAAGTAGGCTTGGTAAACAATATAATTTTATATAATCATAATATCTAGTCCCAAAATAGGATTTCTTTTGTACTAAAGCTACAAATCAATGGGGAAACAATAATGTACTTCATACATGAATAAATAACATCCAAACTTATCTTGGCCAGGATTCAGACCTGAAAGTTATACTGTATGCCAACCATAATAGCGCTAAACAGTTTAGTTCAAATCCTAAACTGACACTCATTATTTGGTTGATGGTACTTACTTATGTTTAACCTACCCTGTAGTTAAAAACTAAATTACAAATTATACAGTCTGTTGCACTATTTATTTAGTATAAATTCTCAAGCATATATACCTAATCATCCCTTCTTATTTGCTTGATTGTTTTAAAAGGTATTATTATGATGTTGGGTACTTACTTTTATAAGAGGGTACCTAATAAGTTTGCATTTCTCATCTTATTTAGGTATGTCATGTCATGTTTCAGCTGGCTGGGGGGTACTATCCGAACACAATTATTCCAAGCAGAACTATACATATGGCAACAAGATTATGAACCGTAAGTTTCAGCTGCCTCTCTTCATACTGGTTAAATATAAAAGTTTTACACACAAATTATTCAAAAGTTTTTCACACAAATATCTTTTTACAGTTTGCAGAACTAAGAAGCCATTAAATATATACCAGCGGCAAATTAAAAATCTACAGACCCAAATAAACCGTATGCGTAAGCAAGGCAAGGCCTTTCGAAGCAGGCTGGCAAATTCTGAAACCATGAATAATGAAATAGCATTAAGAAGAGTGGCTGAAAAAATGCCTGTGTCATCAAAATTGTTTATGAAAATGCAATTTACAAAAACTGGCAAGAAACCTTCTGGACGTCGATTTACATTAGAAGAAAAGGTTTTGTCACTATCTTTATTTAAAAGAAGTCCAAAATGCTATCATGCTCTGTCCAGCCTATTTGCTTTGCCATCAGTGAAGACTCTTAAATTGCTTTTGGCTAAAGTTGGAATGTCCTAGGTCCGGATAACTTATTAAAGCTATTAAAGTCTCTAGATCTTTCCAAATCTGGTGGGCCCGATCACATACCTCCAATATTTATTGTGAATTGTGCCGATAGTCTTGTGGTACCTATTTATATTCTTTTCAAACGATCGTTGACAGAGGGCATAGTTTCAAAATTGTGGAAATCAGCCTTTATTACACCAATTTTTAAAAAAGGAGACAAATCGAACATCGCCCGATATCTAAGCTGTGCTTATTCTCTAAAATTCTCGAAAGGATAGTGCATACAGAGGTTTATAATGGTTTGAAATGCTGGTTCGGTCAGGAGCAACATGGATTTATTAAGAAGAGATCGACTACGACCAACCTTATTTTATGTAATGATTTCATAACAGAAGGAATGGAGCGGCATGGCCAAGTTGACGTGATTTATACAGATTACAGCAAATGTTTTGACCGTATAGATCATCGTGTATTACTGCTTAAATTGATGTTAGCTGGAATTCATGGTAATCTGTTTCGCTGGCTCAGTTCTTACATAGAAAATCGTTGTCAGGCGGTAGTACTTCACGGTTATACATCTAGATGGAATCCAGTCCCCTCTGGTGTACCGCAAGGCTCTATTCTGGGGCCGCTTTTATTTACCATTTTCATCGATGATGTTAAAAATGTATTTCAGCACTCATATTGTCTGCTTTACGCCGATGACATGAAAATTCTAAAAGTTATACGTAATATGTCAGGTACTGAAGACCTTCAGGCAGATCTTAATAGGCTAACTACATATTGCTCTCTCAACAAGCTTCAAATGAATGTTGCTAAATGTTACCATATAACGTTTACTCGAAAAAGTTCCACTATTGGTACGGGATACAGTTTTAACGACCTAACTATAAAAAAAACTTCTAGTATTAAAGATCTTGGAGTTGTTCACGATAGCAAACTATTATTTGATGAACATATTGACAGTATTGTAAAAAAGGCGTCTAAATCCTTGGGTTTTATAATAAGAACAACAGCTAGTTTTCGTACTTTAAAACTTATAAAAATTCTATATTGTGCTTTTGTGCGGAGCACGTTAGAGTATGCGTCACAAATCTGGAATCCTCAATATGACATTTACAAATCTCGTATTGAAGCTATTCAGAAAAAAAATTTAAGATACTTGGATTTTAAGGCTCAACAATTAACACTAGACTATTTACACCGGTGCAACAGATATCACTTTTTACCTCTGGAAACGAGACGACAAATAAGTGACATTTGTCTTTTAATGAGTATAGCTAATGGTACAATTGATTGCTCTGAAATTTTGTCTAAGATCGCACTTCGCACTAACCAAATAACACCATTCCCAGTGGACAATGGCACATCTAATAAAACGACCAATATTAGATGTGCCATTGTCCACTGTTAAATATAGACGTAATGCCTTTCTCTTACGTGGATTATCAAGTTTTAATGATATATCACTACACCTAGACATTGATTTGTTTTGTACTAGTGTGTCTTCAGTGAGACATAAATTGATACAGGAATACTTTGGGTGGGTAGTGGCAGATCCTGCAGTTGTTCTCATGTCTGCAAAACCTACATTCTTTTCTTAGTTTGTTTTTTTTTTCATCTCATATTTAGCATGTTATCTCTTATTTTTATAATTTTTTGTTTTTATTTTTTCAATTTTTAAGGTGCATACCTGATAAGGTATATACTTATAATAATAAGTGGAGGCTTGTAATTAGCAAATTAAGTTATATTTATGTATCTTAGTACACAAGTTTATTAGTCTGTAAGCCTTCTGTAAGAATACCTAAATAAATAAATAAATAAATCTGGTCTTAATAATATTATTTTTGATAAAATTGAAGAAACAGTAACAGAATTAAACACTGCGGACCGATTATGTACACTGATATTCGACGAAATGTCAATAGATCCACAAGTGCACTATGATTCTCATAAAGATCAGCTTAAAGGTTTCTCTGACCTCAATGAAAAGAAAATTGCTGATCATGTATTAGTTTTCATGGTTAAAGGAATTCGAATGAATTTTAAACAACCAGTGGCGTACTATTTTACTAATAGCATTAATAAACTTGATTTGAAGCAAACTATAATTAATGTAATTAAAAAAGTCCAAGCCACTGGACTAGTAGTTTTATGCACAGTATGTGACCAGGGCACTGCTAATGTAAGTGCAATAAATGAATTAATTGAGGACACTTAAAAAAATATTTTACAAAAGGTAAAGCATGGCGACACGATATATTTGAAGTAAATGGAAAACAAATTGTTCCTTTATACGATGTACCTCATTTGTTAAAGGGTTTAAGGAACAATTTGTTAAATAAAGATCTTAAGTACAAGGACTTTGATGATAATGATAAAGAAAAAATTATTAAGTTGCGTTATTTTCAAGAAGTTTATACGGCAGATAAATGTCGTGGCGAATTAAGATTTTTGAACAAAATCACAGAAGAACATATTAATACTAGTAAAATTAAAAAATGCGTGTAAAAACAGCGGCACAAATCTTAAGCCACAGTATCGCTGTTGTAACCGATCATTTATCTGCCAGAGGACTTGTTAATAAAGAATGTCGTCAGCTTGTTCCTTTTGTAATATTAATCGACAAGTTATTTGACTCATTGAATGTATCATCGTTTACGATTCCAAATGGAAAAATATATAAAGGAAGTATTAGACGAAATTCTCCTTATCACATACTGTGGCAAAATTCAATAAAAATATTGCGCTCTGCTAAATTTATTAGCAAAATAAATTGTGGAGACCAAGTTCGATTTGTTGAGTCTACTGTGCCTTCGATCAAACATTTAATTAAGACTATTGAGGGAATGCAAGTGCTCTGGAAGAAGTTATCACAGCAATACTCCTTTGACTCATTGCTGACAAGAAATTTAAATCGAGACCCACTAGAAAATTTCTTCGGAAATATTCGCAGTTATGGTGTCCGAAATATTGCTCCTAATTGTTTATGCTTTGAAGGAGCATTTAAAGCCCTTCTTTTAAATAATTTTAATTCGCCTCACTCCATACAAGCAAACTGTGAAAAGGATGAAAATACATGTCTGGTCAAAATTTATCTTTTTTCCTGACGTCTAATCCCATTGCTGCAAATGTTTCCGAAGAAATTGACACGATAACATTAAAGGAAAATATATTTTCTGGTAAAGTAATAGAAGATGTAGGACAAAAAAGCTATGTGTGTGGGTGGGTCTTGACAAAATGTCTTAAAAATATTATAAAAGGATGCCAACAATGTAAATTACATTTAACTTGTTCTGGAATCAATAAGAAACATGATTTTATAAGAGCAAAAGAATATAATAAAAATAAAAGTTGCCTAGTATATCCATCACATGCATGCGAAACCTACTTTAGCGAAATTCAAGGTATAACAATAATAATGTTAGAAAAAGATGTACCAAAGATAAATTTTAAAAATAGAATCAAAATGGTAACAGATACTTTAGAAAGTTTTCCATGCACTTGCACTCTCCATAAAGAAAAATTGAGAAATTATTTCCATGACGTATCAATAAATTTAATAATTTTTAGTTGGTGCAGGTCAATAAATAGAATTTTGCATGAAATAAAACTATTTTACGGATTTTATCGCGGTTTATTTTTTTATTTTTAGTTCCCGACGTTGTTCCCGACGTTGTCACAGTTGTATGGGCTCCCAAAAATACATAAACCGAATGCTCCCCTACGTCCAATCGTTAGCCAAATCGACACACCAACCTACAGATTGGCTCAGCACGTAGCGAAAGTGCTCTCGGCACTCAAAGGACACACCAGAGCACATGTTAAGGATTCATACCATTTTGTTAGTGAGATCAAAAATCTACATCTTACTGACAATGAAACTATGGTCAGTTTCGATGTCCAGTCACTATTCACATGCCTACCTGTACAAGACTGTGTCGAAATTGTAGAAAGGAAACTAGCGGAGAACAACATGCCAGCGGAATACTTAGAACTATTGAGACACTGCCTGGCTGATCTGGCTACTTATTGTGGAAGGAGCAGTTCTACAAGCAAGTAGATGGCGTGGCGATGGGCTCCCCTGTATCTCCCATTGTTGCCGATATATTCATGGAAGACTTTGAGGAGACAGCCCTTCGTACCTCACCTGTAAAGCCAAGTTTCTACAAGCGGTACGTAGATGATACTTTCACAATATTACCATCTGACAAAATTCATGTATTCCTAAATTATCTTAACTCCATTAACCCTAAAATTCAGTTTACAATGGAGTTGGAGGCAAATAATTCCCTAGCTTTCCTAGATGTGTTAGTAATCCGTAACCCCAACAACACCTTAAGCCATACGGTTTATCGTAAAAAGACCCATACTGATAGGTACTTAAACGGTGAATCTCACCACCATCCAACACAGTTAGCTACCGTGGGTAAATCTTTGTTTCAGAGAGCACAAGGGATCTGTGACAAGAAACATCTGGCTGCCGAGCTTCAACATGTCAAGCAAGTCCTGCACGACAATAAGCTTCGAGTCCCACGCCAACGTCACAGTGACCGAGTGAAACCAGCCACAGTTGAGCGTCTCCCTGCTGTACTACCTTACATGAGAGGAGTCACGGACAAGATTGGCTACATCTTGAAGCGTGCTTCGATTAAAACATTTTTTAAGCCGCCGAAGAAGATCAGTCAATTTTTACCATCTGTCAAGTGTCAGATCCCTCTACAAGATGCAGGAGTTTACAAGCTTGATTGTGAATGTGGTCTCTCTTATATAGGACAAACAAAAAGACCGGTAAAAACTCGGGTTAAAGAACACATAGCTGACCTAAAACACCGTCGCTCAAAGAAGTCTGCAGTCTGTGAACATGTCCTTGACCGCACCCGCCATAACATCAGATTTGATAGACCACAAATCCTCGTGAAAGAACACCGATTCCTACGGTTGAGATGGTTCGCGAGGCTATTGAAATTAAAAAACATCCTAATTTCAATAGAGAAGATGGCTGGGTGCTTCCGTCGTCTTGGGATCCGGTAATTAATATAATCAAATCCAAAACCAAGCATAACACTGCAAGACCTCAAGACACCGTGAGCTCATTCTGCGTAGATCGGACCAACAACAACAAAAATAATTAAGAAGTTTGAGGGTACCCCGGAACAACTATGCCTATTGGACGTCTAACACCTCAGTCCCTCCCGTGACCATGGGTGCTGCAAAGCACTCGAAACGTCGGGAACTAAAAATAAAAAAAAAAATAAACCGCGATAAAATCCGTAAAATAGTTTTATTTCAAGAGGCAATAAATACATACGTGTGAAATGATAATTCAGGATTTTTTACTCCCCCTTTGGTTGTCCTTGATTTACAAAATACAGCACAACACGACATATTTTCACTGTATTAAAGTATATTTACTTAACACAATAATTTTCATTCATATTTTAACCACTGACACGGACGGGGCGCATTTGTTATGGCCCAAACATCGGACACAACAGGCTACGAAGCACACGTACAGTGCGACGTTGCCAACCTTACAATAGCTTTCTCATTCACTCAAAATGGTGATCCGTGTAATTGAGAGAGAAAAAAGACAATGTGTTGAACGATGACCGGCGGAGCGGCAACGTCGTATGACTCCCTCCAGGTAATGGTCTAAACAATTTTTTCCTCTCGTGGGCAACATATGTCCAGGTAAAATGCCATGCGAGGAAAGCATACTCAGGTATTTCATTCGATTATTATACTCATACGATTGTTCGGCAGGGCCCGGCCGAATATTAATATTAATGTCCCCTGCAATAATAATGTTTTTTTGAGAGTTCATAGACTCTAAATGGGTACATAAAGAGTTACTAAATAGTTCTATATTTGTATTAGAAGGAGATCGTACATACATAATACAATATTATTATAAATATCTACTTCGAGGCAGGAAGCCTGATACAGTGTTACTTCTTTTATTTTAGCCTTAATTGTATCTTTTACATAAACGACTACCCCGTCATTTTGATTTAACTGATTTTTGGTGAAATACGAGTGATAGTTTTCGAGAAAAGGAATAGGTTTCGTAGCGTTAAGTCTGTATTCAGTTAGAATCAATAGATCTACATCAAATTTAACGTTCGATAGAGTAATTAAAAAGTCGTCAAAGTTGCAATATATGCTTCTTATATTTTGCGAAACAATATTAATATCATTTTTCTTTACTTGTAGATATTTAGTAAGCTCATAAGTGTTACATTCAATGGAGCGGGCTATTTCAATATTGTCTATTTCGTGTAAAGTTGCTTGTAAGTCACCCATTATGTAGATATGATTTAGAAATGTAGTACAATACATGCGCCGTAGTCCATTTATAATAAGGTACTAGTAGTAGATTTTGACGAAATACAATTTGTGATTTTAACTTCTGAGTAACTATTTCCAATGTTAATAAATATAATTTATTTCTGTGTGTGGATGAATCATTTCTGGGAATGAGGGACGATTGATATGATTTTGTATATTGACGTAAGTATTTGTATAAATTAGTGATTAAGTCTGTAAAAGAGTTGTGTGTGAGTGTGAAAAAAGTGTGTATTGTGTGTATGATTAGTGAAATTTGTTTACATATATTATGAGTTTTTAAGTATCTCATACTATTATTATGTTTAGTCTGTATAGTAATAATTAATATCATATTAGGCTTTAAATTATAATAAAATAATGCTATAACTAAATATGTTAGAAAGTGCAAATATAAATTATTAATAAAGATTGGACAGAACTTCGATACAAAAAAACACGGTTTGAAAGTAAGGCGTATAGTCAATCTTCCATAAGCAAGTGATGTATCTGGGCTTCGTTGTTATTGTTATTATCGGTGAATTATGTTATGCAGTCCAACAAAACCTGTAGGCTTTACTCTTAATTAAGTCTCGAGCCAGGAAATGCATACAGGCACCTTTAGCAGTCAGGTGTTCACTGAGGAAGACAGGTGTATCCTCATGTGTTTTAAGTCCCAGGTGCTTAGCAGAGAGCTTGGTTTTATGTTTTAGGTTGAAAGCTTTGCCAAACTTCAACATTTCCGTCTTAACCAGAGAAGAGCTTGTTTCTACAACTATTGGCGTATTATTTTGTTCAGATTTCTTGCTGCGTACTCTGTAAATATCCCTAATATCGGATTCAGAGATATCGCATTTAATCGTCTGTGATAAAGATAAAACCATTTCGATTAAATCGTCTTTGGTTTCATTGCTTGTTTTTGGGACATTTTTTATCTCAAAGTTTGCTTTTCGTGAACTGATTTGTAATTCTTCAATTCTATTTTCCAAAATTGTTATGTATTTTTTGTCTTCCTTTTGCCGGTTTTCTAACTAATCAATCTTCTTTTTATACTCATCGTTTTGTGCCGTTAAATTAGCAATAGAATTTTCTATAATCGAATTTGATTTTTTAATTTCTTTCAACGTGGACATCACCTCTTTTAACTCATTTTTGTGTTGAGCAAATAAGTCGCTTATGAACTCCCGCATCTCCTTCTTAAAATCCTGCATTGACGAGAAAGTCGGGCAATCAAGGTCCTCTCTGGTTCTCTTAGAACGATGATAAACGTAACCGTAGCTAGGGGGTGTTACGTTATGGTCAGTCATATTCAAATGCGAATCCGAATTAGATTTATCCATTGAGATATTTTACCCACGTACTAGGATACTAGAAGTATAGAAGAGGTTGATTCACAATCGCAAACGCCAATATGGCGTGGTAGGCGCAGGCGGCGACGTTGAGTTAGAACAATAGGTCGCTTTGTGGGCGTGGTTAGAAGTCCTTCATATGCACGAATCCGAGGGACGATGGGCGTGGTTTAAGCAGTGTTATTAAACTTCTCACCGGACCGGTGGTACCAGGAGCAGCAGCAGTTCACATGTACTCGGGGCTCTAATACACTCGGTGGGGTTGCAGCGTAGCACGTTCTCCGATTTATGCACTCCTATTTTTTAAATGGATTTATTTTTGTGTAATTATTTGTGAAATTTCTAAAATAAAATTGTATAAAAACTTGACACACGACCACACCTTAAGGCGATCCGGGGGGGAGAGTTAAATGAGAATATGAAAAGTGGAGCATCAGTATCGGACGGTGGTACATTGAGTTCCTCATATTTGCATGAATCTGCAACAAACAGATCACCAAACGACATACAAGAATCAGAAAATAACGAAAGATCTAGTATCTCGACAAACAAATTCATGTCGGTAGAAAGAAAAGAAATTGATAAATATCAACGGTTAATTTCAGCGACAGGCGATGACGCGGATGCAAGCGCGGTAAACAAGTTGAGCGAAACCGGTCCTATACACACCGTGCAGGTGGTCGGCGCGATGACGTCACCCATTATAGGATCAACTATGCAATGCGCCAAACAGCTGACTGATAAGAACGACTGTTATAAACGAAATTGCGAAACTGCATCGGCTGCTTCAACTGTAACGGGCCCAATGCAATCAAATGAGACTAATGGCTGGCAAACAGTGCTTAATCGCAAGAAAACTTTAAAATATCGCTATATAGGTAAATCAGGTGTGGCGCGTGATTCAGAATGTAATTTCAAGGCGGCTGAAAAGAAAGTTGATATGTTTATAACAAATGTTCACAACGAAACAACGCAAGATGATATTGTGAAATATATACGTATGAAAACACAAGAGACTGTATCCTTACAGAAGATAAATACTCAGAAACGAAAAGGGCGTAATGCATATAAATTTTTTGTATCGCAAACGAAGTTATATATGTATTTAGATGAGAAACTATGGCCTGAAGGTATTATTTTCAGGCGGTTCATAAATCCGCACAGACCTATCTCTGTTACCGACTCAGATAAACAAAAGAATGGGTAAAAGCTTATATAGATTTGCCAGTTTCAATTGCAAAAGTGTAAAACGTTCCGTCGATAGTATAAGGGAGCTGTGTCGTACCTGTGACGTGATTGCTCTGCAAGAAACGTGGCTGTTACCGAATGAAATACCCTACCTAGGCACTATAGACTGTGAGTTCGGGTACACGGGATCTTCAGCGGTCGACATATCGGCGGGCATCCTGCGCGGGAAGCCCTACGGTGGCGTCGCGCTTTTGTGGAGGAACAGCATTTTCCAGGAAGTGTCTGTGCTGCGTTGTGAGAATTCTCGTGTATGCGCCATTAGAATCGCGACTAGCGATCGGCTCCTGATTGTAGTAAGTGTGTACATGCCAACGGACATGGCAGAGAATCTACCTGAATTAACGGACTGCCTGGGTACGGTGAGTGCTATCATAGAAGAGTATGGTGTAGAATCTGTTTTCATATTAGGCGATTATAATGCGGATCCTTGTGAACTCTTTTTTTGGGAACTTTTAAATTTTTGTAACGAGCAGTTCTGGTCATGTATTGACGTGGATATACTAGGACTGGACTCTGGAGATACCTACACGTTTCTTAGTGAAGTGTATGGGACGTGCAGTTGGTTGGATCATTGTGTAGTAACTCAATCTGTAAGACACTGTGTCAAAAACGTGTACGTGTATTATGACGCCGTATGGTCTGACTATTTTCCTCTTATTATTGAATGTAACCTAAATATCTTAACACCGAAGTTACTTGAAAAAACTGTAAATAATAACGCGGTATTATGGGGGGAAAGAACTGAGGAACAGATTGCGTCTTATACTCATGTATGTCATGAACGATTGCGAACCATTGACTTTCCAATTGAGTTTACTAATTGTGCAGATCATTACTGTAAAAACCAAGACCATAGACATGTTTTGGATAGGTTATACTCTGACATTGTGACCGCTCTAACGGCTGCAGCTAAGGACAGTCGGCAAAGCACTCATACGCAGGGGAGAGGTATACGCATTTTACGGTGGAACAGACACGTTAGCGGCGCCCATCGGGATGCTAGGATGAAGTTTAAAGAGTGGGTTATGTGCGGAAAACCAAAATACGGGTGTGTCTACGACGTAATGTGTCAAAGTCGTAAGGCATTCAAATCTAGGCTTAAATGGTGCCAAGACCATCAGGACCAATTAAAAATGGATATACTGGCTGAAAAACATTCCAGTGGACACTTTTGACACTTTTGGAAATGCACCAAAAAAGTAAACATTAGGCCTGGCCTCCCGATGAGTGTCGATGGGATGAATGACCCTAAAGACATCGCTAATATCTTTAAAAATCAATTTACTATACAGTCTCCGTTGGGCACAGCGCGGGCGGGACTCGATGCTGAGATGCCATATGAGAACGTGGGAACAAAGTTTAGCGCCAAAGATGTGGCCAAAGGTATAAAATTAATCTCGAGAGGTAAATCCCCTGGCCACGATGGCCTCAGCAATGAGCACCTGCTATACGCTGGCCCACATATTTCGAGAGTTTTAGCGATGTTTTATACGTTGTGCGTGAGTCATTCTTACCTTCCTTCAGATTTCATGAAGACTGTAATAGTGCCTGTGGTGAAAAACAAAACCGGAGATTTATCTGACAAAAATAACTACAGGCCTATTTCTCTAGCCACTAGCATTGCCAAACTGTTTGACTGCATTCTTAATGTAGAACCAGTTTGGTTTTAGGCCACAACTGTCCACGGAGAGTGCAATACTGTCTCTTAAGAGTGCGGTTAGATACTATACTGCAAGAGGGACTCCTGTGTATGCTTGCTTTCTCGACCTGTCTAAGGCCTTTGACTTGGTGTCCTACGACGTCCTGTGGGAAAAGTTTAGGAGTATAAATCTACCATGCGAACTCTCAAATATATTTAAATTTTGGTACAAGAACCAGGTTAACAGTGTCAGGTGGGCGAGCACAATGTCGGATTCATATCGACTGGAGTGTGGGGTGAGGCAGGGAGGGTTAACCTCACCCACATTCTTTAATCTCTATGTGAACGATCTGATCGTCACGCTTAGCAGTCAGCACGTCGGATGTCATATAAACGGAGTATGCGTCAATAATCTTAGTTACGCAGACGATATGGTGCTGCTGAGCGCATCGGTCTGTGGTTTGAGGAAGTTAGTACGTATCTGTGAGGAATATGCTGTTAGCCACGGTTTTAAATACAATGTAAGTAAAAGTAAATGTGTACTCTTTGAGGTCGATACAAAACGTGGCCTAAGCGTGCCACCTGTTGGCATAAACGGTGTTCCACTCAGCTGGGTGAAACAGTTTAAATACCTAGGCCACATAGTCACAAGCGACCTCAAGGACGACGCTGACATAGAACGGGAGCGGATGGCTTTGTCTGTACGGGCAAACATGCTGGCCCGCAGGTTTGCGCGCTGTACGAGGGAGGTAAAAGTAACGCTCTTCCGAGCGTACTGCACCTCCCTCTACACGTGCAGCCTGTGGGCGATATACAACGCACTCCGCGTTCAGTTTAATAACGCATTCAGGGCGTTGTTGGGGCTGCCTCGACACTGCAGCGCTTCTGGTATGTTCGCGGAGGCGCGCGTCGATTGCTTTTATGCGACTATGCGTAAGCGCAGTGCGTCGCTCGTGCACAGGGTACGAGGCAGCGACTGTACTTACATACGACACTGCTGCGGCAGACATAACACTGTCATTGGCTGAACCGGTCGTTAAAGTACGGTCGACATACTATTTTTAAATGTTTCCTATTTAATATTATAATTTTGTACCTAATATGAGTCCCTGTCACTTGAAATAAATGAATTTTATTTTTTATTTATTTACTTAAGCATAGTGCATTTAAGAAAATGTATGAGAGTTGGATGTACTTTGTAGAAATTTAGTTCGTATATTAGCCATGAATGTGGAACCGAATCGAATGCTTTCTGCTAATCAATGTACATGGTAAAAATGTCTTTTTTATTAGTATAGGCTTGATTAGAAACAATAGCATCGATTGGTAACTGCTCTTTACAACCTTGGCTTTGTTTCTGCAACCCTTTTGTTCCTCGTAAAGTATGTTGTTTGTATTGACATGCATGTAAATAGTTTCAGCAATACAGGATGTCATAATTTTATAAGTAGTTTGAAGGCATGTGATTGGTCTATATTTGGCTGGGTTTGAGGTATCATTAGGGTCCTTCGGCAACATAAAAGTAATTCCTGATGTGATGTAGTTTGGTACTGAGTAAGGGTTATGAATAAAGTAATTTATGAATTTGTGTAGATATGAATGGAGGTGTGTAAATTTTTTGAGCCAATAAGTATAAATATTGTCTGATCCCGGCGTCTTCCAATTATGCACCCTATTAATGACCTTATGGAAAATTTCGAGAGGAATATTTCTAAACTCCATTTGTTCTAAACTTGGACTGTTTGCTTGTAAGTTAGTCCAAGCAGCGTGAGTGTTATGTTCGATAGGGTTATCCCATATATTTGCCCAGTAGGTTTGGAATTCTTCTGATAATGGTATGTTATTAGTGCATGTTGTGTTTCTATTAGTAGGAGACCAGCTTAAATTGGAATTAGTGATATTACCGTAAAATTGTTTCTCATTTGTTTTAAATTTCATGTTTTGTGCTTTCCGTAGCGTACATTTCTTATAGCGTTTCAATCGGTTTGTTGTAGCGCTAAGTTTCTGTTTGAGTGTGGTCTAAGAAGTGGGCGTGATCCGTATTTGGGTCTTCGTGTTTTGAGTGTGTTTTGTACTGCATGTATATGGTTTTAACATGTTTTATTATATTTCTGTTTCTATTTCCATTTGTATATTGAGATAGTCTGCCTATTTAAGCTCTTAAATCCTCTACTTTAGGCCCAAATGTTTCTTGCCATTTTGGTTTAGTGTTAGTGGGTCTGTTTGGGTTATTTGATAGTAATGGTATTTTTGTTCCATTTATTTTAGCAGCAGTAAAAGCGGCACTATATACGATCGTATGAAATATTTCAAAATCTGTATTTTCATCGAGGTAATCAGGGAGTAAGATGCTATTTATATATTGTACATTAGAGGCCAATCTTTTAGATGTTTTCTGTTTCGGAATAAAAGGTCTTTTAGTTGGGTCTGTGTTTGTAAAATGTTGCAAGGTCTCCCTAAATGTTTTATCAATTTGTTCATTTCGTTCCCGTGTGTTATATAATTGGTCTGTATCTATAGATGTTTGAGATTCATTCTGATTGTGTGAGAGTGCTATGCTTATATCAGCTTGCGTATTAGGTTGTAAGGTTGTGTTGGTGTATGTTATATTGTGTGTTGTTAATGAAGGTTTGACTGATCTCTGCGAGGTAAAGGGGTTCATAGTCGTTTGTAAGAGTGGTGCGGGCGTAGATTGTGTAAAGACATTATTCATTATTGGGACATTTGATGCAAAAACCGTAGGATACATATTGGTTTCATGCATGTTTTGTGTTATTTGTTCCATATTGTTTTCGTTTCTCTGTCTTATAGCGTTGTACGCTCTTGTGGTATTGGGTGATAGTGAGACAAACACGTCTGCTTACTTTAAGTATCGTTTAATGTCTCTTCTACATGACTCTTATACAATTAATGCTTACATAGCATAATACTACACGCTACATCATCCCCCTAAAATAATTAAAAAAAAAATTACATATTAGTACATTTTTTTTTCTAACATCAAAAAAAAACAAATTACATTTTATATATCTTAGTCCTATTTTTATGAACAATCATAGGTTTATTTCATGTTTTATTTAATAGTGAATATTAGTAACATTAATAACAAAAAATAATAATTATTAACTTAATACGCACTGTTGACAATATAATGAAAATCAAATATTATTGTTTTATTTTATAACAAAAAAACTGCATGTTACATACACGATATCATTGTTACACTGGGAATTTTAATCATGTTTTAAATATTCTTAAAAAAAAATTACTGGTTACTCCATAATACATTAATAGCTTATCGTAGTTACATTTATATTCAAAATTTTTCCTTCCTATATTCCTTAAATTCTCACATAATGATCACGTATTGATACCTTCATTGCTCTAAAACATCTTATCTTTTTTTTCTCGTCTTAATTCAAACAATAAAATTCTTTGACATTATCATTCCTTTCTTTAACTACTTAGGCAGGTATACATTTTTAACATAGGTCCTAACTCATGTCGGACTCTAATCTCTTTTATCCTTTTTATCACATTTTCATTTAGGTACATTTCATTTATTTTGTCGACTTTTCGTATTTATTTTCACAAGGGTCATAATTTAAGACTTACATAGTCTCCAACAATTTTCACAGAGAAATCTCGTTTACACCATGATCAAACTGAGGAACTCAACCCTTACTTTTACCTTTATGTACTTGTATACCTTATACCGACCTATAAATAATACAGCTTTTCAGCTACTTTCTCACACAATACCACAACATTTATGCTTTACATTCCCAAAATGAATCCTTTGGTCTTTAAGAAACCTGCGTCGCTTTTGGGTGATCAATCCATTTGCTTGTCAGACCTTTTTTACCGAATTATTCATATCTGCTGTTTAACATCACTTCAAACAATCAAAATTAATTTATAAAACAACTTTATCCGATTCCAAACTAGGTTTACCATTACTTACAAACCATCATTTCTATATATATTTTCATTTAATAATATAACAGTAACTTGTTGCGCACTTTAGTGCGCACATTAGACCTTTAGGTCACAAAAGATGTTTCAAAGCACTAATATTTTATCAAAATTGTTTTCACCTTGCATATTTACCCATATTTGAAATTTCCACATAACTTTTAAGTAATAATAAACCACAGTTCTAGTACATTATGCATTGTTATAAAAAAAATGCTACAAACGCATCTTTGTATTCTCGCACGTTATTGCTGATATAGCTAAAACAAATTGCATGCACCATTCCTAAGCGTATGGTATCGGTTTCAGATTCTAAATTGCCTTTTCCGAGGAAGTCGTAACGCTCAACACTATTCAATTATGACATCAAGTAACAGTAATATGAAACAGATAATGACATCATTGTAACAACTATTTTAGTAGAATGCCCGTTATGAACCTATTTAAAATAATTCTTGTTACTTCTAGTTTAGATTAAGTAGAATAATATTTCAAGAAATTGTACAAGCAGAATATATTTTAAAATTGAAAAAATTGTATTTCAAAAAAAAGTGTAAGTGCCTTCCTTAACAAATCTTACAAAATGCTTTCAAGTACATATGATTACATTTAACTCATACGAGATCTAGGACACATATTCCGTTATTTTTTATGTATTGTCAACAGGCGGTTTATGTATATTATCGATTTTACATATTCAATCCATGTTAAAAATAGAACACTCATAGTACGATTAAACACAAAAACAAATAGAATTGTCCGGTTAAACATGAAAAAATTAAAAGAAAAAAAAACAATGTCACAAATCATCACCTCACTTCACTTCCTGGAGATTCTGACTCCATGGCTCCGTCATCTCGTACTCACTTCTACACTTACAGCTCTCAGCTGCACCAGCATTAGACGCCATCAATTCCCAGCGCCCAGAAAGTCCAAAAAGTTGCCATCCTTCTTCAACATATTCCTCCAGATTTTTCAATGTTTAACGCCTTTTCAATAAAATCTTGAGCCTCAAACGTCTCTTCACTCAATAAAACTCTAGCACAGAACTGCCCAAAGGCAGCCCTGGCAGGGTCGCCATATAGCGTTGTACGCTCTTGTGGTATTGGGTGATAGTGAGACAAACACGTCCGCTTACTTCAAGTACCGTTTAATGTCTCTTCTACATGACTCTTATACAATTAATGCTTACATAGCATAATACTACACGCTACAGTCTGACTGTTACTGTCATTTGAAGGTCTTTAGCTATTTCTTGTTTTATTACTTTTAACCTATGGTCTGATATATATCTGTTATTTATGGTAGCTCTTTTTTGGTCTGCTACTCTTTGTTCAGAAATATGGGCCAAATGGGGGAATAAATTAATAAAATCTCTGTGTATGTATGTTTTATTAGTTTCTGATCGCGTTATTTTGTAATATATCCTAATTATGGCTTCATTATATTCGTTTGTCCATCTCATGCGCTGGCCTACTTGTGTGTTGAGTGATTGAGAAAACTGTGCAATTTGCGTCTAAATGGATTCTAGTTCGTTTCTGACATCTTCGTAAATTCTGTCTATTTGATCTTGTGGTAATAGTTTGTTTTTGATTATTGCTCTTCGTTGGTCTCCTAGTCTTTGTCGGCTAGTTTCTTTATTGGGGTATTTTTCTGCGAATTTCGTATGTAAGAGTAATAGATAACCTTTAATATCGGTTTCCATATTAGTGAGATGGAGATAAGTACGTAGGATGAATTCATTCATTTCTGTGCTCCATTTCCTACGAGTTTTTATGCCGCTAGTGATGGGCACAGGTTCATTGACAGAGTTTGTCTCCTGTGCAACATCCACATGGCTTATACTGGTTGTAGACGATGGTGTTGGTGACAAACAGTATGATAATGATGTTGAAGGAAAAATTAACCTGGCTGATGATCCAGCCACTGAGAATAGGTCGGCTTATTAATATTATATTATTAATTTCCTACTTGCCGGCTTCTGTAGAAAATCATGACAATCTTTTGGAAGAGTTATACTGGATTGCTAAGACTACTGTAAGATATTATTATTTATGACTATTTTAATTCGAAGAGCTCGCGTCAACTTTATTTTTCTTAAACTAGACAATGACATCTACCTGCTTTGTACATCACCACCATCATCATCATCAGCTTTCTACAACCCACTGCGGGCATAAACCGCCTCCCTCTTACGCCATTCTCCGCGGTCCTTTTTTTTTTTTTTTTTTCCTGGGGAAAATCCTGCATAGGACTTCCGCGTGCCTCGGGGGAAGCTCGCGGGGCGTGTCGGATTCCTACCGACTAAAAACCCCAGGGTGGCCGACATCAGCACTTTGGAAGGGCTCCGGGATCTCCGTATGGAACGCACCGGTGCCCCTCTTGTGCCTCGCTCCGAAGAGCCCGCCATCGGAGGGAGACTTGATGACATGCTCCCTCCCGCTTTCTCCGCGGTCCTGTGCCAATCTACCCCAAGTTTTTCTCAAACTCAATAAATCATCTACCCATCGCGTCATTGGTCTGCTCACTCGTCGTTTGCCTGTTTTAGGCCTACTATTTACATCCCCATAAAAACATTAGCTACTATCAGCATAAAATTTTCAAGAAATAGGAAATTAAGTAGGTAGATGATTAAAAAATCGTTGGCAACAGTTCTTACAGGTAATGCTCCTGCTACAGGCAAGGGACTCTTAAGACACCAGTGTTTAATGCGTCATTAGAAATGCGACATGTTATTTTCAGCGCCTTTGGACGCAGATTTTAATACTAACGTTAACGCAGGTGTGGCAAAAACATGACGAAATTCCACAAAAGCCCACCGTTGCCGATTAACAGCAATCGATTTTAAAATACGAGACATACAGCTATACACCTCTTAATGCTTAATTTCAAATATTGTTATTTGAAGTCTTCAATTCATTCCTGAATCTATATTAATATAATAAAGTAAAAAGTTTGTCTTTTTTGGACGCGCTAATCTCTGGACTACGATTCGGAAAAAGTAACGAACGTTGAATTTCCGCGCACCTTAAAAAACAAAAACAAATAAAATACGTACATTTTAAGTATACTGTCGCCTAAGGCTTTTGCGTAATCCAGCCAAAATAACGAATCCCATAATCGAATAAAATTTTATAGAAATGCAAAATCCACCAGTTACGATTCCGGAATAGCATATTAGGAATACTATATTATACTGTCTGACCAATGTGATATGGTCCATATATTTTTTTAAACGTATCCCCACACATATAGTAGGTTGATACTTTGATCTCCTCTAATCGCGTAAAATTGCGTAAGTTTCGCCTAAATACTTAATCCCTTATTTTTGTCCATCTAGGCTTCAGATTACCAGAGGCCATTTGATAATGAATCTGAGACATCTGAAATCTTTATTAGAAAAGCGAAAAAAGTTACATTCTTCTTATCTCCGTGTTATGGCGAGATATGTGTGCCTCGGACTTCTTAAGTCACCCGTTAAACAATAATTAGATTATGCTATTTCTAAAGATTAAATTGTTTTGAATTTTTTGTATCTTATATGTATGGTATTGTATATTATTTATTGAATAAATAACTTTATTATTTTATTTGAGTTTTGCAAAACCTGATAAGCTGTTTGTTTGCGTCTGTCTGTATCTTAACAGACACATGGTGAACGCGATGAAAACCCGCATGAGAAGAGAACTTTCCTTCTTTAGCGATACCAACGCGCTGTTGTCGCGCTTCAGAATCGATGTAACTGTGCATTTCAGAGATACTAACGCAAGGCTTAATTCATGAGTGTGCATAGATCGACGTGTCCAGAATCGAGTATTTATATTTGGCATAAATAACCTTATTGACGGGTACGAAAGTTGCAAATGCAGCAGCATTTGCAACTTTCGTGCATGTAATGCAGCACATTAGTGTTGCGCTTTTTAGGAGTCGTGTGCTTAGGATAAAGCAAAGACCATAATCACATTTTGTGGTTTAACCTTTAACTACTTCTTGACTACATATGTTGCTGTTACAAATTATTCTAATATAACATTTGTTAGTAGTCCTGTTATCACTAGTCTTGTGCTTCCACCTGCGTTAACGTTAGTGTAAACGCCTGCGTCAAATTGCGCTTTAAATAAGGCGCTAAATAACGCATTAAATATTGACTACAAATGTGTGATGTCTTTGTTAGCGTTAATTAACGCATTACGAAGCCGGTGGAAAGCTGGAGCTATATGGTGAGCATCTGTCCTGTCATAAATAAACTGCAAGTATGTATAGAAGCAATGTACTCATAAAAAAATTCGATGTAGTACCTCCCTTATATTGGAGTTATAATAAAAATAAAGGGAGCCGCCCCTCTGACGTCAGGACCGCGCGTGGAATCTGAATTTGAAAGAATATAATTACAGCTTAATAATATAAATATTATTAAGCTGTAATTTGACTGTAATATCAATGTACCTGAACATATTACAAGATAAACCAAATGCACTTCATGGATATGAAAATACTTTACAAGCAAAATAAAATTATTTTAACGTCTATCATAATAAATAGCTAACTTCCAAAAATAAAAATATAAGCATATCTTGAAAGTTGCTATTTTAAATATAACAGGCACTAAATACTTTTACTTAATTGCATATGGTTTATCATGTACTTAATATATTCATGTACATTGCTGGTACAATGATATAAGTCAATTAAAAGCTAATTGTAAGTTCAGATCCTGACGTCAGTGGCGGCTTACTTAATTATAACTGCAATATAAGGGGGATACATCCAATTAATTTTTAGGTACATTGCTCTCATCATCTCTGCCATCCTGATGATCACGCTATATGCACGTATGGACGAGAAAAACAGACCTTTTTGAGATCGTCGGTCCATCTAGCTGGGGGCCGTCCTACCTTACGCTTACCAAGTCGCGGTCTCCACTCTAGGACACGCTTGCTCCATCGGCCGTCGGTCCTTCTGCAGATGTGACCAGCCCTTTAGCTTACTGAGTATTGCCACTTTAGCTTACTGAGTCTGCGAGCTATGTCGGTAACTTTGGTTCTTTGTCGGATTACCTCGTTACGAATTTTATCCTTCAAAGAGACGCCGAGCATAGCTCTCCATAGCCCGCTGTGCGACTTTGAATTTGTGGACTAGTCCCACTGTGAGTGTCCACGTCTCGGCCCCGTAAGTCATAACAGGTAGGACGCATTGGTTAGACTTTAGTCTTCAGGCATTGCGGTATAGGCGAAGCGAAAACGTGACCTAGTTTGCCAAATGCTGCCCAACCCAATTGGATCTTGCGGTTGATTTCTTTCTCGAAGTTGTTTCTACCAAATTGGACAACTTGTCCAAGGTAGACATACTCCCGAACAACTTCGAGCATCGAACCATCGACGTAGATCGGCCCCGGCGTGACATACTCATTAAACATGATCTTGGTTTTATCCAAGTTCATGCCGAGACCGACACCTCGAGAGGCTCCATTTAGGCTATGCAGCATTTCGCTTAACTATTCCAGTGACTCTGCCACGATGACGATATCATCGGCAAACCGAAGGTGTGAGATGTATTCGTCGTTGATGTTAATGCCCCGCCTAGTCCAGTCCAGCGTCTTGAAGACGTCTTCGAGTGCATTGGTGAAGAGCTTGGGGGATATTACATCCCCCTGTCTTATCCCTCGATACAGCTCGATCGGGTTGGTCTTTTGGTCCTGGAGCTGGACGGTCATTGTGGCGGTATCATACAGACATCTCAACAACTCGATATAGCGCCAATCGATGCCACATCGCTGCAGAGCATCCAAAACCGCCCAGGTCGAGTCGAAGGCTTTCTCGTAGTCCACGAAAGCCATACACAGCGGCTGATTGTACTCTTCGGTCTTCTGTACAATCTGCCGAACAGTATGGATGTGGTCTACGGTGCTGTAGACTTTTCGAAACCCGGCTTGTTCCGGCTGGAACTCGTCAAGTCTTCTGGCGAGGCGGTTTGTGAGTACTCTCGAGAACAACTTGTAGACGTGGCTCAGGCGTGAGATGGGTCTGTGGTTCTTCAGCAAGGTTTTGTCACCTTTTTTGAAGAACAGAACCACCGCACTCCCGCTCCACGCTTGAGGTGTTAAGCCCTGGTGGATGACGGAATTAAAGAGACTCGCTAGCTTGTTCAGGATTGGAGTCCCGCCTGCTTTTAGGAGCTCAGTGGTGATTCCGTCATCGCCTGGCGACTTGTTACTTTTGAGCTGCTCGAGAGCCACTCTGACCTCGTTCTGGTTGACATCAGGGATGTCTTCCGTGTCGTGGCGTGCTAGTGGGGCTCTGTGGTCGTCAGCGCTGGGTCTCGAGGGTTTAGCCATCCGTGATGCGTACAGGTCTTTGTAGAAACTCTCAATTTCCTACCTAGCTGGCGAGCGAAGACTTTGGTGCCTCTGTTCTGTTCAATCGCAGCCGCGATGGTGCGGGTGTTGGAGCAAAGGAGGTCACGTCGCACCAGCTACCGGATCTTCCGGTTGAAGTTCCTGTCATCCGGCGAAAACGCCTGCGTGGATGACATTTCCCGTCTCTGCCTCATAACTTCGAGAGTCTCGAGCGAGAGTTTAGACTCTGTTACCGCTTTTGTCGGAAAACACCCTTCGAGACACATCCTGTAGCGTTTTGACCACTGTGTCGGTTTTCTCGTCAACATTGCCTTCGGTTTCCAGCAGGTCGAAACGATTTTGAAGCTCCAGTTGGAACTTTTCGGACCCTAAAGCGATTTGAGGCGCAGTAGGTCTGAGAGTAGACCTCATCATGCGACGTCTTTCGGCCTTGAAGTTTATATTTAGAGCGCCTCGGACAAGTCGGTGATCGCTGCCGGTATTAAACCTGTTGATCACGGAGACGTCTCTAAATATAGACTTCCTGTCAGTCATGATGAAGTCTTATCTCGTTCCTCGTCACAGTGTCGGGGCTTAGCCATGTCTACTTTCTATGAGGCTTCTTCTTAAAGAACGAATTCATCAAGAAGAGCCCCTGCGACTCCAGAAAGTTGATCAGCATCTGCCCCCTGTGGTTTCGGCGCCGCACGCCGTGGGGTCCGATTATCGTTTCGCCGCGTTCTTGTACTCCCACTTTGGCATTGAAGTCCCCCATAACAACGTTGTAGTGAGCCTTGGTGGTGCCATGTAATGCCATGGCTTCGGCAATGTCGCCGCAGTATGTCGAGGTCGGCGCATATACCTGTACCACCTTCAGGGTGTACCTGTTGGTGATTTTAATTATGAGGCACGCTACCTGTGTCGACACACTGCTGACTTCCACAACGTTGTTAGTGAGAGCTTTGTTGACCAGGAAACCGACACCGCCCTGAGAGGGCCGATCACCTTCCCGAAAGTAGAACAGGTGGCCTGACTCAAGGGTTATCGTGTCCTGGCCCTGTCTTCGGACTTCGGATAACCCCAATATGTGCCAGTTTATGCGACCTAATTCTACCTCGAGTTCAGTAAGGTGTTGGTACAGCCGTAGAGAGCGTCCATTGTACGTAGCCAGGTCAGGTGTTTTTGGTAGCCTTGTGTCGTAGCCCGGAGATTCTTCGCACCCCCTGCCCCGCTGTTACCGCGACCGCTGCCGTGGCATCGGACAGCGGGACTACCGGGAACTGGGGGCCTTTGCGTTTTGTGTCTTAACATGTTAAGAGGTTTTTGGCCTACTATACCACGCTGGCCAGACGGGTTGGTATAGGGTTTGTTTAAAATTTTCCTTTTCTGGTCGTTGATCGGATGACGTTACTACCTTTGCTGGACTCTTACCACCAGCCTAGCAAAAGTATGGCTACTAGGGCATTCTAAGTTTTTCTTTCGCTTCCCGCCCAGTAAGGAAGGTTATAATTAGGTTAATATTACGTTTATAACTAAATAAATTTCAATGTCAATTAGAGTACGATTAAAGTATAAAATTGATTGATCATCATTAGCCTATAGCAACCTTAAAATTGATAATTTCTATAAAAATGTCACGATGCGTTCTCATAGATTTGTCGGATAACACGTCTGGGGTCGTTAATGAGAACAGAAACTACAATAAATAGATTTTACATTTTTTTATTGCTATGTATAAATCACTTTTGAGGCACACTCGTGGAGGAGCTCTTCGAGTCGCGGATTGAAGCGGATCGCCTGCGTTTGATTTCTTCTTGGCGGCGTACCTGGAAAAAATAAGAAATCTAGAAGCGTACTTGTAATAGAAACTAATTGAAATCCCAAACATGTAAAGCAGTGACGAGTAGTCGACAGAAGTAGGCTAATGTAAGTAGACTATACTAGTATTTGACTAAGTAAACGTATTCGCACGGGCGCTTTTTAACGCGCTTTTTTTAACAAATAGCTTCACCGACCACATCCGATCGGCTGTCAGTGATCGTCTAAGCAAGTCGAGGCGGAAGATCTCAACCTCAACCGCTATCGACTGCCGGACGATGTTAGGGATCTCATTCGTTCCAAGAATGCCTAAATCCGAGCGCACGACTCTTACCCCACCGAAGCCAATCGAGCCCGGATGCGCGCTTTACAACGAGAGGTAAAGCGTCGTGTCGCGGAGGTCCGGGAGGAACGGTGGCGTGACTTCCTAGAGGGCATCGCGTCATCGCACCTGACCTACTGGCAGCTGGCGCGTAGCCTCAAAACCGACTCCAAGACTGGCATGCCCCCGCTGTCCCGCCCTTCAGGCGCACCCCCAGCCTTCGACGACGACGAAAAGGCCGAGCTTCTCGCCGACTCCCTCGAGAGCCAGTGCACCCCGAGCTCTCAGTCCGTCGACCAGTCCCACGTCGACGCGGTCGACAGGGGAGTCGAGCGCAGGGCATCCCTCCCCCCCGCCGATTCCTTACCTCCTATCACCCAAACGGAGGTCGAAGATCTCATTAGGGGTCTCAAAACCAAAAAAGCCTCCGGCTCTGACAGCATTTCGAATCGCGTGCTGAAATGCCTGCCGCCCAACTCATCTGCCTCTTAGTGGCCATATTGAACGCCGCCATGACGAACTGCACCTTCCCCGCTAAGTGGAAGGAAGCAGACGTCATAGGCATTCCCAAGCCCGGAAAACCTCGTAATCTCCCCGCGAGCTACCGCCCTATCAGTCTTCTCAACTCCCTGGCTAAGGTCTACGAGCGCCTACTTCTGGCGCGGCTCAAAGACTTTGTAGTGTCCAGGGGTATCCTTATGGACGAGCAGTTCGGCTTTTGAGCCAAACACTCTTGTGTCCACCAAGTGCACCGCATCACGGAGCACATCCTCTCCGGTCTTAACAAACCCAAACCAGTCTACACGGGCGCCTTCTTCTTCGACGTCGCGAAGGCATTCGACAAAGTCTGGCACAACGGCTTGATCTACAAGCTCTACCAAATGGGTGTGCCGGACAGACTCGTGCTCATCTTACGAGACTTCGTGTCAAATCGCGCCTTCCGATATCGCGTCGAAATGACGCGCTCCACTCCCCACTCCACCTGAGCTGGAGTCCCGCAGGGCTCAGCTCTCTCGCCCCTCCTGTTTAGCTTTACAGGAACGACATTCCTCGTTCGAGTAAGGCGCATCTAGCCCTATTCGCGGATGATACCGCTCTCCACGTCTCGCATAGGAATAAGGGTTTCATTACCAGAAACCTTCAGGCAACCGCCAATTCCCTAGGGAATTGGTTCAGGAAGTGGCGTATTGAGGTGAACCCGGACAAGAGCGCTGCGGTTGTGTTCGGGCATTCGCGCATAGCGTTTAGGTCGCGTCGTGCGTGTGTCTAGAGGAGATAAACAATGCCCTCTAACGTAGTGAAATGTGCCAATTGCAATGTAGTTATAAACGAACTACTTGCATTTGTGAATAATAAGATCTCTGTAATGGACGATGAGAGTATTAGTAAGATCTGTATATTAGTAGTAGCCTTCTCGGAAAGTGATATTTCAACAGCGAAGAATTTGTTATTTAATTCGTTGCCAACTAAGAAGCGCAAGATAATTCGTAAAAAAGATGGCAAATCACTCAAGAGATATAGACGATATCATCTGCCTTTTAAGAGACGCGGATTCAGAAGATATTCCTGTATTTGTTGCCCGGGAACTGGAAAAACTACCCCCTGTTGTTTTTGACCATGTATATGTCACGAGACTTTTAAAAGATATAGTCAGGATGCAACAAGACATCAATATGATCAAGAAAGAGTATGTAAGCACGGAGCAATTAGATCTATTAAGGTCTGAAATCAAGAAACTGAAGCCCGCGTCAGTAATAAACGATGATTTACGTAACGTAAACCAAAGACGCGAAGCTTGTTTACTTGATAGTTTTGAGGGCCAAAGTGGTCCTATGGGATTGCCTCCCATGCCAAAAGAGATTGCACATCACGATTTATCGTTCCAAGAACCAAGTTATCGGGATATCGGGCAGAATTTTTTTTCATCTGAGGGTAGTCGCTCTCCGCCACAACTCGATAAAAGTACGCGACGAGAAACACAGGCGCTTACGATGACTCAACCGGCTCAGCTGAGCGAACCGCCTACAATGCCCATTGCTACCGTAAACCGGTCCGATAAGAATACGAGACACACGGCTGCCCCGCTTGGCATCTATTCTACGAATTCGAAAACGAAAACTATAGCAGAAATAGTGCGAGAAGGCGAATGAAAACCACAGACTCAGACTCAGAGTGATGATTGGATTCGTGTGCAAAGAAAAAGGACACGTAATCGTTTTGTGGGAAAAAGAGGAAAAGCTATTTTAGAGCCTGGGCATAATTTTAGAGCAGCAGACATTAGGATTCCTATTTATATTTATAATGTAGCAAAGGGAGTGACCGTGTGTGATATAACAGCATATGTTAAGAAAAAGATTAGCACCGATGTTAATGTAGAAAAGATGAATATGAAAATGACAAAAGACTATTGAGTCCATATGTATGAAATATATATACCAAAACATAAATTAGAACAAGTTATGTCGGAAGATTTTTGGCCAGAAGGAGTTGCCTATAGGCGATTTATTGACTTCAAGTACCGTGGAAAAGGGAATGTTGCTAGGGACGGTGTGATTCAACAGAATGACTCATGATTAGTAAGATCAAATTAGTAACTTTTAACTGCAAAAATGTAGTCAGATCTGTGGAGTGTGTGCGTAGACTATGTCGCTCAGCCGACGAGTCGCACTGCAAGAAACTTGGCTGCTGCCCCATGATCTCGCTTTCCTGGGGAGCATCGACAACGATTTCGCCTATACGGTCACCTCTGCTGTTGATACATCGGCCGGCGTGCTACGTGGAAGGCCATATGGTGGAGTGGCATTACTCTGGAGGAAGACAATGTTTCCCACAGTAACTATAGTGAAGTGTAGTAGTGTACGGCTTGCAGCCATAAAAATTGCGCTCGGCGAGCGTTGTATTATGTGTTTCTCAGTGTACATGCTCACAGATTCTAGTGAAAATTTGGTAGAATTTACTGAATGTCTTAGTGAGATGTCTGCCATCATTGAGTGTCATAGTGTGGAGTCAGTGTTTATGCTGGGGGACTACAATGCACACCCTGGTGAGTCTTTTGAAAAAGAACTTTCGTCCTTTTGTTCTGAGCAGATGTGGTCGTGTGTGGATATGGACTTGTTGCCAACAGGTAGCCACACACACACAAGTGACGCACACGGTTGTTGCCGCTGGCTCGATCACTGCCTAGTGACTAGTGCCGCCCGTCTTCAGTTTGTTCAGTATCTATTATTTACGACACCTATTGGTCTGATTACCCGGTAATAATTGATTGTAATTTTAATATAATAAAATCAAAGATAGTGTAAATAGAATAATTAAATAATTGTGTAAATGGAATCACATGGGGGGAACGTGATAATGAGCAAATATCAAGGTATCATAGTGAATGTCATTCCAGATTAAGAAAATTAGATTTTCCAATGGAATTTGCGAAATGTTGCGATGGCATGTGTAGTACTGAATGTCACAAAGTATTGATAGACAAAATGAATAACAATATCATATGTATACTGTCTGAGGCAGCAGTTAGTAGCCACAGTGTAAGAAAAAAGCGAAAAGGTAAATACATACCCGGTTGGAATAAACATGTTCGCGACGCACACGGCAAGGCCCGACTTTGTTTTCAAATGTGGTTACAGCATGGCAGACCTGAATCGGGCTTTTATTATAACGAGATGTGCGAATCAAGGCGTATTTTCAAAGCAAAATTAAAATGGTGTCAAAACAATCAACACCAAATAAAAATGAACATAATGGCCAAATATCATAAAAATAAGAAATTCGGCCAGTTTTGGAAAAACACCAATAGAATGAATCATAAGTCGAGTCTACCCGTGAGCGTGGCTGGTGCTCATGAACCGAGTGATATTGCCAATTTATTTAGGCAGCACTTTAAGGTGGAGTCACCATTGGGACCGACGCTGCCGGTGTCCGATGCTAAGTCGTCCCGCTCTCAGCGTAGTGTGATTTTTACCGCCAAAGATGTAGCGAAAGTGATTAAGGGCATGGTGAGAGGTAAATCACCGGGACACGATAATCTCAGCATCGAGCACGCAGGAGTTCACTTGCCAAGAGTTTTATCAATGTTTTTCAATCTGTGTATTGGGCATTCTTATGTACCTGACGACTTAATGCGCACGATAGTAGTACCCATTACAAAAAATAAAACAGGAGACTCATCTGATGTGTCTAATTATAGGCCGATTTCTCTTGCTACGGTGATTGCCAAGGTACTGAATAGTCTGCTTGGTAAGCGATTGGATAAGCACGTCTCGCTCAATGATGCACAATTCGGTTTTAGATCAGGTCTTTCCACGGATAGTGCTATCCTGTGCCTTAAGCAGACTGTTCAGTACTACACTTCTAGGAAGACACCAGTGTACGCTTGTTACCTAGATTTATCAAAGGCATTTGATCTCGTATCCTATGATATACTGTGGAACAAAATGAAGACAGAGACTGACCTGCCTGATGAAATTGTATTGCTTTTTCGACATTGGTATTGTAACCAAAAGAACAATGTAAGATGGGCAGGCACATTATCAGAAAAATATAAACTGCAATGTGGTGTACGGCAGGGAGGCTTGACCTCTCCTACGTTGTTTAATTTGTACATGAATAGACTGATTGATCGGCTCAGCGGTACCGGTATCGGTTGTCATATAGACGGAGTCTGTATCAATAATATTAGTTATGCAGATGATATGGTGCTGCTGAGCCCGTCAAGTGGTGCTTTGAAAAGATTAATAAGCATTTGTGAATCTTATACAGTGGCTCAGGGAATTAAATACAATGCTGTAAAAAGCGAATTTATGATATTTAGACCTGATCACAAGCGATACACTAGCGTGCCGCGTATAATGCTTTGTGGTACTCCCTTAAAGAAGGTTGAGCGCTTCAAGTATTTAGGCCACTGGGTTACAGAAGATTTAAAAGATAATGAGGATATTGAAAGAGCGAACAGACAGCGACCTCCCCGGTCGCTGTCTGTTCGCTGTGCTATGTTGGCCCGCAGATTTGCAAAATGCACCAAGCAAGTCAAAATTACGCTTTTTAAAGCGTATTGCCAAACATTCAGTACGTGCGGTTTGTGGGTAGACTACACGCGGAAGACATACAGCGACCTACGTGTGCAATACAATAACGCGTTCAGTGTACTGATGGGGCTGTCGCGTCACTGCAGCGCCTCCTCTATGTTCGCGGAGGCCCACACAGATAGATTTGTTGCCATCATGCGCAAGCGCTGCGCCTCTCTACTCCAAAGGATACGCGACAGCCCCAACACCATCCTGCGCACGTTGGCGGACCGGTGGGAGTCACCGATGCTAGCCCACTGGCTACGACTGCATGCAGTCAAGTAACTGGTTTTTTTTTTTACTGGCGTCGTTGGGGACCACTGATCTAAACAAATGTATAATTTTAAAATGTCACTAACAATATTTTTAAGTTTTAATTGTTACTAACCAGTGTATGGATTTCTGTTGTCCGAAATAAATGTATTTTTATTATTATTATTTACAAAACTTGCGTTCGACCCATCATGACTTATGCGTGTGTTGTGTTCGGGCATTCGGCCCCCTCTCACATCGATAAACTCCAAGTTCAAAACCGCTTCCTCTGTAAAGCCGTAGGAGCCCCCTGGTTCGTACGGAATGTCGATCTCCACTCCGATCTAGGTCTCGAACCTATTCGCGCCTATATTAAAAAGGCGACAACACGACACTTCGCGAACGCATCTACCCATGCGAATCCGTTAATCGTAGCCGCCGCCGACTACGATCTCCCCCCCAACCCCTGCCGCCACCGCCGACCGCGACATGTTCTCACCGACCCCCCCGATGCTTTGTCATCCATTCTTTCCGCTCAGAATACGGGCGACGACGACGTAGTCGTAGATCCCCTCCCATAGCCGGCGGTTGACCGGTGCACTTAGTAGTGCACCCGTCCCCCTACAGCGACTGTCCCAACCGAGGGCGCCTCTTCGAGGCGCCCTCGAGTATATCGCCTCTTGCCCTTCTGGCTGGCTAGAGCGTAGTGGTTGCACGCTCGCCTTTAAGTCCGGTGAAGCTGTAAAGGCCTCGCGGCCAACAGCGTACATCACTCACACACACACATTTTGTTGGTTTCAAACAACAGCTCGCATTACTGGATTTTTCAAAACCTCTATGCGGGTGTGTAGGAAATCGTTGCATTTTGTGGAAACCTCCATGTCCGAGAAAACAATAAGAGAAAAAAACTTGATTTTTGAAGACCTCTGTGTCAGTACAATTCCAGTTTTTGTATTATAACTATAGTCATACTTACGGTGTAGCTGATTTAATACCTTAACCAATACGACACATAAGCCAAGGGGTAAGACACAGCACATTACTTTCACAGCTCAATATGATAAACCACAAATGAATTGTGATCCTATGATACCAGCTGTCAATGTACACAAAAAAAACCATTGCATGCTCCTACCAATCTTCCAATTTCCAACAAAAATAAACCACAGAAATAATAAGCAGAAAAATTACCCAAAGATATATAAGCTAAGTTGCACTAGTTAAGTTTTTTAGCTAAAGAAAAATATAAACACCGTCACGCCTGTATTCTCCAAGTGGGATGGCAGAGGTGGATTGTGTATACTCTAATTTAGCCGACGATGTTAGGTCCTATGAAATAGAGGGCGAGCCTATTGCCACTATATCAGGCACAATGCCAGGCTCTGGGCTGATGCTGGAGATTTCTCTATCGAAAACTTACATTTTGTAAGATTCGAACCCAGAACCTCGTGATCGATTTGCATATTATTCGCCACTAGACCAATGAAGCAGTCTATTAATTTCATCTAACCTAAAGTATCCCACTGCTGGGCAAAGGTCTCCCCCTCTCTACTTTAATGATCTTTATGCCCTATCAATAGTTGCCAATCTGCTTGATATGCTCTATTAATTTCATGGACTTTTAATTGAAGATATATTAACTAATGCAACTAAGCCTTAACTTTTTTTGCGAGTCAACAGTTGACCATACCTTAGATTCCTTCTTTCTTTGAGCCAGCAGCTTAGCGTACTCAGCCTCTGAGGCCTTGCGTTTGGCCAGGCGCTTCTTCTTCAGGGCCAGGCGGTGACGTCTGCGCTGCAGTACCACAGGTGTTACTAGCCTTTGTATCCTAGGGGCCTGTGGGACAACATGCCAATATTAGCAAAGATATAATGCATTCAATGTGACTGCATTTTGGGCCGCTTCCCTATAGCATGTTTGCCTTCGAAACGCTCGAGCCAAGATACAACCTTAATATACAGTAACATCTCCTTATTCGCAGGGTGTGAATATGGAATGGTAATTAGGATGGGAATGTAGGAGATGCGTTCCAATGTTCCAAAAAAAATAAAAAAAAGCCAAAATAAAATCAATTTAATGAGTCTTCAACAATATCTATTAATAATAATTGTCAGGTTTAGGTAAGATATTAAAGAACTTAGTATTTTTTTTACGCATGGGAACTACTTTTCTACCCTCTTACTTGACATGATAAATTGAGAACAAAGCAAAATAGACACGTGTTATTCCATCAAAACTACATACAACGATTGACAAGTTGAGGAAATAAAACACCGATTTGTAAAAGTCGTCTCGGTACGTGCAGCAGTACTCAAAGGATGCTGAATCATTTTAATATACCGACTATGTACGCGAATAAGAAATTTTTGGCGAGAATATAGAAATTGGTCGCAATTTTTCAATCCGCGAAGAGTGAAAACGCGAATAAAGGAACCGTGAATAAGGAGCTTTTACTGTACTCAAATTGACCGTGTTTTATCTTAGCGCCTGGAAAACTGGCAAGCGTTTTGTTTCTACTTTGATGTCGCAATCGATAACGCTTTGTTCTTACCACGTGACTTTCCCTTGCAAAATGTCATTTCTGTACATTTTTTTCGTTTTTTTTACCAGAAGGCCAATTCTCGGAATTAAGTGTTCAAAATGCAGTTCCGATCTGATCTCAATCTGATCAACTTCACAAATGGTATTCTCTTAACATATTCGAATCCTTCAATGACAATTAGCGAATCGAGATCGGACCGAAAGTTGAAAAACATGTAAACCGTAATCTGGTAACGTTTTGAACTAACATAAACTACAAAATTGGTATTCTCGTACAATAACAAACGTCAAATCTGAGATTGAAATGACACTGAAGCTTGACTCGAATTTGACTGGAGAAACATTGCGAATAGTTGGTTTTACGCATAAAAATAAATTTTATTCTGCGATTTTACGCAATTATTTCACGTAAATTGAGTGGATCCGGCTTGAGGTGGAATTTATCTGATAGCTGCACTACGAGCAGACGACGAAGCAGCGTCGGAAAGACGTAGGTAAAACGTCGTCGTACTTTACGTGATCGTCGTTTCACTGGCCCCTTTTCCATGAGCGATTCGGAGTTTGTAAAAACTCACGAAAGCTCGTGGAAAACCTTATTGATGAGCTGAAGCCCCATATGCCCAGAGAAAGGCGTAACGATGGACTGGATGCTGCTGGGAAGGTTAGTTTTACCTATTACTTACCTATACACAACACATATTTTTACACACCTGAGGTAAATACTCAATATATGCAATATGATAGCCATATATTTATCTATCTATATCATCACGCTAGATTCCTTGTATTGTATATTCTTAAATATTAAAAAATGATTCTAATATTACCTTTTTTCCTAGGTTTTGGTAACACTATGCGAGTGGTTCATAACTAACTTTGGTGGGACACAGCATTTCACATGCTTTGTCACAACCCAGTGTGTCGAGGGCTGTGCAGTAAGTGACAAATGTTTTGAACCGCCCGACAGTGTTCAGCAAGTACGTGAACTTTGACAAGAAAGTCAAGGGAAAGAATTAGAAGCAGGTAAGTTATACTAACCATTGTAATATGAACCTATCTATTGAAATATGCTAATAATACCAAGTGTATGATTTTTGTATTTTAGATTCTATTCCAAATATGGGCTCCCTGGAGGTGTTGGCTGCATAGATGGTACTCATGTCTCTATCATAAAACCTTGAGAACATAAGAAGGCATATTACTGCCGTAAAGGTTATCATTCTTTGCATGTAATGATAATAAGTATAGATTAATTAACATGAAGTAATAATTATTAAACTTTATTATTATTGATTGTTAATAAAAAAAATCTTGCTTTTCAGATTTGTGATGCAGACCAAAATATTCTCTGTGTAGACCCATCCAGCCCGGGAGTACCCATGATTCAACTATTTGGAGGGACCATCCATTAAATGGTTATCCAAATGAGGTCATTGAAAGTGGTGAATCAATTTTTCTTTTAGGTATGTATATGTTTGCAGAAGTCACATTATAAGATAACATCTCTAAACACTGCATAATGTCACTTTTAAATTGCAGGTGATAGTGGGTATTAGTTTGGTTTTACTTGATTGTTACTTTATTGGTTTTACCAAAACATATTGAAGCTCCGAATGTACTATAGGATTTGACCTGTTTAACTAAATCAAATAAGTGCTTATTTATTCATTTAAAACATATCACTAACAGTCTATAATTAAATTATTAATCAACAATGTGTAAACACTTATATGTATTTACTTAAAACACCGTCACGTCTATATTCCCCAGAGGGGGTGGCAGAGGTGTACTGAGTACACCCACGTTTCGCCGACGATGTTAGGTCCCATGTAATAGGGGGCGAGCCTATTGCCATATACCGGGCACAATTCCAGACTCCGGACTCGTACTGGGAATTTTTCGTTAGAAAAACTACATTTGTCCGACCTAGTATTTGAACCCAGGACCTCGTGATCACATCATATGTATTAACTTATTATTATAAAGATAGAATACACTACAATAAATTATTTATACTCACTAATCAACAATGGTTTATCTTTTTAACAAACATTAATCAACAATGTTTAGAATTATTAGTTTCCTAATCAACAATGGTATATATTTATCAATCAACAATGTTTATAAAAGGATGGTTGTAATTTTGCTTTTTTTTCTTGTCTTTCAGGTGTCTATTAGTAGCAAGGCAGCTAGCTGCATTTCAAGCCTGAGATGGCTGCAAAAATTGTAAATGCTTGCTGTGCTCTACACAACGTGGCCAATCAGGCTCAGCTTGGAGTACCAGGACTTCCGGAGCACGACAGTGACGAGATGCTCGTCCCGGCCATACCAGCTGCTGTAAGTACATCCACCGATGACGGGCGCAGCTGTGCAGCAAATAAGCGTGCAAACCCTGTGGGCAATTAAAGATTAATACATTTTCTAAAGACTTGTTTTCAATAAAATTATTTTAGTGGTTATTATATTGTTGGTCGTATACTTACTCAAAATTTACCTGCTTGTATCCTGTTAGGACAAGGCCACTCGCGCCCTCATTCCCATCATTCCCGCCACTGCTAGCATTCAGTTCAACAGTCTATAAACAAATCACACACATTAGAATATTTCAAAATTTCTTAATAGATTTCTACATAAATATTACCACCAATATAATATTTATCAATACATCAAGTGGATTATGCCTGACAGCAGGCAGTGGACAACTGCATCCTCCAATAATGCCAATGAAGCATTCCTCCAGAGGAGTTAAATGGACCTCGTCAGCTGGCCCTCCACCAGTTTTCAGGATTCCCATTTTATGGCTCCTTTGTTTAGCCTAAGTGAGGCTCTTCGAATCGATTGTAGTACTAGAAACATAAAACGGCACTTTATCACTAAGAATAGTAATGTTTAGTAAATCTAAATAATAAATACGATAGATTACTTACCTTTTTCCACTCCTGCGCTGACTTTTGGACGTCTTCGACGTCGGCATTCAAAAAATCAAAGCGCACTGAGCCCACAATTTTGTTGAAAGCGCGTCCCCTTCTTTGCCCCGAACGCGCCCTAGTGCTAGGGACTGGTGCTGCTCCAAGAAATAGAGGAGTAGCTCTAATTAGCGAGGGGTGACATGTTTAGCCATGATATTATAATGGAAAACAATGAGATTCAAAACACTTTGTAAACATCAATTTTCGCGCGGTGTTTTTTTCTTATACCTTATGAATTTTTATGGCCTTGGGTAGTGCGTTCTAGTTCGAGTGCGTGGGGTGGTCGTGCACCTAGATGGAAATACCCATATATTTTCAGACACGTCAAACGAGTAATAAATGAAAACTAAATCAGAATACCCAAAAATATAACGAATTGATTATATTTATAGTAATTTTATTTATTTATACGTTTATATTTCTATTCCTGTGTGAAATATAATTATCAGTTTTTATTCAAAATTACCGACAATTCTGGTACTTGCCTACAAATTGGCAACATTTAATAAGTCTGACATGACAGTTAATGTTTTTTATTAAATCTATGGCAGCTGAGAATCGATAATAGATCGAAATGTCATCGACACTAGATTATACTGAGATTAGACTGAGATGATACCGAAATCAGACCAAACTTTTAGTGTAACAGAATACCAATTGCGAGTCAAATCAAAATTAAATCTCAATTCAGTCAGCATCCAGTTTCAGTATAAATTAAATACGAGAATTGGCCTTCAGGGTTAACGATTGTAGAGAGTCCACTTCGCTACAGCCACTGATGGGCAAGTCTCCGTAACCAGGGAGTGCGCATGAGAAACTATAGAAGCGGCGAGCGTGTATGAGATTAACTGTGAAAGAGAGGGAGGCGAGAGGTCTTTATGGACTCTGTTAGAACTCTGTATACTCTGCCTACCCCGTAAGCAATCTAGGATGGTGGATATCGTTGAGATAGACATCCAAATATTGATTGATTGACATCCAAAGCTAGATATAAATTATTAGGGCATTGTGTCCCGACTGATTTATAAAATTACTTGCTATGGTCAGAGTTGGGCTAAAATGAATTGTAAAAAAAATTAAGTTGCAATTAAAATATTTCGAATATCGTCGCGGCTTATTTTTAGTTTTGACTGCCTCGTTGGTCTGGTGGCAAAGCGCATCGCTTTGTGATCACGAGGTCCTGGGTTCAAATCCTAGGTCGGACAAATGTAGTTTTTCTATCGAAAAATTCCCAGTATGAGTCCGAAGTCTGGAATTGTGCCCGGTATATGGCAATAGGCTCGCCCCCTATTACATGGGACCTAAAATCGTCGGCGAAACGTGGGTGTACTCAGTACACTTCTGCCACCCCCTCTGGGGAATATAGGCGTGACGGTGGTTAAGTTTTCGACATTTCGAGTGCTCCACAGCACCCATGGTCACGAACGGAACTGAGGCGTTTGACGTCCAATAGTCAATGTTATACCGGAGTACCTTAGGGGGATTAATTTAATTGCAGTTGGAATTTCAATTTATTGATCTTGCAATTGTAAAATACGCAACACTGGCTGTGGCTATGCAGGTCTTTATTTTGTAATATCTTTATAAATTATAGATTATTTGATATTCTGATGTATAAGCATAAGTGCTGTAAGTTTCATGAAAATCCTTACAATATTTTTTGCATGAAAGAGTAACTAACATCTATACATCCATTCTCACAAATTTTCGGGTTTATAAAATTACTAGGAATATCAACTTGTGATGTAGATTTTTGTCCAGCACACTGTAAAAGTAGACAAACATAATAAGCCTGAATCTTTACTCTGTACTGTGTAACTTAAAGTATTTAATGTTTTCAAAATAAAATTAACTGAAGACCTATAAGTGGGCATGTCTGTAAGTGTGTAAATCTATTATTCATACAATCGCGCCTCACTTAGCTTTAGTTTTTAATATGTGTGCAGATCAGGGAGTATTCCCTGATTTAATGAAGTTTAGTAAAGTAACACCACTGTTCAAATCCGGCGATAGTAATGATCCGAACAACTATAGGCCAGTGTCTGTCTTGCCAGTGCTCAGCAAGGTGTTTGAAAAGGTAATGCTTATTCAAATGTTAGATCATTTTAACACTAATAACATCCTCCACGATCAGCAATATGGCTTCACCAAAGGACGTTGTACCACCGACGCCGGTGTTACCCTAATAGAGCATATATTTGATGCGTGGGAGAACTCACAGGACGCCATTGGCATCTTTTGCGATCTATCGAAGGCATTTGATTGCGTTGAACATGAAACACTATTGCTTAAACTAGAGCACAATGGAATCCGTGGTAGAGCGCTTAATCTTTTAAAATCTTACCTAGGAGACAGACAGCAGTGTATTCAAATAATCGAAATTAAATCTCTAGGAACTCTAGTTAAAATGGGCGTTCCTCAGGAATCGATACTGGGTCCGTTTCTATTTTTGGTATATATATACAACCTACCTCAAGTAATTGAAAAACGAGCGAAGGTAGTGTTATTTGCTGATAATACCTCTTTAATTTTTAAAGTAGATAGACATGTACATAACGTTGACGAGGTAAATCACGCTATCCTTCAATTACATAATTGGTTTACAACCAATAACTTAGTGCTTAATAACAAAAAAACTAAATGTATAAGGTTTTCTTGACCAAATGTGAAAAATACTGTTGTGATATTATGTTGAACAACGAGAAACTTGAGTTTATCAATGATACATCTTTCTTAGGGATTACGCATGATTCTAAGTTACAATGGGGCCCTCACATTAAGACTTTAGGTAAACGGCTCGGTGCCGCTGCCTATGCCGTAAGAAAGATCAGACAACTTACTGATGTGGACACAGCGCGGTTGGTCTATTTCAGTTACTTTCATAGTGTCATGTCTTACGGTATATTATTGTGGGGTAGGGCAGCTGACATTGAGACAGGCAGATTTTTATCTTGCAAAAAAGGGCTATAAGAGCCATCTATAACTTAGGTAGTCGCGAATCTCTCAGAGAATTGTTTAAAGAAGCCAATATTATGACGGTCCCATGTCAGTATATTTATGAAAACATAATATATACAAGAAAAAATATAGATCTGTTTAATCAGCTAGGCGATAGGCATTGCTGTGTGTGTGTGTGTGTGAATGATGTACGCTGTTGGCCGCGAGGCCTTTACAGCTTCACCGGACTTAAAGGCGAGCGTGCAACCACTACGCTCTAGCCAGCCAGAAGGGCAAGAGGCGACATACTCGAGGCGCCCTCGGTTGGGACAGTCGCTGTAGGGGGACGGGTGCACTACTAAGTGCACCGGTCAACCGCCGGCTATGGGAGGGGATCTACTACTACTACGTCGTCGTCGTCGCCCGTATTCTGAGCGGAAAGAAGGGATGACAAAGCATCGGGGGGGTCGGTGAGAACATGTCGCGGCCGGCGGTGGCTACGATTAACGGATTCGCATGGGTAGATGCGTTCGAATCCGTTAATCGTAGCCACCGCCGACTACGATCTCCCCCCCGACCCCTGCCGCCACCGCCGGCCGCGACATGTTCTCACCGACCCCCCCCGATGGGCATTGCTATAATACGCGACATAGAAATAAATTAGATCAACCGCAATTTCGTCTGTCAAAGGTTCACACTTCTTTCATGGGGTACTGTTAGATTTTATAATAAAATTCCTCTTGACGTCACTAAACTTAGTGACAATAAATTCAAAGCTTGTATTAAACGTACGCTTAGTAAACAAGCTTATTATACGCTAGCCCAGCACTGAATTATTTCCCCAAAACATTACATGTCAGCATATAGTTGAATTCTTTGACACGGCCCTCACTTGTAACTTGTCGCAGTACAACAGTGAACGTAATATTAATAGAAGGTTACTAGATTTGGTGTTCTCTAACGACTTAGTGTCTGTTAATAAATGTGACTGCCCGCTGGCAGTGCCTGTTGACCTTCACCATACACCTTTAATTGTTCGTGCCGATTTTGTCGAGATTCATAAACTTTGTGCCACATCAACTAAAAGGTTTCTTTTCCATCGGGGTGACTATTTATCTATTAGTGCCGAACTAGACAAGGTGGATTGGGCAGAGTTGTTGAGTTCAAAACCGCTGGATGATGCTGTCAGTACCTTTTACGATAAACTATATGACTTCAGGGATAAATATATCCCGACAAAATCAGTACGTCAGTCTTCACATCCACCTTGGTATAATTCTGCTTTAATCAAAATTTTAAAAGAAAAATATAAATATCACAGGAAGTACAAAATATATGGTAATTTATCAGACTATCACTCATTTTCAATACTACGCAGTAGAGCTATAGAAGTAGAAAGATCCTGTTTTGATTCTTATATGGAGAGTATTGAAACCTTAATTACAAAAAATCCCAAGTCTTTCTGGTCTTATGTCAAAAATAAAAGGAATAGCAGTACCTTCCCCAACGTAATGTTCTATGGTGACCTATGTGCCACTACAGGTGAGGAGATCACTAATTTATTTGCCACCTATTTCCATTCAAATTTTCAAGAACGCCCCTCATCTCTTGATGCTGGCACATCCAGTGAGCCTTGTCTTGGTGTTGGTTTATCGGGCATTAGTTCAATAGAGGTATCACATTCTCGAGTTTTAGAGTTATTGAAGTCCTTGGACCTCAGTAAGTCTGGAGGCCCCGATCAGATACCGCCAATATTCATTGTTAAATGTAGTGACAGCATTGTCATACCTCTATGTATATTATTTAAGAGATCGCTATCCGAGGGTGTAGTACCTAAACTTTGGAAAACTGCTTTTGTTACACCGATTTTCAAAAAGGGAAACAGATCGAACATGAGAATTATCGGCCAATCTCTAAGATATGTCTGTTCTCGAAAATCCTAGAGCGAATTGTGTACACTGATGTGTACGCAGCAGTAAAAAGTTATCTGGGTGATGAACAGCATGGTTTCCTCAGGAAGCGCTCTACTACATCTAATTTAATCTTATCGCATGAATTTATTTCTGAAGGAATGGCGCAACATGCACAAGTAGACGTAATTTACACTGATTATAGTAAATGTTTCGATCGTATTGACCACAGAATGCTCCTGAAAAAATTGACTTTAGCTGGAATACACGGAGACTTATATCGTTGGTTCTCTTCATATGTAGAGAAAAGGACTCAGGCCGTGGTACTTCTTGGATATATTTCTGGCTGGTGCCCTATTCCATCAGGTGTGCCTCAGGGCTCTATCCTGGGACCTCTTTTATTCACATTATTTATCGCTGATATCAGATATTGTTTTGAACACTCCTATATCTTACTTTATGCTGATGACATGAAGATTCATAAAGTAGTGAGAAATATTTCTGACACACATCTGTTACAAGCTGATCTTGATAGATTCCAAGACTACTGTTTTCTTAATAAACTCCAACTAAACGTCTCTAAATGCTTCCATGTTACTTTCACGCGGCAAAAGTCTATAATTGAGTCAGTCTATACTCTTTCCAACTAAAACGTCAGTAAAGTCAACAATATTAGGGATCTAGGAATTATACAAGACAGTAAGCTCCTCTTTGACCAACATATCGAGGGCATTGTCAATAAAGCATCAAAAGCTCTAGGATTCATTATGAGAGCTACGGCATGTTTCCGCTCGCTTAAGCCTATTAAGATCCTATATTGTTCATTCGTACGCAGCCACTTAGAGTATGCATCTTAAATCTGGAACCCTCAATATGAAATTTATAGGTCTCGTATTGAAGGTATTCAGAAGAAGTTTCTAAAGTTCCTTGATTTTAGGGCTCAGCAGTGCTCAGATGACTACACACATCGTTGCAGAAGGTATCACTTCCTGCCACTTTACTGTAGACGTCAAATTAGCGATATATGCTTTTTAATGAAAATTGCTAATGGCTCAGTAGATTCTGTAGAACTTGTATCCAAATTAGAATTCAATACTAATCAAATTGGTTTTCGACAAAGGCCATTACTGCATGTACCTTTTGCTGTGGCTAATTACAGACGTAACGCGTTTTTCATACGAAGTGCAAGTGACTTCAATAAGATACACCGGGACTTAAACATAGATTTATTCTGCTCCAATATTAGTACAGTAAGAAGGATATTAGCGAAACATATGTTTTAATATAAGGTAAGTATATATACTTTTTTTTTTCTCGCTATTATCTTTAACCTAAGTTACTTATAGTTGCACCTATCTATCTATTTATTTATTTTTGTCTGCGGCACGCGGCTGTCAAACTGTAGTATGCCTTAATAACTTAACCTTGCCTTAAAAATATCTACACTTAACTATAATTTAGATATTTATGTGTTTTTGCCACTAGTTTGTTCTACTAAGTTTTTTTTTTTGTAAATAAGTAGTTTTGTGTTTGACTGTAGATTGTTGACCACTAGTTTCTCGAACTATGTTTTGCGAATTCCTAGAATAGAACACAGCTCGTTTTTTATCTTATTATCTGTTTGTAGAAGCTTGTAATTAGCAACTTGTATAACATGTTACATTACTATAGATTGTTATTAGTCTGTAAGCTTCTCTAAAATAATAAAATAAATAAATAGATGATTATTTAAAAGACAAAAATACTTGGATATGGGCTGTTCCAGCTCCACTTGATTGAATATGGACAACTAGTTATTATTATTTAATATTCCCTCTCTTCCTTCTATTAATTTAGTAAAATGTTTCTTTTTTTTCTCATTTCTTTCTCTGTAAATGAGGGAACCATGTAGCCATTCACATGAATAGTATAATTTGTATAATTTAACTTAGACCTACCTGATAGACCAGCCTACATCGTTCTCCCATATCCCACAACAAAATGTAGATGGAAAAAGAAAATGTAAAAATACTATTTTAAAAGAGTAACCGTGGAGTTTCTTGCCCTTCTTCTCCACAGTAATGACATTCCGAAGTGGTGGTAGAGTCTTTGTTACTTTTCTGACGATTCATAAATACTGTAATGGTTTACATGAATAAAAAATATTCTGATTCTGAATCTTCTGCTCGGCGCTGATATAATTTACCCTGATGCTGCTGTTCTCAAGTCTTTAGAAACTTGGAAACAATAAATATATCAGGGAACATACTTAAACATCAGTTGATATACCAAATTAGTTTGATGATGTTTCATAACAACATTTTTTAAATTGTATTATGGTTCAAAGACTGAAAGCGATGCATGAAGGTGTACAAATGGGTGACTTAGTGGTAAACCATCTACTTTATGCAGATGACGCGGTTTTGATAGCGCCAACAGCCACTGATCTGCAAACACTAGTCACAGTTATGAAAAACGACTGCATGATCAATGGCTTACATTTGAATGTGAAGAAAACCAAGATTATGGTTTTTAAGGGAAGAAACCAGAACGAATGTAAGGATTGTGGTTGGTAACGATGTGCTAGAGCAAGTGAATGAGTTTGTATATCTTGGATGCGCCTTCAGTAAGGATGGGAAATACACCGCTGACATAGAGAGAAGAGTGAGTGCAGGGAACAGAGTGAATGGTGCGATGGGAAAGCTACTCGGGAGCCGGCACTTAAGCCATAAGGCGCAGCTGGCCATACATAACGGAGTTCTTGTCCCAACGCTGTTATATGGTAGCGAGAGCTGGGTATGTAAGAAGGAGAATGAAAGTAGGATAAATGCTGTAGAAATGCGAGCTCTGCGGAAGATGTGCGGAGTGAAGCTGACCGACCGCATTAGCAACAGCATAGTAAGACAGCGAGTAGGTATGAAAGATAGTATCGGTGTAAATATGAGAAAGGGCATGCTCCGCTGGTTCGGGCATATAGAAAGAATGCCAGAGGAAAGAATGACAAAACAGATATACAATGTGAAAGTGGAAGGATGCAGGTACCGGGGAAGACCTAGACTATCTTACCACGACCAAATAAACCGAGTCTTATCTGATGGAAAAGTCAAGAGTCTCCGTAACCGGCGAGCGTGTATGAGACGAACTATGAGAGTCGAGGAAGCCAGAGAGGTATGTAAGGAAAGAACCTGTTGGAACTCTGTACTCTCTGCCTACCCCGCAAAGGATCTGGCGTGAGGTTATAGATAGATAGATAGATAGAGTATTATGGTTGAAAAATACACTTTATAACTTTTTTTTGAGAAAAAAGGTACCCATGTCCGTCGCTCGTTTTTTTTGTAATAAAACAATAAGATTTATTCCTGTGTCGAGGGTGCCTACATACTTGCATTAGGCATGCGTTAGGACGCCTATATAATAGCAAAATTTTATTTACAATTCGTTACATTTACACTTCTGAACTAGTTTTACTATAGTTCAGAAGTGGGATTCGGATAGAAATATCAATATCACGCCCACTAGGCTTTCAGGTAACAAAGGATAAAGGTAAATATAGTAAAAAAAAAAAATTAAATAGGTGAATCGCATCTTGGTTAATCAAAAAGTAGTGATTGTCGATTTCAAATGACTTTAAAAATGATGATGTATGATCTCTTTTTAACCTATCATCACGCCAGATCCCTTGCGGGGTTGGTCAAGTAATTAATGATTAAATATTATCGACCTTATATTTGTGCACCAGTGCAGGAATATATTATGCATATTTTATTTCTATTGCGGGGACGAATAAGTAATTAAATAACAGTTAAGTACTTGTGTTTGAGAAATTATTGTGCTAATATGTATGAAGACGGTACATGATGCCAAATGAAACTGATGTAGTTATCTTAAATATTCTTGGGTATATTTGTATGTAATGTTAAAAGTAATATAATGAAGACTAAGTTAAGAGACGAGTTAGTATAACATCGGTTTTATGATAATACTGTGATAAATTGTTTAAATGACCGAGGTTAACACAGAGGTACATTTTAGTAGGTACCACTAGCATTTCAGATCTTTTAAATAAGGACGTAGAGAAGCCCGGTAATTTGATATTATTCCACCAGAATATGGATGGATTCTCTTCAAAAATATTAGAGATTGACTTATAATTGAAGAAAAAAACGAAATATGATGTTTGTATATGTGAACATTGGCTTAAATCACACGGAATATTAATCGATTATGACAATTATTCGATCTTAAGTTACTATATTTGAAAGTCCAGGCTGCATGGAGGTACATTAATTTTGCTTAAAGAAAAAAAAAATGTCGAGAGAACATAGTGATATAGTTGGGCTTTCAGTTGAACAGTGTGATTAATTTATTTGTGTTAAGCTGGATAAGCATATTATTGTGTATATACAGAACCCAAAACAGTCAGGATTTTGCTACATTGGAATCTGTAATGGAAGATTTGTCGAATAAAACTTTCATGAGTAACAAGTCGAGAACAAAACGAGTAGTAAATGGTAACATCAAATGAATATTTGAGAAAAAACATGGTACAGCGACAGACTCTCGAGTTTCATTCTTTTAAATTAACTAATGTTTTTCTTGAACCAATAACTTATGCTACATGCATTATAATGGCATATGGAAGTATGGTGACAATGCAATATGGTACCGTAGAGATGGCCACATGATCGTGCCAAAAAGTAGCAAGGATCTCCTCAGTTAAGGATCAGAGAAACCCCCTTTATGATTTTGCTATAATAGGTTGCTTAAAAATAAAAGATCTTTGTAAATTAAAATTATTCATCTGAATTGCCTACTTACTAAGTGGTGTAGTACCACTACTAAGTGGTATGTTTATAGATTTTATTAATAACTAACGTATCCACCCACTGATTTCAGACACGATGTCAATAGATTTTGTAGAAACATCGTAAGTTGGTATCATCGCGCAGTCACGGCGCTGTACAGCGTCAGTGGAGGCGCCGCCGCGGCGTGCGGCGTGAGTGGGGGCGTTCTGTGGCAGAGTGGAGGCGCTGCGCGGTGGAAGTAGAGGCGCAGTAGCGCGTGAATGGAGGCGCTGTACGGCGTGAGTAAAGGGGCTGTAGGACTTGAGTGGAGGCGCTTTATGGCATGTGTGGAGGTGTTCTGCGGCGGAGTGGAGGCGCTGTGCGGCGGAAGTAAAGGGCATTGTAGCGAGTGAATGGAGGCGCTGTAAGACTTGTTGTAGGCCGTGGGTCGTATCAAGAACATAAGGAGGTTGAGTAGACATCATAATGAATATTTTATTGATAAATTGAAATTTGTTATAACTTGAGATGAAGGTATGATTCCTCTGGAGAAGTACACGCACAAAGGAGTCCTAAGACAATTATTAATGTCTTGTACTTCAATGAATTGGATGTGCTTATTTTTGTAAGTTGAAATTTGTTATACATTTATAATGAAGGTATGATTCCTCTGGAGAAGTACACGCACAATGGTGTCCTAAGACAATTATGAGTGTCTTGTATTTCAATGATTTGGATCTGCTTATTTTTGTAAGTTGAAATTTGTTATACATTTATGATGAAGGTATGATTCCTCTGGAGAAGTACACGCACAAAGGAGTCCTAAGACTATTATGAGTGTCTTGTATTACAATGAATTGGATCTGCTTATTTTTGTAAGTTGAAATTTGTTATACATTTCTGATGAAGGTATGATTCCTCTGGAGAAATACACGCATAAAAGAATCCTAAGACAATTATGAGTGTCTTGTATTTCAATAAATTGGATCTGCGTATTGCTGATGAATTGCTATTTGTTATAAACTTAGGACAAAGGTATAAGTCCTCTGGAGAAGTACATGCACAAAGGACTTGTAAGACAAACATGAGTGTATTGTTTTTTAATGAATTGGATATGTTACAGAATAATTTTAAATCTGAAATGTTAATTTATTAAAGGAATCTATTCACAAAAGAGTCATAAGACAAATGCGAGTAAGAGAAATCCGGAGAATTGAATTCAGTGAAAACATTGTGCATTATTATTATTATTTTAAGATTCTTTTTTCTTAAACCAAGCGTGACAGGCTAAATAATTTATTCTAAAGTATGGATGACGATGAAAAAAATTTTCGACAAGTATTTAGAATAATGGCTTTATGTACTAAATTGAATGTATAAGTTGATGTTTTTAGTATATTGAGGCATTGGAGAAGACTTTTAGAGACTACACCGCTTGATAAGATTACTATTGGAACAATATGCACTACGTCTGCTTTCCCCTGTGTTTTTAATTCTAATACAAGATTTTGGTATTTTGTGAGCTCATCAGATGTTGTTGATTGAATATTATGGGGGTTAGGAAAGACTATATCAATAATGTATACTGTGTTACTGTCCTAAACGTGAAGAGATATGTCTGGTCTGATATAATGGATCGCTTTGTCTTTAATTATAGTTCTATCCCAGTAATTTTTTACGTCTTTCTTTTCAGGCACTGTATCTTGTTTAAATTTTATAAGGGTTTTTATGTATAAACTGTATTGGTGGGCCATATGTTGGAGAATTATTGCTGCCACTGGGTCGTGGCGGTGTTTGTAATCAGTTTGGATGAGGGATTTACATGCGCCGGTGATATGTTGTATGGTTTCGGAGGCAGAGTGACAGTGTCTGCATGAATTTGTCGGTAAGTTTTAGTCCTTGATAATATGCTTTTTATAGTAGCGAGTGGCAATAATTTTGTCTTGTATTGCAAGAATGAAGCTGTTAGTCTCTGGAAACAGTTATCTTTTTTAACCGACTTCAAAAAGGAGGAGGTTCTATGTTCGGTTGTATGTATGCTTTTTTTATGTATGTTCAGCGATATTTCCGTCAATTGTGGACCGATTTTGATGATTTTTTTTTGCATTGGGTTCAGTATCGCTCCAAGGTGGTCCCATTTAAATTTCATTGGCATTGGACCTTGGACTTAGAAGATACACCAGGGAACTCCTTAACGACAAACAATAGGCATGTGTAAATTGAGATATTATGGATATTACGTCAATCCTATAGGTACCCTACTATAGAACTAAGCAGTATATTAGCCAACTTCAAAAAGGATGTTCATAATTCGTCCTTTTTTTAAAACTCCTATGCTTATGAACCAATTTTGATGATTCTTTTTTGCATTGGGTTCAGTATAGTTTCGAGGTGGTCCTATTGTAATGTTATTGGTATTGGGCCTTGGACTTTGAATATACAAGAGGGAACTTCTCAACGGCAAACAGCACGAATGTATAGATTCCGTTATTAGTCATTATATTAATCCTGTAGGTACCTTACTGTACAACTCAGCAAAATAATATAATATCGGTATATAAATATTACTAAATAATTCATTCGACACTTAAAATTGTAAAATAAAATTCTTTTAAAAAAAAAGGTAAACCGACTTCAAAAAGCAAAAAATAAATATTTGAAGTCGGTGCCAAGTAACCGACTGCACCAACCAGCACCGACTTCAAATATTTATTTTTTGCTTTTTGAAGTCGGTTTACCTTTTTTTTTAAAAGATTTTTTTCTATCAGTATTCATTTTGGGTGATGCTTCCGATGTGTTGTCATAATTATGTTTATTATACGCTGCAGTCATTTAAGATCTGTGTTTGACCCGAGTTTATGATTCCGAATAAATAAGTGAGTATTTGGATGGCGGCAGTATTATTGGTCTTTATTATATTTCTAGAATTGAGGCATGTTTTTGGAATCTGATTTACGCGATATTAAAATTTTCGTGTTAGTCCTTGCTTTGTTTCCTTCTGCTGGATTTTTCGACACTGATTAAATCCTAAATATTTGTATACACTATAGTCATCCATGGGTTCTATTTGTTCACCAGTACCCAATACGTAACTATTGCTCTCGATTTTACCGATGATTGATGATTTATAACTGCAGGGAGAATTTTTGGGTGATATCTTCTAAGTGAAATACATCGTTTTTATTGCCAGCATAAATTTTAATATCATCCATGAAAAAAAAAGGTGAGAATGAATAAATGATGAGTCGAGTCCATGCAAATTCTAGCAGAATGAGAAGCAAGAGAAGAGAAGAACATAGAGAGGATTGAGTGCCAAACAGAACCAAAGAGGACTGAAAGCATCCCCTTGAAAGATGCCACATCGTATGCGGATCGTTTCGGTAGTAATTGGAATAGAACATTTTAATTTTAGTATGGTTTGCCAATTTTGCATTGATGATTTCAAGAACATAGTAATGGTGGGGTAGATTATATACAGCTGAAGCACTTGTAGAAACCAACTATGGGGAACAGAATCAAAGGCTTTCCTATAATCAATGAATATGCTGTAGATACTATGTTTCTTCCTGTATGCTTCGTTCATTGTGATTGCATCTATTATAAGTTGTTCTTAGCAATCTTTGCTATTTTTCCGGCACCCCTTCTGTTGTTCTGCAAGTATATGATTTTCGGAAAGATTTTTGTAAATTATCTCACTTATGCATGCTGTGAGTATTTTATTTATTATTTGAAGGCAAGTAATAGGTCGATATTTAGATGGATCCTCGGTATTAGTATCTTTAGGTAGTATAAAAGTTTTTCCATGTGTATGATGTACTCTGGCATTGTATGTGGTGTCTGAATAAACGTGTTTAAATGGTTATGCAGTTATGAGTGAGTGGGTGTAAATTGCTTATATCAGAAATAATGGATGTTATCAGATACAGGAGATTTCCAGTTGTGTGCATTTGAGAACTTGTGTGAACGTTTCTATTGGAATATGTTCGAAATGCATATTTGAAATGTGCGCTGTGTTTTCCTTAGCAGTGATTATCTACTCTGCATTTGTATTATTTTGAACCGGATTTTCCCATATCCCAGCCTAAAACTGCCTGAGTACTTCAGGTGAAGGTGTTCTCTGACTTGGTGCATTATTAATACTACTTATATTATGATGAGTTTTAATGCCTCTGTGAATACATTTATTCAAAAAAATATTTTTATTATTAATTGATTTTGGGAAACTACCTCTATTAAAATGATCTTAAGTGAATTTGCTAGTAAAATTTTTACACGGAGGAGTCATAAAAGTATTCAATCTTAATAAGATTTCAAGAAAGCAATTGAAATAAACATGATCAAGCCATAATGCATAAATACATTTAATGAACAATACATTTTTTTCGTATTGTAATCGTACAAGTTGTTGTTCCTTCATTTTATATTGTATTTCGAAAAATAATTGATGGAACAATTAATTTGTTAGATGGCCGAACGTGTTGATTAGAATAGATTTAATTCAAAATGGAATAAAAACAAAGGTTAAAAATAGTATGTATCTATAAATTCAATTTGATTAGAATATATATTTGAACATAGGACAAGAAATGTTGTCTTTTGGCTAGCAAAAATAATATGTTTTTATGAATTCAATTTATTAAGAAATGGTGCCGACTAATTCTGATTTATTCTTTTTAGTTTCTTCAAGGCATCTTCGGAGTTTGGTAGAGTCTAAAAATTGTTACACCTATGTAAGTATTTTGTTGCTTGAATGTGTCAATAAAAAGGTTGTTTTAATATGTCAAGACATTACGAGAGGACTCTGTTATTTTAGAATGGCTGACTGTAAACATTTTATTAATTATATAACTTATTTTTTAATAAAAATAAGTTATATAATTAATAATTATGCCAAAAGAACCACAGATAATTCTGTGGTTCTTTTGGCATAATAAACAATTGGGTCGTTGGCAGCACGGGAGTGCATAAAAAAGGTTGGCTGCTCTGGAGTGACGATTGGATTATGGCGGAATTTAAATAATAGCGTAATTACTAATATTTGATATTGTTAAGAATAACTGGAATGTTTTTATGAAATAATACAGCTACGTTACATTTACACTTCTGAACTAGTTTTATTATACAAGAATACCGCTTGCATTAAATATTTTGGTGGACTTTACCTTATATCTGGGTTTGGCCTTTTCCTTGCCCTCCGTAGTGGGCAGGAGGCGTTTGACAACATAGCGACGCACATCATCCTCCTTGGTCAAGTTGAAGAGCTTGCGGATCTTGGACGCACGTTTGGGACCTAGACGACGGGGTACGTTGCCATCAGTCAAGCCGGGAATTTCCTGTGAAATAGATGATGTAAAATGCCAATTGTATTTAAATGTCACAGTACAGTTATTGAACACACACAGTAAAGTTTCAATAACCTATTAGAGAACTAGCTCTTGTAATAATCGTCTTCTCCAATGCCCTTCTCACCATTCTAATTTTATACACTCTTCTTTCTCTGTCCAATCCATTTTGCTATGGAACGCACTGCCCCAGGATATCAGGATGGCCACAAATCGCTTGTCTTTTAAAAACAAAGTGCAGGATTATCTTCTCAAAGCTTTAGCAGAATGATCTCAATTTTAATTTCATTTGTATTAATTATTATATGTATATATTAGTTACATATATATGGTATATATACCATATATATGTATCTTATTATATTTTTTCTCTCTTTATTTTTATCTTCTATGGATTTGCACCTACTTCACTAGTTTTTACAAAGGCGGACTTAATGCCTCGGGCATTAAGTCCGCCTTTGTACCTGTAGTGCATAAAGTATTAAATAAATAAACTAGTAACTAAAAGGATCCAATAAATGAATAACGAATATTATAAGTGCATTAAACTAGACTTCAATTTTAATTGTAAGCAATTTGTGGACTGGTTTCTTTTAGTTAACTGTATACAAGTTATGTGCTTTGTGTGTAGACATACTATTTTTACAAAATTGGTGTCATATTATGGGCTGATATCAAAAGTTAACATTGAGAAGTAGTCATAGTGCTAATATAGCTTCACTAGAATTTATTATAAGCTACACTTGCTAAAAAGTTGGTAATAGAAATCTTTTCATACTCTAATGTTAAATCATATTAAGCCCCTTCGCACACAGCGTCGTATCGTAAGCGTATCTTAATACGCGCGTAGGACGAGAGCAATACGAGCGCATTGCTCTCGTCCTACGCGTTGTTGTTGAAACAAGTCCGCACACGAAGCGGTGTTGCAGCGAATCCTATGGGATGTTTATTGTCATTACGATAGTCGTAGCGTACTGGCGTAAAAAAAAACTTACGACTTTTATTAAAATGACTGAAAAAGTGATTGAATTTGTGAAACTGGTTGAAGCGTTCCCTTGTCTCTATAATCATTCAATAAGTGAATATTCAAGAAAAGGTGTTACGGACAAAGCTTGGGTAGAATATAAACAATAAAAAATCCTCTTCGTCTGAGAGAAAGTAAGATCATCAATAAATTCATCCAAAACATCTGGTACCGTTGACGCAATGATTTCAACTGAGATCTTACAAAACGATACGTCTACTCGATGATTCGTTTGTAGAACACTGCAGTAGGCCTACTCTTGAAATCAATCCCAATCTCAAGCTGACACGAACTCGAAACAGTTTCAATTTCAATCCGAAAGATATTGGCACTCTTGAACAAATCGAGTGTACTATTGGATTGAAATTGAAATAGAATAAACAATCAAGAACCAGTGTGGCTATATACCACAAAACGTCAACTACCAATATTAAAATATATAATCAAACACATCAAATATAAAGTTTTTTTTATTTTATATCATACATATTTACTTAAATAATGTGTGGTTATATACAAATAATTCTTATCTCTTTTTTATAAGCTTAAAATCGAAAGGATTTTATGTGGTGGCAAAATGAATACGTTGTCATTGCTGCTTGGCATTTGCGAAAAGTACGCTGACGATCACGGCTTGTTGTACAACGTGAGAAAAAGCGAGTGTATGGTCTTTCAGGCCCGAGGCAGATGTCTGGGTAATATACCGACCATCAAATTAAAAGGGTGTCCCCTAAATAGAGTCGACAAATTTAAATACCTAGGTCATGTGTTAACCTCGGACTTGAAAGACGATGTTGACATTGAAAAGGAACGTAGGGCGTTGTCTGTTCGTGCGAATATGATAGCCCGCAGATTCGCTCGCTGTTCGAGAGGAGTCAAAATAACCTTATTCAGGGCATTTTGCACTTCTTTCTACGCGAGCAGTCTGTGGGTCGCTTATTCGCGGGGACAGTACGGCGCCTTACGTGTCCAATATAACAATGCGTTCCGGGTGCTTTTGGGGCTGCCTCGCTTTTGTAGCGCTTCGGGAATGTTCGCCGAGGCGCACGTGGACTGCTTTTTTGCAACCATGCGCAAGCGGTGCGCGTCCTTGCTGCGCAGGGTGCGGGCCAGCCCCAACAGTATCCTTAACGCATTGGCGGAGAGGTTTGACTGTCAGTACTTGAACCACTGCAACATGGTTCATTTACTGACTAATGCATTGTATTAATAATAATGATAATAATAATATTATGTAATGGATCTTGACATCTGAAATAAATAATAATAATAATTGCCTAAATTATTTTGAAATGTGTACATCCCGCGCAAATTAAATTAATTTAAAACTCATTTGCGTTATAGTACTTTGGTAGAGAGAACTATTTTATATAAAATTATTTGCAATAAAGCACTAAATTCAAAGGGCATAATACAGTTGCATACGACGACAGGTAAGTTACAATCTTTTTTAAGTTTTCTGTAACTTATTCACGCAAGATTACTACTCTTAACTATAATTAATTTCTGCCAGGATATTATAATGAGTAGACACCATCATTCCAACAACTGGAGACTCTTGCAGACTTTCTCGTGCAAAATCCGGGAATAGCCAAAGGTCTCCTGCGCACCGCGCATGCGAAACAAGAAACCAAAAAAAATGGACAGAAATTTCTGTACACCTCAATTCGCTAGGTGGTGCACAAAAAGATGGAAAAGGCTGGGCGAAGGTATTGTGCCTGTTCATTATAAATCTAATTTTCATTTCATATTCTATTAAACTTTTTATACACGTTTACATTTTTTAGTACTGGGCTGACAAAAAGTGTGCCTGTAAAAAACATTGTGCACTACACGCAAGATCAATGAGGCGTACAGGCGGTGGTCCCGCGAGGAAATACTCTTGTTGTCACCAATTGACCAGCAGTTGGTGGCAGTGATGGGAGGCCTGCAATTTGCTATTGGAGACAGCCATGTAGCTGTTAATCCTTTCCTAACATCTGCCATTATTACTCCTTCCCCAACATCTGCCACCATTACTCCTTCTACAGCTGTAAGTTGTGCATTTATGTTCAAAATCAAGTTCTTCTTACTAACTGATAAATTTTAATTGTTACACTTGTGGTTATCTGCATCATTGAGACTATTTAAATCCATCTTAGTGATAATTATTTTTAAATCTGTTAAAACATCAATAACAAATTGTAAAGGGTTTCTAAATTCCAACACTAAAATACTGATTGCAGGTTCAAAGTGGTAACTCGTTTAAACCAGAATGAATGAAAATATAGTCATTCTGACAGAGATGGAGAGTCCTAGGGCTCAAGATAGTATACCAATTGAGGAGCCCGATATTGCTGTGCATGCGTCACACAATGAGAGGTTTGTAAAATGATTACACATTATTAAAAACACATATTGTGATTTTCTAGGAATCTCTCTTAAACCAATTAAACATAGTTTTTAGCAACTGACTATATATAAGCATTAGACTATATATAAGGATTAAATAAATTCCCATATTGGATTTATGTAGATTATATGTACTTATTTGTGATAGGCATAATGGTATATTAATTAATATAAAAAATATAATAATTATCCATAATTTTTCCCCAGTGCACACAATACTGCCTGCCTCACAGCAGGGGCTGAGTACAGAGAGATCAAGCAATATCATTACTTGTTCACGGGCTCGTTCAAATTTGCAAAGAGATAAAGAACACTGCAGAAATTGGAAAGAAAAGAGTGGAAGCAGAAATGGCCACAGCAAAGGCACTAAGGGAAGCTGTGGACCATATTTCATCTGTAGCTTCGGCTATAAATAATTTAGCAGAAGCAATAAGGGAATCTTCTCATATTATAGCCGGAGCTATAAGAGGACAAAAAGAATAAATGATTTCTATTATTTTTATAAAGTATAAATTCTATTATTTAATGTGTACTTCCTCGTTGGTCTAGTGGCAAAGTGCATTACTTTGTGATCACAAGGTCCTGGGTTCAAATCCTAGGTCAGATAAATGTAGTTTTTCTAATGAAAATTTCCCAGTATAAGTCCAGTCTGGATTTGTGCCCCGTATATGACAAAAGGCTCGCCCACGGCGAACGGTGGGTGTACTCAGTATACACCTTAGCCACCCCCGCTTGGGGAATTTAGGCGTGTATCTTATATTATTTATTGTTTTCGTTTTTATCATGTATTTTACTTTTCAATTACCTTGATTATATTTATTTTCAAGTATTTTGATGATGATTCTTGTTGCATTTCGTTCAGTATTATATCAAGGTGATCCCATTTTAATTTTTGGCATTGGGCTTTTGACTTGCGAGATTCACCAGTGAGTTAATGAGTAATGAAAAAAACAAGCTATTATTATGAGTATTATGTCAATTCTGTAAATACCTTACTATAGAACTACGCAGAATTATGTATATAGTTAATTATTAAATTTTAATATATTGAGAAAAAGAGATTTGAATAATAAAGTTAATGAAAAAATAAAACTATATAAAAAGCATGAGTTTCATATTTTAAAGTATTTGAAATTTGACAAAAATATATATAATAAAAAAATTAACGATTCGTGGCCGCCCACAGCTCACACACTAAACGTGAACGTGCTTCATGGCCTCTCCTTAACTCTTCAGCTTGTGGCTCCTGTGCATTGGCTTGGTTAACTGACTCCTCCACAGTGGGTGACATGGGAGCATTTTGGGCATAATCAATGGTTGCAAATGCTGTGCAGCACACAACAAGCATTTATTATTTTGGCTGCTCTATTTGGGTGGTAATGTAGAACTCGGTGGCCCAGAAGACACCGCAATCTATTCTTTAGCACACCAATTGTGCGCTCTACAGTATTGCGTGCGATACACTGCAACCGACTGTAATGTTCTTCAGGTGAACCTGCAGCAGCATCTATTATAGCAGTCATCAAATACTCCCTTTGAGGATAGCCTGAGTCACCTGAAAAGTATTAAACAATTAATTAATATGTTTCCAAAGAATTAGGTATCTATGTACCAAATAAATACTTGATTATTATAACATAGACATACCAAGTAAGAAAATTTGTTCTCCTGTATTCAATAATTCCATCAGATGATTTTTGACAAGGTGCTGATTAAAAACAAAACTGTCATGTGTGGCACCCCCAAAAGATGAGTCGACACTTAAAATATTCAAGTCTGCATCGCAAATCTACAATGAATAGAATACATATTAAGTTAATTAGGAATATTTTTGAATTCATGTATGTATGTAAAACAATTCTATAAAAATAACTCAAAGTAACACATTCCTTGAGTGGTAACCTTTTCGATTGTAAAATCGTTCTTCATTTTGGGTTGGTTGTATAATTGCCACATGAGGGCAATCAATGGCACCTATGACCGATGGAATTTTGAATTTTTCATAAAATCTGAAATAAATTATTGATAATTGTTATTCTTTGTTCAATCTAAAGCCAACAGAATGTAGCCACTACCATTTATCATGAGTGGTGGTAAATAACAACAGAAATATATTTTTTACTGATACCTTCTTTTAATAGTCTCTTTCCTGTCCTGTCTGTGGGAATTTAAGCCACTTATTGAGAATTCTATCTGAATTCAGGGCATCCGTCACCTCTTTTAACACCCTCGACACTGACTGTTGTGACATCATCGTCCCATGCGTAGCTCCCACCAAAAGCTGGTAGCTTCCAGTGGCGTAAAATGAGAGTGCTACTAAAACCTAAAATTAACGAATAGGTTAGCAAAATAACACGATATAATGAGGTAAGTCTATACCTTCACCACACTATTCACATACCTTATACCGTGTACATTTGTCGCTACGACGGGTAGGCGTTGGCAAACACGGAACTAAATCCTCGTAAAGCACTTTAAAAAGTTCTTTATTCAACCGATAATGGTTTTTAAATTCCACATCGGTCATGCAAAATGCGTTATTGGCATAACGCGCCATCCTCCGCAAATTTCCTTTTTGCCTTACATCCAAATTATTGGAGCTCTCTAACATATCGAACATGAGCGCCAAGCGGGCCATTATTTTCGATGTATTCGCAATATTTCAAATAAAACAACACACTCGAATACGCAAAAGTAAACTTTTGTTAACTGTGTTACTTCGATCGCAAACTCGATTCCCAACTCGATACGTCAATGTCAAAATCATGTTAAGAGTGCCAAAATAATACACAATCGGGAATAGTCGAATTCAGTTAGTTTCATAAAATTCCATCGTAATCGAGTTAATCTTGCGCTACTGTAGCGTTGAAGAGTACCTACCGATTGCTAAGTTTTCGAACCCAATCCTAAATTTCGAATGAAATCGAGTGTAAGAGTAAGCATACAGGTCTCTTACGCGTTGTGTTGTAACGATACACTTACGATACGACTACGCTTACGACCCGTGTGCGAAGGGGCTAAGTTGTCCACTATTTGAGATCAGAATGGTTTTGGTTGAAGTTGTATGTTGATAAGGCATTGACCAAAATTAATATTTTTGGTAGAATTCTAAACTTATTTTTTATCAAAATTTAATGAATATTTTTAGGAAAGCTACTGAATAAAGAATTCATAGCTTATGCCAAACATCATTTTGCTATACTCTGTCGCATATAATTACCAAGATTTGGTGATCTTGAAAACAGTAAGAACAGGGATACTAATTTTAAACACTTGTTTCATTCAAAATCAATGCTTTTTTACTCTAGGAGGCGCTTATAGTGCTGTGCAACCATGGTGTTCTTACCAATCACCAAGGTTTCACAGCATTCAACTCATTCAGCCTGGGATGGGCGACTGTTTGTGGCACTTTCATATTCAAGTGTCTCCATGCTTCAGAAGGCATGTTAACCCATTGGTCCCAGTTACTACTTAATGTGGTATTCTTTAAGCAGAGTTGGTAGATTTATAGACGGCTTATAGTTCCAAACTCACTCAAACGAATGCTCTGCAGAATTTTGAAAGGGTCTGCCAATTTACGTACTTAGGATCAACACTAACTGATCAAGGGGGATGTGAGATAGAGATACGAAAGAGAATACAAATGTCGAAAAACGCCATGACCAGTCTTATAAATATCTGGCGCGACAAGAACATCTCAAGGGTGACCAAAACCAGACTTGTAAGAACTCTTGTATTCTCCATCTTTCTTTATGGCGTAGAGAGCTGGACTATAAAGAAAGCAGACAGGAATAGAATTGATGCATTCGAAATGTGGTGCTGGCGTCGTATGCTTCGTATTCCCTGGACAGCAAAGCGTACCAATGCGTCTATCCTTAAGGAGCTAAGGATCAAAACGAGGCGTATGCCTAAAGCGGATATTAACCTACTTTGGCCACATAGCTAGGCGAGATGAAGATAGCCTCGAAAAGCTCGTGATAGTGGGTAAAGTAGACGGAAAAAGGCCTCGAGGCCGTTCACCAACACGGTGGTCCGACCAAATACGGGATCTGACAGGAATGTCTTTCAACACCGCTCTACGACATGCCGAAAATAGAGAAAAATGGAGAAGGCTTCTAAACACCTGTGAGAGGGCATCCTCCTGATATTGACACGACCCTCAGCCATGAGGAAACGACCGAGAAGAAGATAGTTCCAAAGGCAGGTGGCCACAAACCTGCTTCCACTAATTCCCACTGGGTCTGCGTGGTGGAGTATGATCTAATCTCTTTTATCTCAATTTGGCCTTTGCCCAGCAATGGGTAGCATAGGCTGATTTTATAATATTACTTTATCAGTATGCATGTGTATTTAACATAATAATTAATACATTACGTCCTAACACAGAAGTCCTGTCCTTTTGACACAAATGCCTCCTCCATAGTCTTCTATCTCATTCTGTCTTTTGCTAGTCTTAACCAACTTTTCTTTTATTCATCATCTGCAGGGCATAAGCCTCCTCCTTTTGCACCATTTTTTAAAAAACTGTGCCAGTCTTCTTTCATAAGTCGTCATAAATCAATGCTAAAATATCAACTAACCTGTTCACCCTTGCGTACAATGACCAGAGCCAATACAGAGAGGTTAGCATCAACAATGCATCCACGGACAGACTTGCGTTTCCGCTCGCCATCACGACGCGGTCTGTAGCAAGAGTGACCCTTGGACATCAACAAACGAACACGGCCTGAAAACAATTTATAATATTTTATACTTATAAAAATAGCAAGGGGGGTAGCCAGAGTTCTGCAATGTAATGAAAGAACCTGTTGGAACTCCTGCATACACCACCAGGGATCTGGCGTGATGATATAGTAGACTAGAAAAAAAAACTATTTTTTTCTAGTCTGGCTCGGTCGCTCCACCCATTGGAACGAGTAGTCCCAGATTAGATCCCCACATGGGATAAATCATAGGGTGACCATTGTGGTATTATTTTGGGTCTGAATATTTGAGCATGTGATTTTCGTGTTTGTAAACGCACCCACGACAGGAATCATGCCTAGTGTGGAGTTTAATTTTTATAGAAAAAATATGAAGTGTTGTGTTGTTACAAGGACAAAAGTTAAACAGAAACAGTTACTTACTGTTGGTAAGAACTCCCTGTTTCATGGGGAAGCCTTGCTTGTCATTACCACCGGCAACGCGGAGTATGTAGCCCTTCCATTCATCGCCTAGCTGATCCGCCTCCACCTCAGCGCCCATGCGCTTCTCGTAGAAGATACGGAGCTTGTGCTCATCAACTACCTCGAACAACTTCTGGCATCCCGTTGCCGGGAAGGAGACGTTCAGCTACAAAAACAAAGTGAGGTTATAAAAACAAATCACATTTTTTTACTGTAATAACACTTTCATATTTTCACTGTAACACAGTGATGGAACTTCAACATCACATGATGAGTGCAAAACGATTTAAAGCTAGCAATAAAGACACAATGCACACATTTTAAGGCATGATAATTCGATTTCCACAGTAGGGAAATCGTAAATCGAAGTTTTTTACAAAGATCGCAATAAGTTTATACTGGATATTAATACTCATAAATTAATTGGCTTTCTTACTATCACAAAGTGTGAATATTTAATATTAAATATATTGAAATTAATAAAAAAACATCTTGAGAACCTTCATGACTCCGGTTAGACTTCGTGAACGTCAGCCATGAAAAAGAAAGACAAAAGAAACGTAGAGCGGCTTATTACGAATGTCAAGACAGGGCCATAGACCATACGAAAAATCTGTGTGGGCCACAGGCATATAGGCCAGAGATGGGCGTAATCAACTACTTTTGTAATCAGAATGACGGTCGATTTAGCGCAGTGGTTAAGGGCTTAGCCCGGCCCGCCCACTGTGTCTAATAGTCGCGGGTTCGATTCCCGCACGGGACAAATCTTTGTGTGATCCACAATTATTTGTTCCGGTCTGGGTATTTGTGTATGTGTATTTTCATGTTTGTAAACGCACCCACGACACAGGAATTAATCCTAGTGTGGGGCAACGTTTTTCTAAAAAATAAAAAAAAATAAAAAAAGATTAATAATCAGATTGAAAGAATCAGATTGAATCTTGATTACTTTTAATCCTGATTACATTCAATCAAGATTACATGTAATCATGCAATTTTGATTACAGTAATCAAAATTACATGCTTACTTATAATTAAGTTTTTTGTTATTTTATTCTAAAAAAGTCAACTCCCGCATAAAGAATAGGTCCTTCGTTTTCGGGAAATCTTAGGGGCCGTTCGCACGAGCGTATTTTTGCAGCGCTGGAAAAAACCGTCGAGATGAAACAAATGGAAAACAGTACATGCGTTCACACGTGAGCGATTTTTTATCGCGACCGATTTTAATCGCGCTTGTTCTACTTTCAACGCTAAACGTCGAGCGTGATCACACTTTGCGACCACGACTCTGACCTGACAGCCTTGAGACGCCATTAAGCCGTGATCACACTTGCCGATTCCGACTCCGACCTGACTGCCTTGAAACGCCATTACAAGGCAGTCAGGTCGGAGTCAGAGTTGGATTCAACTTCACCCGACCCCGATTGCGACCAAGGTTTTTTATGTGATGCAGTCATCGTTATAATAAGTATCAGTGTATTGATATAATATGAAATTGTTGTCGTGTAAAGAAATAATGTGAAAATGAAAGTGATTGATGATGTATCGAAACATCAACCTTTTATTGGGCTTTCTTAATTCGTATGTCTCTTCATCTTTCCTGTCCCGTTAAATAGAAAAATTGGTAGATTGACAAACAATTATTTTAGATCAGTCAGCGCGCGCGCTTCTTCACAGAGGGACGTGTAGCGTGCAGTGACTTGGAATTCAGCACTAAGGGTGAAAACGATATATCGGTGTTAACTCGCAATTTAAAACATCGACGTTTTAAATTGCGAGTTATTTATGTTTCGATTTCGCTTTAGGTTAGTACAATGCAGTAAACAGATGTAGTGTTGGCATACATACCTCTCAGGAACTATATTATTACATTGTCACCGAATTTATATTCGTATGCTAAATTTCAACTCATGCAGACGCCCTGAAGTGTTTGAAAAATGGATCACAACTTTTGAACCAGAATGACAAACAGACATCCGAAAAAAAAGTGCATAAACAACTTCTAAAATATCGATTTATCGATATTTTTAAAGCGATGTTTTTTTTACAAAAGCTCAAATCATAGACGAAGAATGCCTAGACACCGCATATCGGTAGCGTGTGAATTTTATGTCAGTGTGAGTTTGTGAATCTGCGTTAGTGTGCGTGATTAGGCAAGTGATTACTAGTACAGGATTTATCGATAAGAAAATACAATTTATGTTTAAAAAAATATTTGCTTCATGCAAAATCGTAATTGACTCATCTAAATTATGATTTCGAATTTCTACGAGTAATTTATTAGGTCACACATACGTATTATAATACAAATCTTAAAAACGAATCTGTAAACATCGATATTAGTATGTACAATTTAATACAATAGTAAAGCCTCATTGGTAATGCGCATAGCGATCACAAGGTCGTCGGTTCGAATCCTATGTCGGAAAATAGTAATTATTCGATAAAAAAAATCTAGTCCGGAGTCTGGCACTGTGCTCGTTATAATATCAATAGACTCATCCTCTACTACATGAGACCTTACATTGTTGAAGGACAAGTGAGTGTACACAATACACCACTCCCACTCCCACTTGGGGAATATAGGTGTAGCGGTGGTTTCAATTTTTACATCACATTTACCCTACGTTTGCACGTGCGCTTTTTCAATGCACGTTATTCATGAAACTAGGATGTATGGTCAGCGCATATCGCTGAGGTAGCGTGGCAATTTTATGTGGGAGTTTATGGATCTGCGTTATCTATCTATCTATCTATCTATAACCTCACGCCAGACCCCTTGCGGGGTAGGCAGAGAGTACAGAGTTCCAACAGGTTCTTTCCTTCCATACTTGCTCGCCGGTTACGGAGACTCTTGACTTTTCCATCAGATAAGACTCGGTTTATTTGGTCGTGGTAAGATAGTCTAGGTCTTCCCCGGTACCTGCATCCTTCCACTTTCACGTTGTATATCTGTTTTGTCATTCTTTCCTCTGGCATTCTTTCTATATGCCCGAACCAACGGAGCATGCCCTTTCTCATCTTTACACCGATACTATCTTTCATACCTACTCGCTGTCTTACTATGCTGTTGCTAATGCGGTCGGTCAGCTTCACTCCGCACATTTTCCGCAGAGCTCGCATTTCTACCGCATTGATCCTACTTTCATTCTCCTTCTTACATACCCAGCTCTCGCTACCATATAACAGCGTTGGGACAAGAACTCCGTTATGTATGGCCAGCTGCGCCTTATGGCTTAAGAGCAGGCTCCCGAGTAGCTTTCCTATCGCACCATTCGCTCTGTTCCCTGCACTCACTCTTCTCTCTATGTCAGCGGTGTATTTCCCATCCTTACTGAAGGCGCATCCAAGATATACAAACTCATTCACTTGCTCCAGCACTTCGTTCCCAACCACAATCCTTACATTCGTTCTGGTTTCTTCTGGCCCGGCGTGATGGGTGGCGGCCCCCATCGCCGCTTCCACCTATATTCGTACCGACGGGGGCGGGCCGGTACGCGTCGCCTCGGGGGGACGCCCTAGCCCGCACTGCGGTACGTCTTCGGTCCAAGATTGCAGCCATAATGACTGGCAGGGGTCGCGACGAGCACGCTCTTGGACAGACCCCCTGGATCTGCGTTAGTGTACTTTAATAGGAAAGTGATTACTAGGACACGCCTTGTCAACGTAAAATACAATTGATGATTAAAAATATATTTATCCGAACCGAACAGAAAACCTTAAGTTACCTGAGAATCTATAGTAAATATGTTCATTTATTGAATAACATTAGTGTACACTGACACATGTGTAATTATATCAATTCACACCATTTTAATCTACCCCTGCTGATTATGTATAAGGGGTTAATTAAAGTTGAATCTGTAAGACAGAAAAAAAATTTGAGCAATCAGTTCAGTTCAATTTGTGATAATTGAAGATATATCATCTTACACTTTGTTAATTCTGAAAAATCCTTAGTTATACTAATATGCACAAAAAAAACTTCCTCCTTTTAAGAGACATGGGCATCAGATTGAAAAATAGCAGATTTTTTCTGCTGCATAATGTGTAAATATATCAAAAGTGCTATAACTCGAGTTGTATCACCTGGAGGTACAGATTTGCTACTAGACCAATATGGCACTTAAATAAGATGTTTTAATACTGAGTTCTTAGATTTACGCGAATATTACACATGAAATAAAACTATTTTTCGGATTTTATCGCGGTTTATTTTTTGATTTTAATTTCCCGACGTTTCGAATGCTTTGCAGCATCTATGCTCACGGGAAGAACTGAGGTGTTAGATGTCCAAAAGGCATAAGTGTTCCGGGGTACCCTCAAACTTTTTAATTATTTTGTTGGTCCGATCTACGCAGAATGAGCTCACGGTGTCTTGAGGTCTCACAGTGTTATGCTTGGTTTTGGATTTGATTATATTAATTACCGAATCCCAAGTCGATGGAAGCACCCAGCCATCTTCTCTATTGAAATTAGGATGTTTTTTTTAATTTGAATAGCCTTATGAACCATCCTTGGTAGGAATCGGTGTTCTTTCACGAGGATATGTGGTCTATCAAATCGGATGTAATGGCGGGTGCAGTCAAGGACATGTTCACAGTCTGCAGACTTATTTGAGCGACGGTGTTTTAGGTCAGCTATGTGTTCTTTAACCCGAGTTTTAAATTATTTTTTTTACTGTAATTATACTAATGACCCGAAATAACATTAGCTTATTATAAAAAATTCTGACACTAGTTTCTACTACTGCATTCTTCATTATATAATAAATTCTTAATTTGTAATACTTTTCACATATTGATTTTCTATCTAACCTATCTATATCAATACGCCAGATCCCTTACGGGGTAGGCAGAGAGTACAGAGTTCCAACAGGCTCTTTCCTAACATACCTCTCTGGCTTCCTCTACTCTCATAGTTCTTCTCATACACGCTCGCCGGTTACGGAGACTCCTGACTTGTCCTTCAGATAAGACCCGGTCTATTTGGTCATGGTAAGATAGTCTAGGTCTTCCCCGGTACCTACATCCTCCCACTTTCGCATTGTATATCAGTTTTGTCATTCTTTCTTCGGACATTCTTTCTATATGCCCGAACCAACGGAGCATACCTTTTCTCATCTTTACACCGATACTCTCTTTCATACCTATTTGCTTTCTTACTACGCTGTTGCGAATACGGTCGGTCAGCTTCACTCCGCACATCTTCCGCAGAGCTCGCATTTCCACCGCATTTATCCTACTTTCATTCTCCTTCTTACATACCCAGCTCTCGCTGCCATATAACAGCGTTGGGACAAGCACTCCATTATAATAATAATAATATTTATTTCAACAAACAAAAGTGATACATTGGGAAAAAAAAAAAAAACTTACAATCTGTTACATGGTCTAGTCATCATTTAGAAAAGGATAAACTCTGGTACCCATGATAAGATTTAACTTGTGTTATGGGTACCAGGGCTCTCTCACAGAATTTGGTACTTACATAAGCAGACTAAGAACCTATTACATTTTTTATTGTGCACCTGCTAGCCCAGCTATTTAAATTTATTCATTAACTATTTACTATTATAAAATCGAGATTTTTAGAATTTCCTCAGTGTCTGTATAAGTTTTGGACAGGAGCCATTTGCTTGTTTTTATTCTACACTCATACTTTGAAAGGGAGTAGATGCTACATGATTTATTAATGATATTGTAGAGGTGGCCACTGATGACTTTATAATGCCTACTAGCTAAAGAGGTTCTGAATGACAGCACTGGACATACTTGATAAGCTCTTCGCTTAGACATTTTTCTCTCTTCATAATGCAGCGAGGAATGTTTTCTTAAAACTGTATGGAGCACAAAAAGCTGTCGTACAGTAAGCATTTGACATTCTTTATAAAGAGTAGTGGTGGAATACCTGTAGGGTTTACAAGTCATGACCTTCAGCACAGCTCTTTGTGCACGTTCCAGTTCCAAAAATTTTGATTTCACTGCACCTCCCCAGACTGTGACACAGTAGCTTAGAATTGATTGGCACAATGCATAATATACAATTTTCAATGTGTCTAAATCTACCGAGTTGCGTAGCTTTTTAAATACGTATAAAAGTTTACGTACACGTGCTGTAAGATTTTCAAGATGAGATTTCCAATTTAAGTGATCATCTATGTTGACACCAAGGTATTTAATATTTTGGGATCTAGATAGGATGGGGCATTCGCATATAGATGAATTAGGATCAGTTGATCAGGAATGTGCCTTGAGTAGAAGGATATCTGGGAAAGGTGGATTAGTGGATGACAATGAAAAAGATAGGTACGTAGACTTAGATAAATTTAAAGTTAAGAGATTTTCAGCCAGCCAGGTTATTACTATGCCAAGGGCATGCTCAGCAGTTTTAAAAGTGGTGGTCCAGTTAGAGCCATGAGCGATTAGGGCTGTGTCATCAGCATATGTAAAGATGGAACAGTTAGGAAGGGGAAGTTTAGAAAGTGAGTTAATGTAGACTAGAAAGAGAGTAGGGCCAAGGATAGAACCTTGAGGGACGCCGAAGGAAAGAGGGGTTTCGTCACTAACAGTTGTGTCAATTTTAATGCACTGGGTTCTGTCAGAAAGATAATCTTTGAAGATTTCAAGAGCATGACCACGTACTCCCACTTTTTCAAGTTTGGATAGAAGGTGAGGAACAGACGTTAATAAAATACTGTGGATAAACTCCTTTATAAATAAAATAATGACATAGCAATGAAACAGTTTAGACTTTAATAAAACACTGCGGATAAACTCCCTTGTAGATAAAATAATAACATAGCAATAAAACCATTCAGACTTTAATAAAATACTGCGGATAAACTCCCTTGTTAATAAAATAATAACGTAGCAATAAAACAATTCAGACTTTAATAAAATACTGTGGATAAACTCCCTTGTAATTAAAACAATAACATAACAATAAAACAATTCCGACTTTAATAAAATACTGGGTGTAGTTATAACATAATATGCAGGGATGGAGTGCTTCAGTTTTCGGGCCTTATTCAAAATAGCAAAAAACGTAAGGTGATAGCCAGCACAATAACAATATGTATTTCTTAGGGACACGGTAGTATACAAGAGGGTTAGCATTGAGCTTGATGTATTGAATAAAACTATGTAAAGTGCAGGCATCGTCAAAGCATATATCAACAGTGTGGCATACTTTATATGATAACAGCTGTAGTATTTTCTGTAAGCTTGGTAAGGGCTTAATTTTCCTAGATACCACATTACAGTCACATAGAATAAATAGTGTGCTAGGCAGAGGTAATTGTTGGCTGATATGTAAAAATATAAAATTATAATTACGTTATTTAGACTACTTGTTTTTAAATTAAACGGAAAAAGAAAATAAGAAATAACAAAAATGTGTATGTTTACATAAACATGGATAGGGTTATTCGCCTTTTTATTTATTTATTTATTTATTTATTTAAGTGCATGGAAAACTTACAGCATATAAACAAAGTACAATACACAACTTGTATAGGTAATAGAAAGCCAATAACAAGTCTTCACTTCTAGTACAATTTGATACATAGCTAAAGTGTGAGGCAATCTGGTATTTAGTAGTTACATCAGTACGTTCAAAAGGAATTATCAACCCTATTCCATGGAAAATAAGTCATCGGAAAAAAGTGTGGCTTAAACACCTCCTCGCTGACGCTACATTAATTGCAAAGGGATCAAGATCAAATTGCTTACATAATTTATTGAAGTTTCTGCTTGCGCGCACAATGTAACTATTTTGCCTATAGTTTGTACTTGCATTTGGAATACGTAGAGGTGGATTAAAACGGGAAGATTTGCTGGGAACATTAAAATAAATTTTGGATAGGAGGTCAGGACAATCGATTTCATTATTGAGAATTTTTAATAGGAAAATATAATCCGCAATCTCACGACGATTTATGAGCGGCAACAGATGGTATTTTTTACACAACTGAAGGTAATTTTCAGATCTGTACGGGATCCTTTGATGAAAGCATAGGTATTTAATGAAGCGTTTTTGTATATTCTCTAATCGATCAATATATTTAATATATCGTGGGTTCCATATTTGGGAAGCATACTCTAAATTGCTACGCACAAAGGTACAGTAGAGAATTTTTAAGGTTTTAGCCTCAGTGAAGCATTTTGAAATTCGCATTATGAACCCAAGTGATTTAGATGCTTTTTTGACAATTGCGTCAACCTGTGTGTCAAATGATAACTTGGTATCGTGGTGTACCCCTAAATCGCGAATGGTATTGCACTTAGGTAAACTATGGCCTCCGATGATATAGTTACCGCCTAGGATGGTTCTTTTTCTACTATAGGTAATTACTGAGCACTTAGAGGGATTAAGGTCTAATTTATTAACCCGACAATGCTCCTCTAGTCGATACAGATCTGACTGTAGTGCTACCGTATCCAAGATTGATGATATAGGAGCGTAAATTTTCATGTCATCGGCAAAGCATAAGATTTTTGATGACTGCAGGCATAGGTCGATGTCGTTGACATAGATGACAAATAATAACGGACCTAGCAAAGAACCTTGAGGTACACCGCTGGGGACGGATACCCATCGTGATGTGTAATTGTTGAGCACTACAGCTTGTGATCTATTGTCGATATAAGATGAAAACCATCTTAATAGGTCTCCGTGTATACCTATGTGGTTAAGCTTTTTAATCAATATGTCATGATCAATTCGGTCAAATGCCTTACTATAATCAGTATAGACAACATCGACCTGGCTGCCATCATTCATAGCACTTGTGATAGTCATTGAAAATAGCGAGATTTGTGGCAGTTGATCGACCCTTCAGAAATCCATGTTGAAGAGGACTAAACGATGATGCAAGAGCAGGATATACTTGGTTATATATTAATCTTTCGAAAACCTTGGCTATGATACAAAGTTTAGATATTGGCCGATAGTTGTTAATTTCAGTTTTACAACCTTTTTTATGAATAGGTACTATAAATGCAGATTTCCATATTCTGGGGACAATACACAAAGATAGGGATTTACGGAAGAGTAACGAAATAGGCAGCGAAACAGAAGATGAGCACTTTACAAGAAAGATGGGGGATATACTGTCCGGCCCAGCACCTTTAGATGTATCTAACTGACTGAGTAACTTGGTGACGTCATTAATTTTTACTTCAATACATGAAATGACCGATGATAAGGTGGACGGTGACGAATCACAAAGAGATGCTTGATTGTGAGAGTTACAGGTGGTGTTCCTAAGGAAAGAAGAGTGAAAGTAAGAGGAAAATGCGTCACAGATAGAATTTCCGGTTACAAGATGTTCATCTTCATATGAAAATGTATTAGGGACAGCATTAGAATTATAGCGATTTTTTACAAAGGTCCAAAAGCACTTGGGGTTATTAGCTATTGACTTTTCAGTTAAACTGAGATAATTGGTGTAGCATGTAGACTCCATAGATTTGACTCTTGCACGTAATAGTTTATGCCGCGTGGTTCCCGGCTTAGAATAGGACCAACCCATCTCATCCCATCGGGTGTCGTACAAGGCGACTAAGGGAAAACTAGGGAATGGGCAGCAGCGTTCCCTTAACACTTTTACAACCAAAAACTGCGCTCGCCAACCCGCCTGCCAAGCGTGGCGAGTATGGCAAACACCCCCAACCAATATGGAAGAAAGCAAGAAAACCAGGCCCCTAGTCCCCGGCGGTCCTGTTCGTCCTGGCCACGGTAGCAGCCATGGTAATGACAGGACAAGGGGTGCTAAGAATCTCCGGCAGAGATTCGGCTACCACCAAAACCGAAAATTGGCCCTGGTGACATACAACGCACGCACATTGAGGACAGATGAGAAGCTAGTTGAGCTGGAAGAAGAGTTAAACAAGTTGCGGTGGAGTATTGTTGGTTTATCGGAGGTCCGAAGAGAGGGCGAGGACACGATAACCTTAAAATCCGGCAACTTGTTTTACTACCGGGAGGGCGAACAGCAGTCCCAAGGTGGTGTCGGATTTATCGTCCACAAGTCACTCATAAACAACGTTGTGTCCATCACTAGTGTGTCGAGCAGGGTAGCGTACCTGATACTCAGAATATCCAAAAGATATTCGCTGAAGGTCATACAGGTCTACGCACCGACCTCGGCATACTTAGATGATGAGGTCGAAGTTATGTATGAGGACATTAGTAGAGCCATACATACTTCCAAAGCACACTTTACAGTAATTATGGGTGACTTCAATGCGCGACTGGGCAAACGGGGCGATGATGAGTTGAGAGTGGGGCAATTTGGATATGGGCAGCGCAACCCCAGGGGTCAGAGGCTGGCCGAATTTCTGGAGAAGGAGGGACTCTTTATGATGAACTCTTTCTTCCAGAAGCCGTCTCATAGGAAATGGACCTGGATGAGCCCTGATGGTTTCACAAAAAATGAGATAGACTTCATCATGAGCACCAAGCGACAAGTATTTAATGATGTCTCCGTGATTCACAGGGTAAAAACCGGCAGTGATCACCGAATGGTCAGAGGCACATTAAATATCAATGTCAAAATGGAAAGATCGCGTCTGATGAAGTCTACGCTCCGACCTTCTAATACACATATCCAAAACCCCGAGAACTTTCAACTCGAATTGTCAAACCGCTTCGAATTGCTAGACAGCAGCGCATCAGTGGACGAAATCAACAATGGGTTGGTAGAGACTGTCCATACGGTCGGGTCTAAGCATTTTAAGCCCCACCGTAAAAATAGGCCTCAAAAGCTATCCGACTACACCCGAAACCTTATGGCTGAGCGACGTACCATGAGACTCCAAACCTCCGATGATGCTAAGTCCTATAGGCAGCTCAATGGACAGATATTGAAGTCCTTGCGACACGATCTACGGTCCTTCAACACAAGACGTATTGAGGAGACCATAAAGCAGAACAAGGGCTCCAAAGTGTTCGCAAGAGCCGCGTCGATTGGGCAAAGCCAGTTGACGAAGCTGAAGACGGAGGACGGAAACGTAACGTCGAATAGGTCAGAGGTGCTCAGGGAGATAGAGAGGTTCTATGGACAGTTGTATACCTCAGTAGCTGAACCTATTGTTGACTTGGTAAAAGACCCAAGAGCCAAGCTAACCCGACACTACACTGAAGATATCCCGGACATCAGCCTGTACGAGATTAGGATGGCTCTCAACCAACTTAAAAACAACAAAGCGCCGGGTGAAGACGGAATTACTGCAGAGCTTCTGAAAGCGGGCGGATCGCCGGTACTTAAAGTCCTTCAGAGGCTGTTTAATTCCGTCTTGCTCGAAGGAAAAGCGCCGGAAGCATGGAACAGGGGTGTGGTGGTACTCTTTTTCAAGAAAGGTGATAACACTTTATTAAAGAACTATAGGCCCATCACACTGCTGAGCCATGTTTACAAGTTGTTTTCGAGAGTCATCACGAATCGTCTCGAACGCAGGCTTGATGATTTCCAGCCTCCCGAACAAGCCGGTTTCCGGAAAGGCTTTAGTACCATAGACCACATACATACGCTGCGGCAGATTATACAGAAGACCGAGGAGTATAATCGGCCACTATGCTTGGCGTTTGTGGACTATGAGAAAGCCTTCGATTCGATCGAGACTTGGGCGGTTCTTAGATCTCTCCAGCGATGCCGCATTGACTATCGGTACATCGAAGTGTTGAAGTGCTTGTATAATAACGCCACCATGTCAGTCCGAGTACAAGGGCAGTGCACGAAGGCGATCTCCATAAAAAGAGGAGTAAGACAGGGAGACGTCATTTCTCCGAAACTGTTTACGACCACCATAGAGGACGCCTTCAAGCTCTTGGAATGGCGAGGACTTGGCATCAACATCAATGGCGAATACATCACTCACCTTCGATTTGCCGACGACATTGTGGTCATGGCGGAGTCGCTGGAAGATCTAGGACGAATGCTCGGCGACCTCAACAGAGTATCTCAACAAGTGGGTCTTAAAATGAACATGGACAAAACGAAAATAATGTGTAACGTCCATGTCGTACCCACCGCACTCACCGTTGGGAACTCTACTCTTGAAGTTGTCGACGAATACATTTACCTGGGACAGGTAGTCCGGTTAGGTAGGTCCAACTTTGAGAGAGAGGTCAATCGACGAATCCAACTTTTCAGCGCAGCGTTCGGGAAACTGCGCAACATCTTCTCATCCAAAATACCTCAGTGCCTAAAGACTAAAGTTTTTAGTCAATGTGTGTTACCAGTGATGATATATGGATCAGAGACGTGGTCTCTTACAATAGGTCTCATAAAAAAGCTCAGAGTTGCTCAGCGAGCTATGGAGAGAGCTATGCTCGGCGTTTCTCTACGTGATCGAATCAGGAATAAAGAGATTCGTAGAAGAACCAAGGTCACCGACATAGCCGTTAAGATTAGCAAGCTGAAGTGGCAATGGGCGGGCCACATAGCGCGAAGATCGGACGGGCGTTGGGGCAGAAAGATTCTAGAGTGGAGACCACGTATTGGCAAGCGCAGCGTGGGACGACCGCCTGCCAGATGGACCGACGATCTTGTGAAAATCGCAGGAAGTCGTTGGATGCAGGTGGCATCGGACCGGTTACGCTGGAAAGCGATTGGGGAGGCCTATGTTCAGCAGTGGACAAGTATAGGCTGAGATGATGATGATGATGACGTAATAGTTTAAAGGTTGACTCATCAGATTTGTTACCGTAAGTTTTAAATTTTTTAAAGTATTTGTGTTTTTCTTTTATAGCTCTGATAAGTGCTGGACTGTACCAAGTGGGATAGGTTTTATTACGACTAAGCTTTTGTGGTATAAACTTTTTTTGTAAGTTACTTACAGTTTGAAGAAAATATTCAACTGAATCATCCATTGACAGACATGACAACTGCTTCTCCCAATCAACTGCACAAATCTCCTCATTGAGAGATGGGTAGTCCCCTTTATTGTAGACATAACGTATATGTGGAGCGCGGTCTAAGTCGGGCAATACAGAAGCATCAAAATTAATTAGTAAAGCTGGATGATAGGGATCGACTGGCACTAATGGATCAGTACACTCAAGAACACTGACTATATCATTTGAAATAACTAGGTCAAGAATTTTACCGAAACTATTAGCCACACCATTGTATTGGCTAAACCCTAACGTATGCAACTCGTCAGTAAGAGAGTACTCATCACCAGTTATCAGATTAACTGGATCATACGATAAATCATGAGAGAAAACCCAAGAGATACCACTCATGTTAAAATCTCCCAGTATTAGGAATTTGTCGGTAGTAGTATTCATAGCCACATAGTTCAGTTTTGTTAAAAAGTTTTCAAGTTGAGAAGTAAAAGATAGGCCTTTGTTTTGTTTACATAAATATACAACGCAGATATTGAGATTTAAACTAACGCGTTCATTTGATTTACCGAGGCGTATGCTCAGCCAAAGATCTTCAGCAGTAGAATGGAGAAGAGGTTGTGAAATAACTGGTAAGTCCTTTCGCGTCGCGATAAGCACACCACCACCTCGAGACTGCCCAGTCAGAGCGTAGTCTCGGTCACGGCGCCATACTATATATCGATCATCAAAATACTCCGAACTTAAAACACCATCTATTAGCCACGTCTCTGTTAAAACGATAATATCATAGCAATTTAGTAATACCTGGCGATAAAACATGTCAGTTTTAGTTCTCAATCCACGTACGTTTTGGTAGTACACAGAAAAACGTTTATGATTTAAACCATTAATAGCCATTGAAATTGTAAACAACAACAGTATACCGAGAATAATAATGTGTAAAAGTAACCCAATTTATTGTTAAAATAGAAATTATGCATAAGAAAATCAATTTATTATAAAGTGGGTAAACATTCACGACTATTGCATTGTCATAAAACGATAATGTCGTGCGAGAGGGGCATAAATAGTTCACTAAGCGCGCAAGCACAAACGGGATAGACATATTCTTATGCTTTAAAGCTTCGCTGTAAGCAGTGCGATATGGAACGCAATAGTAGCCAGTGATAAAACAGTGGAGGGGTGTCGGACGTAATAGCGAGGCAGGGGTGCTAAACCCTAAGCACTGATTATATGATGAGGTATTAACAGAATAAGATGATTCTAACATTTTATCAGATGTGAAATATAAATTAATTAAATAAAGTCGAAAAACATGCAGGTGCCACTTTAGATAATTTTGTTTAAATCAGTTTCTTTTCTTATTATAAATGTGGTGGACGTACTGTTTTTACGGACATGAATTTTGCCGTGTTTCACCCAAACAAACTCGTAGTTATTTTCTTTTGCGACGTTTTTCGTTTTCGTTAGCAATTTCTTTGATTCCACGCTCAGATGATCATTGACATACACGCGTTGTGGTGCTCCCTGAAATCCTATGTCCGAGGTGGATAGGCCCTTAACGGCACGTGCAGCGGATATGAATTCCTCCTTCACATACCGGTTCAGGAAACTCACTATAATTAGTTTGTTATTGGAACTATGCATAGGAACTCTGGATATGTAGTTAATTTGATTCTTGGGACATCCGTATCCTATCTTGCGACCAATACTATCCATAATCGAAAACAAATTTTCGTCCTTCTTGAGCGGGACCCCCTTAATTTCAAGATTATTCAAACGAGACCGCTGCTCATGCGCAGACAGTTCAGACTGCACTTTGATGAAATCAGACTGGAGTAAACTAATTTTCGCTTGAAGATTCTCATGTTTCGCCACATTCGATTCAAGTTTGACGAGTCTTGTAGAGAATTCTTCGAGTTTGCTACTGGAAAAGTCACAGGCCGCCCTAAGCTCAGTAAGCTCATCCTTGATTGTCTTTATATCTTGAACCAAAGTTGGTAGGCTTTGTAATTGGCGCTTCATATCGCGGATCTCGCTCAAGACGGTGTCAAGGGAGGCAGCTGGCTCCGAGTGAGGAATAGATGGCGAAGGAATTCTGCACATAGGGCATTTCCACTGCGCTCTTCTATCATTGCCCAGTTTTCTCCAACCGGACTCAGAGATGCTAGCGCATCCGAAATCCAGATTCTTCTTGCAGCTCCCACATTGCGTCCCGTCGCTGAATTGAATGCCACAGACATCACACGTCTTCATGTTTGATAACTTGCAAGTAACTTTCAATAAAATAAAAGGTAGTATATAAATTGGAAAAAAAGGTTGGCGATATATTTCTCGAGCCGCGGGCGCAACTACGCGTACCGTACAAGTGCGTGCTCACGCTGTTGTTTGTTTTTAATATTTTTAAGGCAAGATATTGAGTTAATTGACACAGAAACCATGCCCTCGCGTTCTCTGATAAAAATTTTACCGTTTTGATACCAACAGAATTTATAATTATTGGTCTTACAAAAAATGCGTGCTTCGTAGTATAATTGTCGCAGGCTTCCAGGTAAATAATCAGCAACATAGATTGGGACAAGAGGCCCACTAACTCCAACATGCCCAGTATTCAGCTTTTCTGACGGGGGTAGGCCTTTATTGAATGCGCGAGCAGCATTCAGTACCTGCATTTTAAGCGGGACACTCTGGAACTCGGCGACTACTGGTCTATTGGAACCTTTTTTCCCAGGCAAGCGATACACGTCGCGCAGCTCAGATGATTTCATTGAAACCTGTGTAGCATTAAGGGTTTGCGCTACCAAAGATGTTAAATCGCTGGTAGTTTCTTTTTCATTTTGGGGTAAGTTCCTTATTTCGACGATGGACGACCTAGAGTTGCGTTGCAGGTCTTGAACTTTTTTTTCTAGTTCCACAACATAATTGCGTTGTTCCAGTCGCTCCTCTTCCAACTTCACGATGGTTGCCCTCATAGTTTCATACCCTTGGTTTATAAATTCCATAGCTTTTTCAATTTCATTATTAGTCTTTTGGATATCTCGGTTTTGCTGTTTAACCTCATCGATATCTGTACTTAGTTTTCGTAGCATTGTGTCCTGATCGGACTTCCAAGACGAAAGCATATTCATTATTTTCTCCTCAAATGATTTCCATTCATTTTCCGGGGAAAAATCGGGTCGAAGGCGTTTGTTTCTGGCAGTTATATTAGAAAACTCGGCCACTCCTTGCCCGTAGACATTGTTATCAGGTGTAAACATCATCTCTTGATTTTCAGTGCTAGTTGTGGCCGGAGGGGTGCGAGCTACCTTTGGCATATTCGCAGTTGCAGCGTAGTATTAGTTACAGAAACAATCGGAGTATTGTTATCGAGCGGCACACGGTGATCGCACTGCCGCACTTACGAAGCGCCTGTTCGTCGACGGGGGTGGGGATCGCTGTTCGTAGCTCCGTCGCGCCGTCGGTCGTAGCGAGTATAACTTTTACCCGCTGCGCTTACGATCCCTTACCTGAGTGGCGAAGGCCCCCGAGTGTAGCACGAACAATCCGAGTTCCATACGTATAACCGTAGCACCAATCACGGAGCACTCAACCGGCAAAAGTTTAGTGGCGAAACTTAGCTATTTAGTCTATCCCTTTCGAGGGGTGGAGTGTGGAGTCTAACCGTAGCAATACCTCAGGACGAAACGAGAATTGAATCACTACACATTGACCATTGAGATTTTATGTTTATTTAATTACGACAAAAATTGGCTAGGCAAGTGACACACGTCTGCTTCGCGCGACGATCGATCGATCGATCTTATGTATGGCCAGCTGCGCCTTTCGGCTTAAGTGCCGGCTCCCAAATAGCTTTCCCATCGCGCCATTCACTCTGTTCCCTGCACTCACTCTTCTCTCTATGTCAGCGGTGTATTTTCCATCCTTACTGAATGCGCATCCAAGATATACAAACTCATTCACTTGCTTCAGCACATCGTTCCCAACCACAATCCTTGCATTCGTTCTGGTTTCTTCCCGTTCAAAAACCATGATTTTGGTTTTCTTTACATTCAAGTGTAAGCCATTTTTCATGCAGTCGTCTTTCATAACTGTGACTAGTGATTGCAGATCAGTGGCTGTTGGCGCTATCAAAACCGCGTCATCCGCATATAGTAGATGATTTACCACTAGTTCACTCATTTGTACACCTTCATTCATCGCTTTCAGTCTTTGAAGACTTTTATCTAAATATATTATAAACAGTCTAGCGGACAACACGCAACTCTGCTTGACGCCGATTTCAACGTCAAACCAGGGCGACATGTTACCACCCACCCGTACGCATGCCTTGCAGTCCACATAGGTGGACTGAACGGCCCGCAGCAGAGTGCCATTTATACCATACTCAGGCAAAATGTCCCAAAGTCTCTTTCGCACAACTCTATCAAACGCCTTCTCCAGATCCAGAAAACCTTCCGGCCCACTGCCAGATGCTTCTCTACGATGTTGCGAAGGGAGAAAACTTGATCCGAACATCCTCTTCCGGACCTGAAACCCCCTTGTGCCTCGCACAACATTCCATCGGACTTCTCGCGCATTCTTCTTTCAATAATTTTACCACACACCTTGGCTGCCAAGCTGATCAAAGTAATGGCTCTGTAATTGGCGCAGTCATATTGTGAACCCTTGCCTTTGTACAAGGGTACAATGACTGCGCGGCGCCAATCTGTAGGGACCCTACCAGTCCTCCAGCAAAGGTTGCAAGGGCCCGGAAGGCGTCCCGGACGCAAGTTCCACCATATTTGATCATCTCGGCAGATATTCTATTCCCGCAGCTTTACCATTTTTCATACTTCCTATCGCCCATTCAACTTCTTCCATAGTGATGCCCTCTGTTGATTCCGGTGCCACAAACTCGCCTCTGGGCTCGTCTGTGGCACCAGTATCCGGGGCATCTCCATACATTTCTCCAAAATATTCACTCCACCGGTTTAATACAGCTTGTGTATCTGCAAGAATGTCACCATCCTTAGACTTTATCTTTTCCATTCTTGAACCTGACGAATCATCTCGAGACTTTCTCACTTTGCTCCAAAAGAGTTTAGTGTTGATTGATTTTATTAATAAATATTAGTATAGTCTTCAAAAAAATCATAATCAAACTGGTGTTCATTTAAAACTTAAAAAACATTTTCATATACTGAGTTCTTAGATTTACGCGAATATTACACATGAAATAAAACTACTTTTTCGGATTTTATCGCGGTTTATTTTGATTTTTACAACACCTTAAGCCATACGGTATATAGAAAAAAGACCCATACTGATAGGTACTTAAACGGTGAATCTCATCACCATCCATCACAGTTAGCTACCGTGGGTAAATCTTTGTTTCAGAGAGCACAAGGGATCTGTGACTGTTGGGTTATGGGTCTCTTCAGTAAAACAATCTTCAATCTTCAGTAGTTTGATATTATATTGAACAAATGCACAGCAAGAAAACGTTGTTTTCATAGACACACCATAGATAATAATAATATAGACAGTGCTGCCAAAGTTAAATTTTTATTCGTTTTTTCTAATACTCCCACTAAAATATAACTTTAATAATAAAAAAATAAAAGAAAATTTTTAACTAATTATACAAAGTTGTATTTATATATTTATATTTAACCACACAAAAACTGATCTCTCAGATAGGCAAAAGTCTGAGTAGGCAATGCCTTGGTCAAAATGTCTGCCAACTGATTCTTATTTGAAATATAATTGAGTTTAATTAAGCCCAAATTAACCTTTTCCCTTATAAAGTTATACTTAACATCTATATGTTTTGTTCTCTTATGATAAACAGGGTTGGTAATCAATTTTATTGCACTCTGGTTATCAACATTTAATGTAATACAATCAGAACTTTCACCTAAATCTGACATCAGTTGCTGTAACCATATAATTTCTTTGATAAGTTGTTTATTTGAAGATATTATAAGAGCGTCATCAACGTAAATTATTAAAAATACTTTAGACTGTTTAAAAATTCCTACATAAATACAATTATCAGCCTCAGACTGTACAAAACCATATTTCATTAAAAACTCAGTAAACCTCTTGTTCCAGCATCGAGATGCCTGTTTCAAACCATATAGAGCTTTATTCAATTTTAATACATAACTATCATTAACCAGCAAACCTTCAGGTACTTCTATGAAAATATTTTCCTCAAGGTATCCATTTAAAAAAGCAGTTTTCACATCAAATTGTTGAATTTCTAAATTAAATTTTGCAGCAATAGAAAGAATAATTCTAATAGAATCATACCTTGTTGTAGGAGAAAATATTTCCTGATAATCAATTTCTTTGACCTGATTGAACCCACGTGCACATAAACAAGCCTTATAGCGTACAATTTCATTATTCTCATTTTTCTTAATAGTAAAAATCCACTTTGTAGTAAGGGTTCGCTGATCAGTTCTCTTAACTAGAGTCCATGTATTATTGTGTATTACTCTTTGTGTGCTGACAATTCTTCTTTAATAGCTTCAGACCATTCCCTTTCCTGTGGACTATTCAGTGCTTCAGCATATGTTTGAGGTAATGAGAATTCTACAAGATTTGCTTCAAAGTTTCTATTATGACGTGGTCTCAAATTTATATTCCGTACTACCAAATCTTCCAACTCTTGAGATGGCTCATATGTTGGATCATCACTGTTACAACTCAACATGCTGTCTGTTGACAAATTTTCGACTAATGTATTATCATCATTGCTAACTTGGTCTTCATTATGAATTATTTTTACATCTTCATCAATAATACTTATTTGTGCAATATTTTGCCTTTTGTTTGGAACTTGATGTTCATCAAATATGACATTTCTTGATATCTTTATTTTTCCTGTATTTGTATCATACATTCTGTAGTTGTTATTGTCATAGCCAACTAGTATCATCTTTTTACTTTTTTTGTCCAATTTTGTTCTTAGTCGGTCTGGAATGTACACATAACCAATACAACCAAACACCTTTACGTGGCTTAACTGAGGTTTGATGCCATTCCACAGTTCAAAAGGTGTTGTAGTTGGAGTTTGAGTCGAAGATGTTCTGTTCAATATATATACTGCACAATTAACTGCTTCTGCCCATAAAGCCAATGGAACATCTCGTGCATATAACATAGAACGTGCACTCTCCACGATTGTCCTATTTTCTTCGTTCTGGTGTATATGGTGCAGTACGCTCCTGAACTATTCCTTCTTTGTCCAGATATTCTTGGAATGCTTTATTCACATACTCAGTTCCATTGTCAGTATGCAATATTCTGACACTGTGCATAAATTTATTTTTTATTATAGCACTGTATTTCTTAAATACTTCTATGACATCACTTTTGTTTTCAATAAAATAAACATGTCTGTAACTTGTAGCAGCATCTTTACATAACACAAAGTATCGCATCCCTTGAACTGAGGAGCAACTCATTGGGCCACATATTTCACTGTAGATTTGGTTACCTGGCTGTAGTTCTCCTCGCTTAGATTTATAAAATGGAAACTTGCACTGCTTCCCATATGCACATGCTTCACAAACAAAGTCACTTTGTCCATTGTCCTCCACTTTTAAGCCTTCAACCACATGATTTGCACTCATGTTTTTAATTTGTTTCAGATTGATATGTCCCAGTCTTTCATGCCACATTTTAATATCATTATGATTGTTTTGCACTAAGTTACAAGTATTTGTAACCACTGTTTTTATGTTCAACTGATATAAATTATTTTCCGTTATTTAAGCACTCATCACCACTTTATCATCTTTATAAATTAAAGCAGTTGTATTTTTCTTAATAATAGAATATGATTTTCGTATTATCACACCTTCTGAAAATAGATTTCTTCTCAAACTTGGCACATATAATACATCATGCAATTCGCTTGTCTCCCACTGTCCATTAACATATCTCTTTATTAAAACTTTGCCGATGCCAGACACTTTCACTAATTGTTTGTTTCCCAATGTCAATGATTTCTGATTACATTCAGACAGTTCCATAAAGAAATCTTTTCTATAAGTCATATGCGCGGATGCACCACTATCTAGAATCCAAGTATTCTCTTCTGTGTTACATGCATTATTCTCCACATAAAATGCTAACATATCTGCACCTTCTTGTTGAGGTTTTCTAAATTTGGATTTTCTTGGAGCACGACATTCTTTAGAAAAGTGGCCTCGCTTTCCACAATTATAGCATTCAAACCTGTGTTTAATATTTTTCTTTTCAGTTGTACCACTACCACCTGGCATCGGTTCATTTTGTTTTGGTTTCATCTTCCATCTTTTATTAGCAACAAGGAGAGCCGTCTCTTGTTCTTCTTCACCTGCTAAACTTGCTTCTTCATCCAACAGACGAGCAGTTAAATTCACAACAGTCTGTTGCTTAGAGTCCAATGACATCCACGCTTGACGCAATGATCGGTACTTAGGCGGTAATGTTCCCAAAATTTTTGTTATGATGGCCATATCACTAACAGTCTCACACTTTCTTTTAGTCGTTTAGCTAAAGTTTCTACTTTTGAGATATGTTGAGCTACACTGTCACCAGGTGCCATTTTATACTGATAAAACTTTTCATGGATTAACATTTTACACAGTTCACTCTTTTGTTCATAGATGGATTCAAGCTTTGTCATGATTTCCTTGGCAGTTTGACAGTTTTCTATCAATGTAATCTGTTTGAAATCCATTGACGAAGTTATAATGTACATAGCCATACCATCATTTTTCGACCATTGCACTGCACTGTTTTGTTCTGTTCTGGGCATTCCGATATCAATAGCTTTTGCCTTTAAAGCACATTTTATCTGAAACTTCCATTGACGAAAGTTATTTCCGTCAAATTTCTCTAAATTCATTGGCCGCGTGGGATCCATTTTAAGGTTATTTTTACAATAATGAAAAAAATAAAATTTCTTTGCTGTATTCTTTCGTTCTTCTATAGCCAGAGTAGACTGGGCCCATAACATGTTGGGTTATGGGTCTCTCCAGTAAAACAATCTTCAATCTTCAGTAGTTTGATATTATATTGAACAAATGCACAGCAAGAAAACGTTGTTTTCATAGACACACCATAGATAATAATAATATAGACAGTGCTGCCAAAGTTAAATTTTTATTCGTTTTTCTAATAGTGACAAGAAACATCTGGCTGCCGAGCTTCAACATGTCAAGCAGGTCCTGCACGACAATAAGCTTCGAGTCCCACGCCAACGTCACAGTAACCGAGTGAAACCAGCCACAGTCGAGCGTCTCCCTGCTGTACTACCTTACTTAAGAGGAGTCACATACAAGATTGGCTACATCTTGAAGCGTGGTTCAATTAAAACATTTTATAAGCCGCTGAAGAAGATCAGTCAGTTTTTACCATCTGTCAAGTGTCACATCCCTCTACAAGATGCAGGAGTATACAAGCTTGATTGTGAATGTGGTCTCTCTTACATAGTACAGAGCAAACGCGGATTCTAAATCACGAAAATAAGTAGTTCCTTCAAACGGATATAAACATGCTTTTCAGGGTTCAGATTTATCTATATACGGGTATGGCATAAAACGCACCCTCGCGGGGTGGAGGGCACAATGCCAACTCATATAGAGGTCTAATCTTCAGTAAAAGCAGTACTACCCAAAGGGCAAAACTTCATTTCGCAACCGAGGCTCTATATGCCATCTCAATATTAAGCTTCCAGTGAAGAAAGTAGTTTTATTTCAGGGAAAACGCTATAAAGATGAAATAATCATAAATAGGTCCCTCCCCCGATTGGGGAATATCCTACCCCCGAATGGGGAAAATAGACGTGACAGTGTTTATCTAGATATTCTATCCTTACTAAATTTCATCCAAATTCGTTTAGTCATTATGACGTGAAATAGGAATTGTTAATGTTTTAGTATTAATTTATTAATATCGACAGTAGGCGATAGGCGCTGTAGGACATCACTAGTGGAGAAGCGTAAAATAATGCATATTTAAAATACAAATTAAAGCTTTAAACTCACAGTTAATTATCACCGTATATTAATTATATGACGTCAATAACGTATATATTTAATGTTAAATCCATAATTTTGCTGTGAAACTTCCCTATAATATAATAAGAGGCAATAAATACATACGTGTAAAATGATAATTCAGGATTTTTCACTCCTCCTTTGGTTGTCCTTGATTTACAAAATAGAGCACAATACGACATAATTTCACTGTATTAAAGTATATTTACTTATCACAATAATTTTCATTTATATTTTAACCGCTGAAACGGAAGGGGCGCATTTGTTATGGCCCAAACATATAAACATAGGGGCAAAGTTTAATAAAAGATTGATGTTTCGAAACATCACCAATCACTTTCATTTTATATCGATCATTAAGAATAAAGGAGTATTATTTAACCGACTTCTAAAAAGGAGGAGGTTCTCAATTCGACTGTGTGTTTTTTTTGTATGTATGTTACTCGAACATTCCTCCAATTATGAATCGATTTTGATGATTCATTTTTTGAAATCCAAGATGGTGGACGCGACTTTTTGTGTAAAATCAATATGGGTATCATTTTTAGAGTTTTAGGTGATGCTGATTAAGAATATGGGGTTAATTAGGAAATCCAAGATGTTGTGTATTTGAGTACTAACGAGAGAAGTACTAGTGTGTGTTTAGTGCTCGTGTGTACTAGTGTTTGACGAACTGTCTTGTGTGTGTGTGAGTGATGTACGCTGTTGGCCGCGAGGCCTTTACAGCTTCACCGGACTTAAAGGCGAGCATGCAACCACTACGCTCTAGCCAGCCAGAAGGGCAAGGGGCGACATACTCGAGGGCGCCTTGTAGAGGCGCCCTTGGTTGGGACAGTCGCTGTAGGGGGACGGGTGCACTACTAAGTGCACCGGTCAACCGCCGGCTATAGGAGGGGATCTACGACTACGTCGTCGTCGTCGCCCGTATTCTGAGCGGAAAGAAGGGATGAGAAATCGGGGGGGTCGGTGAGAACATGTCGCGGCCGGCGGTGGCGGCAGGGATCGGGGGGGAGATCGTAGTCGGCGGCGGCTACGATTAACGGATTCGAACTGTCTTGTGCGTACAGCGCCTAATAAAGTACTTCGCACTAGTGGTGGGCGATTATGAGATATACTAATGGAATCATTCGATTATGAAAATATCTCGAGATATCTCGATTATAACCATTAGTAATGAATTAGCAGTCAATAGCTAATTTCGATTACGCGCCACGCGCGGCGGCATGGCCGATGCGAATGATGCGATGGCACTTGGCGCGGGCTCACTGTATGTACCTGCTGTGCCAGCGGCGTACGGTCCTGAGTAATAGAGTTGTAAAAGTATTTTTTACATGTTTAATTAGATATTTGAAAAAATGTTACTATTCATGAACTTGCGCTTAAAAGGTATCCTATAAGATATTTAATCATAGTTTTTGGTTCAATATAAATAAAAGACAAACCACAACAACTAAAACACGACTGTGTTACGCAACGGATAACAAAAGATCACAGCAAACGATTGACTCAATGAATGATTTATTTTGACGGGATTATGACTGAACTAAAATTAGTAATACTAATTAGTAACGTCATTCGATTATGAAAATTAGTAATTACTAATTTCATGATCGATTATCAATATTAGTAATTAGTAAATGTCTCGATTATGTAAATCATTCATAATCGCCCACCTCTACTTCGCACGTTACCAACTAACGTTTAATTAACGTAACATTATAAACTACTCCATTATATTTACTGATTCTCTTAGTTGCTTGCAATCTCTGCATGCTAATCCATTTAGCAAACATATGAATCCGGTAAAACCTTTTGTTGGCCTGGATTCCTGGATATTCGGGTATTCAGAGCAATGAAACTGTGGATGGTCTGGCAAAACTAGCAAGCCCCCAAGGCCGTTTAGATAGTGCTGTTTATTGTAATGACATTCTATTGCTTCCACATATACAGATATTTGCAAATTGGAATCGTGACTATATGAATGCAAATTTATACAAGGCCAAATTTTATCAGACAATTTAATCCGTAGTCCAAACCAACCCAACTTAAAACTCCAAATTAAAATTGACTAAGAAAACGACTTCTATCCTTTTCAGTCTTAGATGTAATCATTGTTACAGTGCTGTACATCTTTATTATCATATAATTTGAATATAAGAAACTCGCCGTTGTGCGAGTTGTGTGGCCAAGTAGTTGGCGACCTTAGCCACATTTTATTTTTCTGTCCTCAAAGCTTTTCATCCTTACACCATTTTCTTATTGAATGTGAAGCTCCTCTTGCTTAGAATTTATCAACTATTCTGTCATAATCTAACAATTGATATATTTAAGCTATTGTAAAGTTTATTGTACATCATAATTGTTGAAGCAAAGTGGTTTTCAATTAGGTTTTAGTTTTTTATAATCTTTTATATAATCATTTACATATGTAGGTACCCAGTCGCTCGAACGTGCGTGACTCTGGCAAGGTCTTTGCACACACCCGCAAGGGTGTGGGGAATCGGCATCGGGGCAAGGGCCCCCTGTTTGGCAAGGGTTTCTATCGCCGGCCATAAACATGGCCGGGTCGTTGGGTTGGGATTTCCCTCGAACAGGCGGAGACTCGTGGATCCCGCGGGGGGGAGGCATCATGAGTATGTTCACGCCGCACTCCGTGACCAACTCTGTCAGGTGGAACCTATGGTGAACCATAGGAAGCCCAACAAAGCGGTCAGCAGGAGGCGGCGACTTCTCGAGGCCCCTCTTCTTTCTTCGCCCGGCAGCGCGATACAGCACCACTAGGGCGACCTAGGGAGGGAGGGAGGGAGATAGGGTATTGGGAGTTGGGAAAGTCAAGTCCAGTCGGGGGGGGGGGGGGGGAAGACAGTGAGGGTGATGTGAAGTGGCGCTCTTCACACCGCCGTGCGGTCAAGCTCTACCGGGTGAGACTCATTGGAGAAGCCCAGCAGGCGACCAGCTACGACGGTGACTTCGTCCAGTCCCTCTCCCGTCTTCCGTGGTGTCCTGTCCGGCGGGCGCGCATGCTATGGCGCTAGGTCCTGGATATGGGACGATGCCTCGGTACGCGCGAACCGCTGTCTTCACTCGTAGAGGGAGTCTTGAGGAGAGCACTGGATGGAGGAGTGCGCGAGCACATTTGGCTTGTGCTATGATGTTCTTAACGTGGGGCCTGAATGTCAAGTTTCGGTCAATGGTCACCCCAAGGTATTTAACCGTGGGGGACCATTTGATGTATTGTCCGTATAGTTGGAGTGGTGGAGGAGTGTGGTGTCGTCCCATGGCGATGGCATGAGCACATTCACCGATGGAGGTTCCATTTGGACAGCCAGTCCAGCAGGAGGTCGAGTGTGCGTTGGATCTTCCTGGCCGCATGAGTAGTATTGAGCGACGACGCATCGTAGGCCGCGTCGTCCGCGTATAGGGCCAGGTGGACATCTGGGGCTATGGGGATGTCATCAGTGAATTGTGCGTAAAGCACAGGCGAAAGACAGCTGCCTTGTGGGACTCCGGCGGCAATGGGGCGCAGAGAGGAGAGTGCTCCCTCCACCACTGCCTTAAATTGTCTATTATGGAAAAATGAGGAGACTACCTGAACGATGCGACGGGGGAGGTTGGTCTTGGACAGCTTGTACAGCAGACCGTGATGCCATACTCTGTCGAACGCCTTCTCCATGTCGAGGGACATCAGGACAGCCTTCTCACGCTTGTTTGCGGAGGCCGTCAGATCGTGTATAACCCTCGACAGCTGCTGGGTGGTACTGTGTCCCGACCGAAAACCGAACTGTTCCGGGCGGGGAACGATGTTGGTGTTGACGCGAGTTAACAGGAGTTTCTCAAACCCTTTAGAGAGGGTCGGCAGAAGTGTGATTGGCCGGTAGCTCTCGGGATTCAGTAAGTTTTTTCCGGGTTTGGGCAGCATGATGACATGCCCGATTTTCCAAATGTCTGGGAACTTCCCGGTGCGGACGATCCCTGTGTAGAGGCGAGCTATCACCGCCACTGTACGGTGGGGCAGGGGCTTCAGCGCTCTGTTCGTTATTCCGTCCGCACCAGGGGCCTTGTTGGGTTATGTTTTTCTGGTCATCTTGCTGACCATACCCGGAGAGAAAAAGATGGAATCTTCATCACGGGCCTGGTCACGGCCACGACTGTTGACGCATGGGCCTGGTCTGAGGTCGGATTCGGTCGGAATTGGCGTTCTAGGTGTTTTGCGAAGATTTCAGCACGGTCTGCTGCAACGTAGCGTAGGCTCCCGTCGTCGTGTTGTAATGGGCGCACCGGAGCTGGGGTATTCGAACACTGTTCAGCAGAGGCGGCAGAGGCGGTGGATAGATGGCCAGTCATCTGAGATGTTCAGGACGTGGTCTTCCCAGCTCTCGGCGGCGTGATTTAAGATCTCGGCCTTTACTTTTCCTGTCAAGTTGTTGAGCTGGATTTTAAGATTTGGACAGCGACTAATCTGCCATCTGCGGCACAGCAGCCTTTTCATGGCAATGATGCCGCGTATGTGCGCCGATTGCTCCGGTTTCCGGGCGCTCTGTACGTGGTCTCGCCTGGCTGTTGCGAGGGCTTCCTGGATAGTCGCTGTCAGCTCGTTAGCAGCTGTGTCGACATCTTCCGGGATATTGATAGGCCGAGATCGGGTGGTAGTCTCCAATGCTTCTCTGAAGCATGTCCAGTCCGTGAGTTGACGTGGCATTGCCCAGGCTCTGGTGACAGGACGAGATGAGATGGTGATTAACACAGAAACGTGGTCCGACAGCAGGTGCTCGTCCAGCGTTTCCTGTGTAATTTGGCAGTCCAACCCGCGGTGAATGATTATATCAAGCACGTTCGGCAGTGAGTGCTGGTCGTCCGGGTATCTGGTCGGTGTCTCCGGACCACTGACCGTGTAACCGCGGGCTTCCGAGTCTTTGAAGAGTCGTCTTTCCTCGCGGCTGATGTTCAAAGAGTTCCACGCCGGGTGTTTGCAGTTCATGTCGCCGGCAATGAGCGTGGGGATCGGCGAGTCCAGCAGCTTGTGGACGTCAGCCAGATCCAAAGTGGTTCCTGGAGGATGGTACGCTGCGAATACTCTGAGCTCACTGTCGGCGACACGCAATTGTATTCCTAGGCCGTAGGTGGAACTCAGGGGTTCGTGAGGGATAGGTTGATAGACGACTCTTCTTTATACAAGGACTGCCAGGCCTCTGTACGCTTGCTGTCCTGTGTGTTTGTCCTGTCTATATAGGTGATAGCCTGGGAACCTGGGCTTATCAGATGGTGTAAGTAGTTTCTCATTTATGAGTGCCACGTCAATGTTTTGTTCCCGCAGCGGTCTGAGGAGGGCGCCCTTAGATCTTAGGCCGCGGGCATTTCAGCTGAGTATTCTGAGAGAGCTATCTATTGCGGTTGTAGAATTGTGTCACTGCTCCCAAGATCAATGGGATGGGGCTCTCTCCTGCCCGGAGGGCATCCAGGACCTCATGGAGGACGCCGATGATCTTACTAAATATATCTAGTAGGGCGTTCCCCATTTGTGGTTGGAAGTTTGGGCTCTCTGCGGTGGTGCCGCTTTTGTGCGCGGCTTCTTGATGGCGGTTGTATCGCCTTTCTGGGGCAGAGGCGCTTTCGGGAGCGCCGATGCTTTGAAATGTACCGCCGGCTGTTCTGTGGGCGGTACGAAGGGCGTCTCGGTCCTGGAGTGTGGTTGAGAGCGGTTTGTCCTGCGTCTCCTCCTCCTCCTCCTCTTTTGTTGCGAACCCCTTTCTCTAGGGTCATTCGCTGGCGCCATTAAGGTAGTTCTTCGGGGTTCTGGTGCGAGATCAGTGGGGGCGGGGCCTCGTCCGGCCTCATTCCGGTCTCTCCCACTGATGGCCACTGTGCCTGCCGATTTATTCCGGGCCTCCTTCCGGAATACGGGGCATTTGACATGGTTGGCGGGATGGGGGCCGCTGCAGTTAATGCAGGTGGCCGGTTCTTCCCTCGCGCTCGCACTCCTTAGCGGGGTGTTCTCCTCCTCAGCGCATACATGCCAACCTTCTGTGGCATTGGTGGCTAGAGTGCCGAAATTGCTGGCACCTATGGCATTGAGCGGGGCCTTTTTTGCCCCGCCAGGCCTCTATCTTAACACTGGGCATGCAGAACAGTTCCTCTACTTCGTAGATGCCCGGCGTGAGGTCCGGTGTGCGCTTTACAATTGCAAGGAAAGTGCACCCTGGTCTTCCTTGTCTAGCCCGGATCTGGCGCACGTATTCAGGCTCAAACCCTAAATCGGTGAGCTCTGCCAGAATATCTTCGGGGTCGGTGTTTGCCGGTAGACCCCGGATCGCCACCTTAAGACTCTTCTCCGCTGGGAGGGAGTAAGAGAGCCAAACGATGTTCTGATTTTTCTCTAGTACATATAAGTAGCTTTGAATCACCCGGTACTCTTTCTCGGACCTGGGTGAGAAGCGCACGCCTTGTCCGTAGGGGCGTGCGTTGGGTGCATGGCCGAGCGAGATTCTCAAAGTCCTAAAATGCTTCGGACAGTTCGGTAGCCGCTCCACAATGAGGGGCGGGTACCTCGCCTGGTTTTTGGGCGCCGTTCCAGCCTCTACCGCTACTTCAGCCTCTACTTCTCGGGAGGCGGGGCGTGGTGAGCGGGAACTTCGAACGACTTCCACGTATTGAAGAGGCGTGGGGCTGGGCGGGGCTGGGCGGGGCTGTACAGAGGCGCTTGATTTCCTCTAATACCCCGTCGTCCAACTCATCGTCGGAGAAGTCGCGCGGTCTCCGGACTGGGCCCGTCGAAGGGCGCGCGAATTCACTCGCGGCGGTGTCGCTCAACGCAATCGATGCGGAGGACAGGTCGGAGCGGTCACGAGCGGCGGGCGTGAAGAACACGAACGGCGCAGGCGACGCGGGTGCGGAGGTGCGCGGTCCGGGAGAGGGCGTACGCAGCAGCGGCATCGACTTGCCCGCTAACGGTTGCTGCGAGCCGGTGTGTCTGTCGGACACGCTCATCTTCACCGACGACGTTGGGGGAGCCCGGCGAACGGTGACGTGGGGCGCGGCATGGACTGCGGGCGCGGCGGTGGCACGTGAAGTAGAGGGGCGCGCGGAGGCGCCAGTGGAGCGCTGCGGAAGCGGCGCGGGAGGTGCGGCTATGCGAGCGGACTTCGGCGAGGGCGTCGTGGCGGATTTCGCGGCACTCACACCACTTTTCCCGGCACTCGCGGTACTTTTAGTGGCACTCGCGGCGGTCGGTTTCATCGCACCAGCCTTCGACGTTGAAGGCTGTGCGGAGCGGGGTGCGGTCGCACTCACGGACGCGGTCTGCGCACGGGCGACAGTCGCGAACGGGGGACGCGCGGTTGGGGTGGTGCGGCTGGAGGCCGCGCTGGGACGCGACGATGACGAGTTCGGGGGGGAGGCGGGTGAGTCGATCACCGGCCGGCTTCGCCTGTCGGACAGGTCCGACAAGAAGCGGGAGCCCTGGATTGGCCTCATGGCCAAACCGGGGCAGTTGGCCCTGAAAAGGGCCTTTGGGGGCCGATAAATCGGTAGGCGTCGGCTGGGGACGCGCCCTGCCGCGACCGTCGACAGACGAATCTGTCGGCGTTCAACGGCGATTAACAATCCCCGCCGTACCACACAGGTGCGATACGGGTGCTTCCGCCTCGCTTCGTCTTTAAAAAGACGAAGGGGGTAGACGCGGAAAAAAGGGTTTCTTAATTAAATGCCGACTAACGTGCGAAGTACTTTATTGGGCGCTGTACTCACAAAACAGTTCGTCAAACACTAGTACACACAAGCACTAAACACACACTAGTACTTCTCTCGTTAGTACTCGAATACTTACTCAAATATTCTTAATGATCGATATAAAATGAAAGTGATTGGTTATGTTTCGAAACATCAATATTTTATTAAACTTTCTTTATTGTCGATGTATCGATGTATGATTTCAGGTTTTGTAAAAAAAAACATCGCTTGAAAAATATCGATAAATCGATATTTTACAAGTTTTTTATGCACTTTTTTTTCGGATGTCTGTTTGTTTGTTGATGTCATTCTGGTTCAAAAGTTGTGATCCATTTTTGAAACACTTGCGGGCATGAGTTGAAATTTAGCATACCAATATAAATTCGGTGAAAATGCAATAATATAGTTCCTTAGAGGTATATATGACAACACTACATCTGTTTACTGCATTGTACTAACCTAAAGCGTAATCGAAATATAAATAACTCGTAATTTAAAACGTCGATGTGTTGCCTATTATAACACCTATATATCGTTTTAACCCTTAGTGCTGAATTCCATGTCGCTGCACGCTACACGTCCCTCTGTGAAGAAGCGCGCGCGCTGACTGATCTAAAATAATTATTAGTCAATCTACCTATTTCTCTATTTATCCGGACAGGAAAGATGGAGAGACATACGAATAAAGAAAGCCCAATAAAAGATTGATGTTTGGATACATCATCAATCACTTTCATTTTCACATTATTTCTTTACACGACGACGAGATCATATTATAACGATACATTGATGATTATCATAACGATGTCTGCATCACATAAAAAACCTTGGTCGGAATCGGGGTTGGGTGAAGTTGAATCCAACTCTGACTCCGATCTGACGGCCTTGTAATGGCGTCTCAAGGCAGTCAGGTCGGAGTCGGAATCGACAAGTGTAATCACGGCTTAATGGCGTCTCAAGGCTGTCAGGTCGGAGTCGTGGTCGCGAAGTGTGATCACGGCTTAAACGTCGAGCGTTGAAAGTAGAACAAGCGGGACTTTGGAGTTTTGGCGGGAAATCGAACAGTGATGTCAATTTGTTTTAATTTCTAAAACTTGTGTTATTTTGAATTATAATGTGTAATGTTGGTAGAATATTAACCATTATGTATTCTTATATGTGCACGAGTGAAGGTAATTGTAACAAAGTGATAAAACGTGCTTTTTCGATTTCCCTCAAAACGGCCGTCGCAATTGGTATGTAAAGTATCCATCGCTTTACTATCTAGGGTGGGGCACTTCATCAATTTCATAGTCATCCTTGTCATCAAGTTCAACGGGGAGTTGAATTTATTTTGAAATGAATATTCGTCATACTTGACATTGGCAAAATACGCGTCGTCGTGATGCCATAAACATAAAAAAAAAGCTTTTTGGCGGGAAAACAAAAAGGGCGGTAGTATTTTTGCACAAATTATTATAATTCATTTTTTTTGCGGGTAGGTGTGAATAAGAACAGTTGTATTTCTAGTATTCAATTTCGTATTTTAATTAATTTAAACAAATATTTACATTTAATTCTCTTCAATTCTTATTTTTACTCATCGTAATATGTTGTACAGGCTGGTAGAGACTGTCCATACGGTCGGGTCCAAATATTTTAAGCCCCACCGTAAAAATAGACCTCAAAAACTATCCAACTACACCCGAAACCTCATGGCTGAGCGACGTTCCATGACGCTCCAAACCTCCGATGATGCTAAGTCCTATAGGCAGCTCAATGGACAGATACTGAAGTCCTTGCGACACGATTTACGGTCCTTCAATACAAGGCGTATTGAGGAGACCATAGCACAGAACAAGGGCTCCAAAGTGTTCGCAAGAGACGCGTCTATTGGGCAAAGCCAGTTGACGAAGCTGAAGACGGAGGACGGAAACGTAACGTCGAATAGGTCAGAGGTGCTCAGGGAGATAGAGAGGTTCTATGGGCAGTTGTACACCTCAGTAGCTGAACCTGTTGTTGACTTGGTAAAAGACCCAAGAGCCAAGCTAACCCGACACTACACTGAAGATATCCCGGACATCAGCCTGTACGAGATTAGGATGGCTCTCAAACAACTCAGAAATAACAAAGCGCCAGGCGAAGACGGAATTACCGCAGAGCTTCTGAAAGCGGGCGGAACGCCGGTACTTAAAGTCCTTCAGAGGCTGTTTAATTCCGTCTTGCTCGAAGAGAAAACGCCGGAAGCATGGAACAGGGGTGTGGTGGTACTGTTTTTCAAGAAAGGTGATAACACTTTACTGAAGAATTATAGGCCCATCACACTGCTGAGCCATGTTTATAAGTTGTTTTCGAGAGTCATCACGAATCGTCTCGAACGCAGGCTTGATGACTTCCAGCCTCCCGAACAAGCCGGTTTCCGGAAAGGCTTTAGTACCATAGACCACATACATACGCTGCGGCAGATTATACAGAAGACCGAGGAGTATAATCGGCCACTATGCTTGGCGTTTGTGGACTATGAGAAAGCCTTCGATTCGATCGAGACTTGGGCGGTTCTTAGATCTCTCCAGCGATGCCGCATTGACTATCGGTACATTGAAGTGTTGAAGTGCTTGTATAATAACGCCACCATGTCAGTCCGAGTACAGGGGCAGTGCACGAAGGCGATCCCCATAAAAAGAGGAGTAAGGCAGGGAGACGTCATTTCTCCGAAACTGTTTACGGCCACCTTAGAGGACGCCTTCAAGCTCTTGGAATGGCAAGGACTTGGCATCAACATCAATGGCGAATACATCACTCACCTTCGATTTGCCGACGACATTGTGGTCGTGGCAGAGTCGCTGAAAGATCTAGGACGAATGCTCGGTGACCTCAACAGAGTATCTCAACAAGTGGGTCTTAAAATGAACATGGACAAAACGAAAATAATGTCTAACGTCCATGTCGTACCCACCGCACTCACCGTTGGGAACTCTACTCTTGAAGTTGTTGACGAATACATTTACCTGGGACAGGTAGTCCGGTTAGGTAGGTCCAACTTTGAGAGAGAGGTCAATCGACGAATCCAACTCGGCTGGGCAGCGTTCGGGAAACTGCGCAACATCTTCTCATCCAAAATACCTCAGTGCCTAAAGACTAAAGTTTTTAGTCAATGTGTGTTACCAGTGATGATATATGGATCAGAGACGTGGTCTCTTACAATAGGTCTCATAAAAAAGCTCAGAGTTGCTCAGCGAGCTATGGAGAGAGCTATGCTCGGCGTTTCTCTACGCGATCGAATCAGGAATGAGGAGATTCGTAGAAGAACCAAGGTCACCGACATAGCCGTTAAGATTAGCAAGCTGAAGTGGCAATGGGCGGGCCACATAGCGCGTAGATCGGACGGGCGTTGGGGCAGAAAGATTCTAGAGTGGAGACCACGTATTGGCAAGCGCAGCGTGGGACGACCGCCTGCCAGATGGACCGACGATCTTGTGAAAATCGCAGGAAGTCGTTGGATGCAGGTGGCATCGGACCGGTTACGCTGGAAAGCGATTGGGGAGGCCTATGTTCAGCAGTGGACAAGTATAGGCTGAGATGATGATGATGAATATGTTGTACTTACATTTATGTGAAGCTAGTACTTTCACTTCACCTGCCAGCCTATCACTGCACTGAACCTGTACAAATCTACACTACTGGTACTTGGAACACTTGCACTATGTCCCAATTAGATGAAATTGTTTCTGCTCAGAAGAGCCTTGAGGATAGCTTCATGAGGAAGATGTCGGATCTTGAGGTGCAAATCCAGAGCGCAGGACCTGCCAAGGACACAGCGGCCAAAGTAGCAGAGGAGTTCCGGACATTCCGAGAGCTCATCTTCAATATGTTCGGGCTGCTACGTCGTCAGATAAGCGAGTGCACCAAACAGATTGACTTGTTGGAGACCAGGCACCGGCGGAAAACATTGCTGTTCCTGGGCTTAGCCGAAGTAGAAAACGAAAACTGCAACTCAGTCGTCCTAAATTTGCTTAATAACAGGATGGGCCTTGCAAGTCTCACTGCCTCCTCTATCACCAGATACCATAGACTAGGGACTTCCAGCCATGACCATCATAGGCCTATCCTTGTGAGATTCACAGGTTTGACGACAAGCAGACAGTCTGGAAGGCGAAGACAAGGCTGAAAGGGTCATCCATCTCGGTCAGGGAATTTCTTACAAGGCCAGGCAAGCCATCTTCAGCAAGGCGCGTTTACATTTCGGCGTCAGTTCTTGTTGGACACAAGATGGCGTTATTATATTAAGAGCTTCGGATGGTAGTCGGCACCACATCACTTCGTCTGACGAATTGAGCCCTTTGTTGGAAAAGTACCCAAAGGGGCCGGGCGGATTTTCTTCGGGCAGGAGTAAGGGTAAGACCGGAGGTGATCTATTGAAAAAACAGAAAGCATAATCAATAGTTACTCCCATGTATACTTAATTTTTTTATTTTTTTTTTACTATTTATACTATTACTTACTTTCTGTATCTCATAACTCTTCATTATCATGTCACCATGTCTAGTTTGCCTATTTCTGTTACTCGATTCTTGTGGTTTTACTTGTTTTCTGCGCATTTGACTTTAAAATTTACATGATTCTTTGTAAACACTAGACATGGGTAACACTGCGCTGCGCCGCGCAATTGCGCCAACTCAGTTCACTACGCCGGATGTGTTAACTCACTTCTTCAAAATGAGTTGGCGCACAGCGCACGACCGGTAAATTTGAAAGGTGTTAAGGTGTTGAGTTGCCTGCACTATCCATTTGAAATGTATTGAACACTTGTGGAAAAAGGAGTGATAGATAATAGTTTCTTTTCTACATTTTACTTTAGGTACTTACTGGCCACAAGGTTTTATTTTGACAAATGGCTGAGTAGAATGAGTTGACACCTGCGTATCAAATAACAGACGGAATACGTTTACGCTCGAAAATCAAAACAAATGTACTATTTTGCCGTAATGGCGACAAGAAGCCAATTTTAATAATTTACTGTTATACTCTATTATTACTTGACATTGGCGAAATACACTGTTAAAGTGTAGGCCATTCATTAAAATAAGAAGAAGAAGATTCTGTGAGGAGTGGTTGAAAGAAAATCATGGTTAATCTATTTTAATGTTTTTAATTTGTTATTATTAAATGTGTTTTTGCTTAGAGGTTCGATTGCCGTTACAGATTAAATAATAGTTACTAGATACCTAGCAGATTAGAAAGGTGTTGTGCTGCCAGACGTCACTTTCAAAAATATGCATAATATAAATAAAACAATTCATTAAAAATATATTACCTAGTTTTTTAAAGCAATGTCTATTTAATTTTACTGAATAATTGATTATTACTTATCACGGTCGTAACATGGATTATGGTATTTTCATGTATGATGGGTATTGTGACAGTTCTAAGAGTCAAAGGAAATTATACTTTATTCAATGGTAATAAGAGTTTTAAACCCTTCTATAATTAACTATGGTTTTATACCTTAATCCCATTGCATTATAAATTGTTTTCGTTTGACACTTAGAACTATTATAGTACCCATCTTATGTGAACAATATTATACAAACTGTCTGTAAAAATAGCACTCTGCTTTTAACTGCATAACTATTGGTTCATGAACGTATAAAAAAGGCGGACGGAATTTCGCTAAACAACAAGTGAAGCTCGAAAATGGCGGCGGCACAAGTATGTGTGGGTGAGGAAAAGGGTTGCCATGTGAAAAAAAATTTACCCATTTTTCAGAGGTTATTATATTATCAAATTTGATTTTAACTATACTATCCTGAACTCTGGCAGATAGTGATGCAATCGTCTTATGACAAATATTTAAATCTCTTAATGTGAATAAAAACTATCAGTATCGATGTTTTTAGTGTACGATGAGGTTTGTGTGTGAGAAAGAATTGAGTTCAATTCTTCTTTCTTTTTTTGAGCGAACAGTTGTTTACTCAAACAAATTAAGTAATTGAACAGGACGAATAGTACGTCGTGCGTCCTGTTGCTGCTGTGGCTAGTATGCGTCGTGAAGGAGAATTCAAATAAAAGCCGAATAATCTTGAAACAGTGCTCCACCCACCAGTTGTGACCCTCTTCGCGCAGAGTTTCTTCCTATAATCTTGTTGCCCAGTCGCTCGAACGTGCCTGGCGCGATGTTTCGCGCTCTTAAATACTATTTTGGTGTGTCACAACTAGTGGGCTTTGCATCGAGTTTATTAATCAAATAAACCAATCATGATACAATTATTCCTATCCCTTTCAGGGTTACACTCTTCTAATTGTATACTAGTGTTTATGCGCTAGGATTCTATGACCTTATCTTATTTCTAACTTAAATTACATAATGTACTACAGTAACTTAATCTATTTATACAAATCGTGCAGACGTCGTCCTGTACATTTCTCCCGCCGTGAACTGTCGGCTTCACTGACGGTTCATAAGTCTTCGTGGAGGGACGACGTCGGCAACACTATCAATTTCTTCGCTGGCCTCCGAAGAACTCCTCCCTTGGTGCGGACGTCCACCGCACGTTCAATTCCATCTTCTCCAGGGAAGGTCCTTATTATCCTCCCAAGAGGCCACATGTTCCTGGGGAGTACGTTGTCAACAATGAGGACGATGTCCTCCTCTTTCAGGGCGGCGCCGCGTCCATGGGGCTCCCGCCGGTACTGAAGTCCAGGTAAGTACTCCCTTATCCATCGTTCCCAGAACATGTCCGCGAGTCTCTGTGCCGCTCTCCAATGGGTGCGGCCGATGAGGTCAGTGTCAGTGAAGGTCCCTGGTGTCGGGTTGCGCGCTGGGCCGTAGAGCACAAAGTGGTTCGGTGTCAGCGTCTCTGGGTCCTCAGGGTCGACGGGTACGTGAGTGAGCGGTCGGTTGTTTACTGTAAACTCGACCTCCGCCAGCAGTGTGGTGAGAACCTCTTCTGTCGGGTGCCTCTACGTCAGGATCGCGTATAGGGCCGTCTTCACACTGCGAACCAGTCTTTCCCATGCGCCACCCATGAACGGGGCGCCGGGGGGAATAAAGCGCCAGCTGATGGTTTTTCTCGTGGCCTCTTCTCGGGTGGCGTTGTCCAGCGCCTCCCGTAGCTCTCTGTCGGCGCCGCGGAGATTGGTCCCGTTGTCCGACCATATTTCAGTCGGGCAGCCGCGGCGGGCGATGAATCGTCGTAGGGCCATCACAGCTGACTCGGTGCTGAGTGATGCGGCGACTTCCAGGTGTTCGGCGCGTGAAGTCAGGCAGGTGAAGAGGGCTACGTAGCGCTTCTGTGTGCCCCGACCCACTGTCACAGTCAGAGGTCCGAAATAGTCGATGCCGGTGTACGTGAAGGCCCTCTGATGGTGAGCCAGTCTGCAGGGCGGCAAGTTCCCGGTGCTCGGCTCTGGAGGCGCGTCTCTTCTTCGGCGACAGCTGTAGCACCTGTGTATGACCATCCGGGCTACAGTACGTAATCGAGTTATCCAGTACCTTGCTCGACACTCGTTGATGGTCGCCTCTACTCCGGCGTGGTGCAGCTGTCGGTGTACGTGCTCGATGTACAGGCGGGTGACGCGATGATCTCCGTCCAGCACTGTGGGGCACCGTAGCTCGTCGCTGATGTCCAGCGTCGCACTTATTTGCGACTTGATCCTTATCACTCCACTGATAATCTGCGCTGATAAGGGGCGGAGGCGGCCCTTCGATAGTCTATCACTATTACTCAGTTCGCTATTATACGAGTCGTGTTGTATTACACGCACTAACAACGCCTCCGCTCTTATCAATAGTTCTGCACTGAGCGGTAAACAATTAACACTGTCCTTATCTCTAAACTTAATTCTACACTTATCGCTACACTTATTCCTATTCTTAACACTATTCCACTGTGGGTCCTTTTCACGATTCCTAGCCTGTCTCTTATAGTTCACTAATTGTCTATTCACACTGCACAGGTCGATGAACTGCAGTACGCGCGCCGTCGCTCGTAGCAGGCGCTCCCACGTAGAGAAGCGCGCTGGATCCGGAACAGCTGATCGCGGTGAGACGGGTCGTTGCTCAGTGATGTTGTGTGTCCGCTCCTCGCCCGTCGCTGCGTCGAGTATCGGTCGCTCCGCCGGCCATGTTGATGGGTGCTCGCGCAGGAACTCGGGCCCAAGGAACCATCGGTGATGAGAGCCGATGTCCCTGGGTACTTCGCGCGTCGCGTCGTCGGCCACGTTTAGCTTCGTGGGCACCCACCTCCAATCACTTATGGCGCTGTTTTCTTCTATCGCGGCGATGCGATGTGCGACGAACGGGCGGTAGGATCGCACGCTCGTCTTCAACCATGTCATGACGGTACGGCTGTCCGTCCAGTAGGTCACTGAGCTTGGCTTCTTGTCGTGTTCGGTGATGATAGTCGCGCCCAGGCGACTACCCAGTACGGCGGCTTGCAGTTCGAGTCTCGGGATCGATGTGAGCATGTCCTGCAGACTCCGCAGGTGTTGGGTCCACTCGACCCACTGTTGTGCTAGGTCATCGTCGATGATGTCGTCCCATCCTGTGCCGCGCCGCCATATTTCCTGTAGTATCCGCTTGGCCCCTTATTGTGTTGGGCGAAGCGATTCCGAGCGGGTCGAAAAGAGACATCAGTATGCGGAGTGTCTCCCGCTTCGTCGGCGTCGGCTTGTCGAGTATGCCCGGGGGGAGGCGTGCGTCGATGTTGAACCCGATGTCGTCGGTGTCCGGCCTCCACTCCAGTCCGAGTACTCGTTCCGTCTATCTTTCCTCGCTGAGCCCAATCATCCGTCTGTCGTGTCTGATCTATTTTATTCGCGCGGGCTCGGCGTTTTCTATTGGGACGAGGGCGTCGAATTGTTCTCTGTGTTTTCATTTCAATGTCGAATCGCGGTCGTTCTTCTGTTCTATTTTCCTGTCTATTTTCCTTCTGTTCAGTTTCGAATCGCGGTCGATTTGCACTATGTAATGTGGGCGCTTCAGTTTGTTTCGTGCGTCGTGAGCGCGCACCGTGTACGACCCAGCCGAGAGGGGTCCGGGAGGCAACGGGTTGATGTCGCTGCCCCCGGCGTACCTCTGACGTCAGCAGTAGGTGCCAATTGTCTTGGCCGATGATGATCTGGGGCTTCGCTCTTCTGTAGGTGATATCGCTTTCTATGTCCCGCAGATGCTTGCAATCGGCGATGTCTTGCACGGTGACGGCTTGTGGTGACAACTTCATATTCTCAATGGTGCGCGCTTGAATCCGATGTGCGCGCCGGGACGTACCTATCAACGTCAGCTAGACCCGACAGGAGTTCGATGACCGGACGTTGCAATCGCCGATCGCCTCGATGTGCAGTGACTCGCGGGGGCCGCGCGCGCCTGTCTGGTTGGCGAGCTCGGCGTCGATGAGCGTCACCGTTGACCCGTCGTCGAGGAGGGCGTAAGTGTCTACTCCTCCCGCCGGTCCGGAAATGTGTACCGGCACTATCTTGAGATACGACGCGAAGCCTCTTGTCCACGTTGACGCGACTGTCTGCTTCTCCGCGTTGTCGTCTTCCGCGACCCTTTCGTTTTTGACGTGGTGAAGCATGGAAAAGCCCCGGGTGATGACGGAATTACTACGGAGCTCCTAAAGGCAGGAGGTACTCCTATGCTCAAACAACTTCAGCGTATATTTAATTCCGTTATCTTCTCTGGGAGAACTCCAAAGGCATGGAACAGGAGTGTAGTCGTTTTGTTTTTCAAGAAGGGAGACAAGACCCTTCTGAAAAACTATCGACCGATTTCCCTCCTAAGCCATGTCTACAAGTTGTTTTCTAGAGTCATCACAAATCGCCTTTCGGGAAGACTTGACGAGTTTCAACCAACGGAACAGGCTGGTTTCAGGACAGGATATGGCACTATAGACCATATTCACACAGTGCGGCAGATTATGCAAAAGACCCAGGAGTATAATCAGCCCCTGTGCATGGCATTCGTGGACTACGAGAAAGCCTTCGACTCCATCGAAACCTGGTCTGTTCTCGAATCCCTGCAACGTTGCCAGGTCGACTGGCGATACATCCAAGTGCTGAGATGCCTGTATGACGCTGCAACAATGACCGTCCAAGTACAAAATCGGCGGACTAAGCATATCCCCTTGCATCGAGGTGTGAGACAAGGCGATGTTATCTCACCTAAATTGTTTACGACTGCACTGGAGGATATGTTTAAGACGCTGGACTGGAAAGGACGCGGCATTAACATTAACGGTGAGTACATCTCGCACCTAAGATTCGCGGATGATATCGTCATTATGGCAGAGACATTGCCGGAATTACAACAGATGCTGTGCGGCCTAGCTGATTCTTCCTAACGCATTGGCCTCCGGATGAACATGAATAAAACCAAGATTATGTTCAATGAGCATGTCATTCCGGAGCCAGTAAATGTAAATGGAACTACTCTCGAAGCTGTACGAGAATACATCTACCTCGGACAAATACTACAATTAGGTAGAAACAACTTTGAGAGAGAGGTCCGCAGGAGGATACAGCTGGGCTGGGCAGCGTTTGGGAAACTACGTCAAGTCTTCTCGTCGCCTATACCTCAAAGTTTGAAGACAAAAGTCTTTGATCAGTGCGTCCTACCTGTCATGACATACGGAGCCGAGACATGGACACTTACGGTGAGACTAGTCCACCAAATGAAAGTTGCTCAGCGGGCTATGGAGAGAGCTATGCTCGGAGTTTCTCTGAAAGATCGAATCCGGAATGAGGTGATCCGACAGAGAACCAAGGTCATCGACATAGCTCGCAGGATCAGCACGCTGAAGTGGCAGTGGGCTGGCCATATTTGCCGAAGGACCGATAACCGCTGGGGTAGACGTGTTCTCGAGTGGAGACCGCGGCTTGGCAAACGTAGTGTGGGACGCCCTGTAGCTAGATGGAGCGATGATATACGGAGGGTGGCGGGCAGCGGTTGGAAGAGAAGAGCCGAAGATCGGGCTCAATGGCGTGCCTTGGGAGAGGCCTATGTCCAGCAGTGGACTGATACGGGCTGGTGATGATGATGATGATGATGATGAAGCAGTCTGTGGTGCGAGTATTTGCACCCGTCGGTGTCGCAAGTGTGCCTCTTGCAATGATGACTCTTTGTTCTGAAGCGTAGACACGCGAAGCATAGTCTTCGTGCCTTCGCGATGTCCCATCTGTCGTTGACCGTCGACTCAATGAATTTCTTGCACTTGGTTACCTCGTGCTCTGTGTCGTGACACGCCGCGCATTTTTCTTTCCTCGGGCTCGATACAGCGGTGCTATAAGTCTTGTTAGTCTGTCTTCTGGCTGTATGTTCCCGTTCGGGTGTCACGTGTTCGGGAGGTGCGTAGCGCCCGCACCTATCGGCCTCCCTACTGAGGAAATTAGAGAGCCTCAGTAGGTCGGGTTCTTCAGTCTGTTCTTCCGCTGCGTAGTCGAACCATCTATACTTGAGCGCCGGTGTGAACTTCTCAATGGTCGTCTTGACAGCCTCCGGGTTGTACAGGTACGCCACGCGGTTGAGTGCGCGTAGCGTTGCGACGATGTTCATCACCCGCGTGGCGAACACGCAGATGTCTCTCGGGTTGTCGCTGAGTCGGGGCAGCGCGCGCAGGCGTTCTAGTTCACCCAGCGCGATGCAATCTGGTCGGCCGAAGCGTGCTTCGAGCGCCCGGAGTATGTCGGCTGTCTTGGCGTTGTAGATGAGTAAGTTCTCGACGGCTTCTTTAGCTTTACCTTTTAGCGCTCTTCGCAGTCTCGCGACGTTCTCGGTGTCCGTGAAGCTCGGCGCAGATTCTTCATAAGCAGCTTTGAAGGTGAGCCACTCTTGGTGTGACCCACTGAAGTACGGCAATTCAGCAGCGAAGCGGTGGTTCGGGGCGCTCCCGGACCAGGCGGCGAGGGTGATTGCGGACGCCAGCTCACGCAGGTCAATTTGCTGTGGCGGCGTCGCGACTGTCGTTTCTTCATTCTTCGACACGGCGATGGGTGGTGGCTGGATCGGTGCAGGGGGCAACGGCGTTGTCGCCCGCGGCGCTGCATCGATGGTGCGCCCCACGTCTATGTCGTGTGGCCTGTCGGCGATGGCCAGGACGTGAGGTCGCGAGTCGTTCAGCCAGCTCCCGACTCTTTTCTCTGTTTCTTGCTCATCTGATATGCACGTGTCGGCGTCACTATCGCTTTCTTCATCTTCGGCTTCGATTCGTGATATTTTCGCAGCTGCTAATTGGACTTGTAATTCCAGTAGCTCCTCCTTGGCGCGGGCGAGCTTCAATCTTCGCGTCTTCGTTGAGAGAGTCTTCTTTGTTCCAGTCCTCTTGGACACTGGCTTTTTAGTTTTCTCCGTCGCGGAAGTGTCTGCCGTGGCGGTTGTTTCCGTCATGACAGTAGATTCTGTCGTGGCGGTCGACTCTGTCGCTGTAGTCGACCCCGACGTTTCGGCGACTGGGGCCGATGCTGCTGATCTACTGGTGGTGGAGCGTGTGACTGGCATGTTTCTTTCTTCTATTTTCAGCTTGATTCTTCTGTTTTCAGCTTGCGCCTTCTATTTTCTCTTGACGACGATAATCTGGCTCTTGAAGGACCAAAATGAACAGGACGAATAATACGTCGTGCGTCCTGTTTTTTGGCTGAGGCGGTGCAGCGTGGGCGAAGATTCCAACGATGTCACGCAAATTCTTCTACGACAATAATCCGGCTTCCGAAGGACCAAAATGAACAGGACGAATAATACGTCGTGCGTCCTGTTGCTGGCTGAGGCGGTGCAGCGCGGGCGAAGATTCCAACGATGTCACGCAAGTTCTTCTACGACGATAATCCGGCTTCCGAAGGACCAAAATGAACAGGACGATTAATACGTCGTGCGTCCTGTTGCTGCTGTGGCTAGTATGCGTCGTGAAGGAGAATTCAAATAAAAGCCGAATAATCTTGAAACAGTGCTCCACCCACCAGTTGTGACCCTCTTCGCGCAGAGTTTCTTCCTATAATCTTGTTGCCCAGTCGCTCGAACGTGCCTGGCGCGATGTTTCGCGCTCTTAAATACTATTTTGGTGTGTCACAACTAGTGGGCTTTGCATCGAGTTTATTAATCAAATAAACCAATCATGATACAATTATTCCTATCCCTTTCAGGGTTACACTCTTCAATTATTCCTATCCCTTTCAGGGTTACACTCTTCAATTATTCCTATCCCTTTCAGGGTTACACTCTTCTAATTGTATACTAGTGTTTATGCGCTAGGATTCTATGACCTTATCTTATTTCTAACTTAAATTACATAATGTACTACAGTAACTTAATCTATTTATACAAATCGTGCAGACGTCGTCCTGTACAGTAATCTACTCACGTGAGTAGTATCAGAAGTACCTAGTTATGATAAAATAAAACCCAATTACAGTCTTATATTTTTATTATAAACTTTTAATTAACAGTACAAGTACACGACAAATTCTTGTGTTGTCAACTGTACAATAGCTTCAAGGTAACGGGATCTACTAACTACATTAAATTGGATCCATATAAAATTATATGGTTCTTGACGATAGTATTACTATCACCGAAAAATAATTATGTTGTACATTTTTTTGCATGTGATTAGTATAATTAAAATATTATTAAAATAAAAACAATAAAGTACACAGACGATCGTTATCGATCAACTTTGAATACAGAAAACAAAACAACAACAAAAACATAATAAATAATAAAACGATTTATAAGTACTGGTTAAGTTATTGGATACGAAAAAAAAGTTAGAATCCCTTATGTTGCGTAATTTTATTATACAGCTGTCTTTTACTTTCCATGGTTCTTGAAATCCCTTCTAATTTAGAGACATGGTGAAAACGTATTGTTAAGTATTTCTCTGCTATATATTTGATAAGACTTATTTTGTGTTCCATTCCTGCGTAAGTATGCTCAAATTCCAAGTTTATAGAAACTTTATCATTGGCAATAAACTTTTCTAATATTTTTGTAAGAATGTACTTTTGTTGCCTTTCGTTGTACAATGTAATATTTTCTTGAATTATCTTTCGCACAACCATTTCACAAGTACAACAAATAATGTATAAATCATTAGATGGAAAATGTAATCCTCCTCTGGTTTTGAAATTGATTAATCTGTGAAAAAATAACCTCTCTTCGGTACATAAACGCGCAATATATTTTTGGCATTTTATTATTTTTATTGCATAATGAGAAATGCAAATATCCTATTATTAACTTGCGATAATCATTATGTACTTCTATGCCTAAGCGCCTTGCTAAGTCATCATCTTCTTTGGTGATTTCCTTTAGAAATGATAATGAATCACAAGTAGTGTCTTCTTCGTCGTGGCAGTATGCTGGCGTGGTAGAATTGATAATTTGTGAAGCTGAAGTACAGTTAAGGACAGCTATTTGTTCTAAAGGAACACAATTTCCAGTAGTTAGACATGTAATTTCTAGATGTGCCAATAGTTTTCTATAGATGCCTTTAAATTGCCTGACATTAGGATTATCATTAAATCCGCCTTGCATCCTTATACAAGAAAAAAATATTTCTAAATGATCTTGGCTTAATTTATACGTAGGCAAGTATACTTACTTTTTTTCATTTTGAATATATTTTTCATATATATGTATTAAGCTATCTATATTGATTAGCGTGCCTAGGAAACCTGTTTTGCACTTCGCTCTTACTAAAGGTTTATAATAACGAGTAATAACAAATGTTATCCTTCCATCTTGCTTTACTTTCCGTTTTGTAGCATACTTAATTTTTAAGTTTAATATGTATTCTTTGAGGTCACTCAAAAAGGTATATATCGCATCTTTATTATGAGAACAGACTGGTTTTTTATAATCAAATTGTGTCATTGCGCGTGAATTAAAAATGTCAAACATGTCATTTATTTTTAAAATAAAAGTTTCCGTTGCCTCCGATTCTTGGAACGATTCTAGTTTAAGTTCTTGCCTACAAGTTTTTATAGCAGTTGAAATACTTCTACTAAAGACCTGTGTGGCCAGCTACACCTTCATTATATTGTTTTTGAAATTAATATGTTTTTTTGTTAATTTGTTCGCTAAATGCAAACCTTCTTCCTCCTGTAGTTTATTTAATTCTTCTATTAAATTCCATTTAATATTTTTTCATTATTATCAACAAATTCTCGTTTTGATTTGAACTGATTCCTTAATAATTTTATAACGTGACTAGGGTCGAGAAAAAATGCTACCTCCGTATTATTTGAGGGATGTAGGAATGTAGTTTTAAGAGATTCCGGCTTTAAATTGCAACCGAGTAGTTCCAATGCGGTGAAGTTTGTGGTATGACCATCACATGTCAAAGAAATGATATCAATGTTGGATTCAAAACATTTGATTAGACATATTTTTATCAAATTAGATTTTTGTTCCCTGTAAAGCTGTTACTTAAAAAATATCCCAATGGAAGTTTGAAGTGGTGATTAATGCCAACAACAAGAAATACTAAAGCTTGTGAAGCTAAAGGAGCACCCTCTTGAACGCCTGTTCCCATGTCTTCCAGGCCTATATATTTCTTCTCATCCCAAATTTTTTGAGGCCTAATAGCAATCTCATCAAATAGCAAAGAACACAATAGCCGATGCTGGCTCACTTGTGCCTTAGCTTTCAATGCTCCGAACGATTCTTCTGTAAACCCTGGATCTCCTTTTAAATGACCATACCACTAGGACAGAGTCTTACGATGAGGAAGGCACTTATTAAAATTTTGTCTAACGTAATCATTCGCTTTTGGAGAATAGTAATTTAATGTTAAGCAAAACTTTTTTATCGCTGGTGAGAACTGAATGTGCTTTTGTAATTTTTTCCTGTTATACTGAACAAGTCTGTTATATTGAACAAGTCTGCAGCAACAATGTTTTCATTTAATCTATTGAATAAGTCTGTATCAACGAAATTCTGATTTTTTAAGGTTTTTAAGACATCCTTGAGAGATTTATTCCGATCTTGCAGAAGTCTAACTTTTTGACTTAACGTTTTAATCCTCTTTTTATGTTTTTGGATTAACGTTTGTGCCCTCATGAGATAAACCTTCAAATGATGTTTCTTGGGAGAGTATAGTATTGGTTGTTTAAAATCAATTTCAGTTGAAGTTGCTCCAATTTCGGGTGAATCCTAGAATAGAAAGAAAAATATAATCCTAATCAAAGTACGTAGGATGAACCGTGATCCAAAATCACAATATATTGGAATTATTCAATGCAAAACACACAAATATTACTGTAGTTGACAAGATAAACACATAATTACTTCATATAATTATTTTGTAAAGGTAAATATAATAAATACATACTCGAGCTAAAAGCAAGGGTGAGCCTAAGGAAGTAGACTGTTTAGTTGTCAATGTTTATTTGGAACTTGAGGCTGCTGCTTCCATCATTAATGAGCACTAAAATAAGTAAAACTAATTGACATAAATACTTTAAATGAAAATTCATGACGATAAATAATGTAACAATAAATAATAAAACGTTTTAAAGTAAATTCACGCACTTCTTGTACAACATTAGGCATATTTGGTAATGCAGGTTGTTCCTCTTGCATGTTTGGTGGGTTAAATAAATACTAAAAAAAATAATCTACATTTGATTTTGATGCCACTTTGGCTTATATAAAAAACAAACTATATACATAAATATATACGGTACCCACTTTCCAATTCCTACCTCTTTAGTAGGTACATATGTACAGTATGCGTAAAAATTCTTGTCTATGGTCCATTTATCAAATAAATTCAGTATATAAATATTCGCCATATTTTGTATGGCAGAGTTCCTTATTCGTTTTGTCTTATATTACAAGATTTGGTTACTGACCTTGTTTGGTACGGCGTAAGTAACAACACGAACTAATCCTCCCTTAGTTGTATATAAATCAGCGGAATTAAAATTAACGCTGCAAATCACACTTGATTTGGATGGAAGCCAATCATTTTCACCTCTACACTCTCTTATTGTTTTAATTAATTCTTGCCTCCATATTTCATTTCCTTTAGGAAACCTAAAAAAGTAATAGATGTAATATATATAGTAATAAAATAATTAAAGAAATGTATTAAACGCCGCGTGGTTCCCGGCTTAGAATAGGACCAACCCATCTCATCCCATCGGGTGTCGTACAAGGCGACTAAGGGAAAACTAGGGAATGGGCAGCAGCGTTCCCTTAACACTTCGACGACCAATAACTGCGCTCGCCAACCCGCCTGCCAAGCGTGGCGAGTATGGCAAACACCCCCAATTATGGAAGAAAATAGGAAAACCAGGCCCCTAGTCCCCGGCGGTCCTGTTCGTCCTGGCCACGGTAGCAGCCATGGTAACGACAGGACAAGGGGTGCTAAGAATCTCCGGCAGAGATTCGGCTACCACCAAAACCGAAAATTGGCCCTGGTGACATACAACGCACGCACATTGAGGACAGATGAGAAGCTAGTTGAGCTGGAAGAAGAGTTAAACAAGTTGCGGTGGATTATTGTTGGTTTATCGGAGGTCCGAAGAGAGGGCGAGGACACGATAACCTTAAAATCCGGCAACTTGTTTTACTACCGGGAGGGCGAACAGCAGTCCCAAGGTGGTGTCGGATTTATCGTCCACAAGTCACTCATAAACAACGTTGTGTCCATCACTAGTGTGTCGAGCAGGGTAGCGTACCTGATACTCAGAATATCCAAAAGATATTCGCTGAAGGTCATACAGGTCTACGCACCGACCTCGGCATACTCAGATGATGAGGTCGAAGTTATGTATGAGGACATTAGTAGAGCCATACATACTTCCAAAGCACATTTTACAGTAGTTATGGGTGACTTCAATGCGCGGCTGGGCCAACGGGGCGATGATGAGCTAAGAGTGGGGCAATTTGGATATGGGCAGCGCAACCCCAGGGGTCAGAGGCTGGCCGAATTTCTGGAGAAAGAGGGACTCTTTATGATGAACTCTTTCTTCCAGAAGCCGCCTCATAGGAAATGGACCTGGATGAGCCCTGATGGTTCCACAAAAAATGAGATAGACTTCATCATGAGCACCAAGCGACAAATATTTAATGATGTCTCCGTGATTCATAGGGTAAAAACCGGCAGTGATCACCGAATGGTCAGAGGCACATTAAATATTAATGTCAAAATGGAAAGATCGCGTCTGATGAGGTCTACGCTCCGACCTACTCATGCATATATCCAAAACCCCGAGAACTTTCAACTCGAATTGTCAAACCGCTTCGAATTGCTAGACAGCAGCGCATCAGTGGACGAAATCAACAACAGGCTGGTAGAGACTGTTCATACGGTCGGGTCCAAGTATTTTAAGACCCACCGTAAAAATAGGCCTCAAAAACTATCTGACTACACCCGAAACCTCATGGCTGAGCGACGTTCCATGACGCTCCAAACCTCCGATGATGCTAAGTCCTATAGGCAGCTTAATGGACAGATATTGAAGTCCTTGCGACACGACTTACGGTCCTTCAATGCAAGGCGTATTGAGGAGACCATAGAGCAGAACAAGGGCTCTAAAGTGTTCGCAAGAGACGCGTCTATTGGGCAGAGCCAGTTGACGAAGCTGAAGATGGAGGACGGAAACGTAACGTCGAATAGGTCAGAGGTGCTCAGGGAGATAGAGAGGTTCTATGGACAGTTATATACCTCAGTAGCTAAACCTGTTGTTGACTTGGTAAAAGACCCAAGAGCCAAGCTAACCCGACACTGCACTGAAGATATCCCGGACATCAGCCTGTGCGAAATTAGGATGGCTCTCAAACAACTAAAAAACAACAAAGCGCCGGGTGAAGACGGAATTACTGCAGAACTTCTGAAGGCGGGCGGATCGCCGGTACTTAAAGTCCTTCAGAGGCTATTTAATTCCGTCTTGCTTGAAGGGAAAACGCCGGAAGCATGGAACAGGGGTGTGGTGGTGCTGTTTTTCAAGAAAGGTGATAACACCTTATTGAAGAACTATAGGCCCATCACACTGCTGAGCCATGTTTATAAGTTGTTTTCGAGAGTCATTACGAATCGTCTCGAACGAAGGCTTGATGACTTCCAGCCTCCCGAACAAGCCGGTTTCCGGAAAGGTTTTAGTACCATAGACCACATACATACGCTGCGGCAGGTTATACAGAAGACTGAGGAGTATAATCGGCCACTATGCTTGGCGTTTGTGGACTATGAGAAAGCCTTTGATTCGATCGAGACTTGGGCGGTTCTTAGATCTCTCCAGCGATGCCGCATTGACTATCGGTACATCGAAGTGTTGAAGTGCTTGTATAATAACGCCACCATGTCAGTCCGAGTACAGGGGCAGTGCACGAAGGTGATCCCCATAAAAAGAGGAGTAAGACAGGGAGACGTCATTTCTCCGAAACTGTTTACGGCCACCTTAGAGGACGCCTTCAAGCTCTTGGAATGGCAAGGACTTGGCATCAACATCAATGGCGAATACATCACTCACCTTCGATTTGCCGACGACATTGTGGTCATGGCGGAGTCGCTGGAAGATCTAGGACGAATGCTCGGTGACCTCAATAGAGTATCCCAACAAGTGGGTCTTAAAATGAATATGGACAAAACAAAAATAATGTTTAATGTCCATGTCGTACCCACCGCACTCACCGTTGGGAACTCTACTCTTGAAGTTGTCGACGAATACATTTACCTGGGACAGGCAGTCCGGTTAGGTAGGTCCAACTTTGAGAGAGAGGTCAATCGACGAATCCAACTCGGCTGGGCAGCGTTCGGGAAACTGCGCAACATCTTCTCATCCAAAATACCTCAGTGCCTAAAGACTAAAGTTTTTAGTCAATGTGTGTTACCAGTGATGACATATGGATCAGAGACGTGGTCTCTTACAATAGGTCTCATAAAAAAGCTCAAAGTTGCTCAGCGAGCTATGGAAAGAGCTATGCTCGGCGTTTCTCTACGTGATCGAATCAGGAATGAGGAGATTCGTAGAAGAACCAAGGTCACCGACATAGCCCTTAGGATTAGCATGCTGAAGTGGCAATGGGCTGGCCACATAGCGCGAAGATCGGACGGGCGTTGGGGCAGAAAGATTCTAGAGTGGAGACCACGTATTGGCAAGCGCAGCGTAGGACGACCGCCTGCCAGATGGACCGACGATCTTGTGAAAATCGCAGGAAATCGTTGGATGCAGGTGGCATCGGACCGGTTACGCTGGAAAGCGATTGGGGAGGCCTATGTTCAGCAGTGGACAAGTATAGGCTGAAATGATGATGATGATTAAATGCAAAAAGTATCAAACTCCCATTATTTTCGGGAGAATTTACCTTTGTATAGTTGGCAACACTGTTGTTGTGATTGAGGTTTGTGTTCCGAAAAATACGATATTTTTTATATCAAATACATGGAAAATAAGTAATTAATAGTTCATTTACCTATGAAACGTGATTCCTTGACATTTTTTCTTAAGCCCACTATGGTTTCGACAGCATTTTATGACACAGGACGCCATATCTGTATTTTGTTTTTTCACCGTGACAACGACTTCTTTCAAATGCGGTTTGTTGCGTAATGGCGGCCGATAGACTTACTATGGTGTGAGTGTGTGCGTTTTAGCTCGACGTACACGCGAACTGACTTACTATTGGTTCTTCACTTGTTGTTTAGCGAAATTCCGTCCGCCTTTTTTATACGTTCATGTATTGGTTATTAATTTGTCTTATAAGACTACATGTAGATTTATTGGCTACTGATAAGTGTTGATCACAATATAAACATTTAACCTTTTTTTCGTCATTTACAGCAGTGAAATGTAACCATATTTGGCTTTTCAGTCTTGATGACGACATTCTTCATCATTCAAAATCACCTAATAAAGATATATAAATATTGAATTACATAAATAATATTATTTTTAGGTACAACTTTAAAATGATTTCCCATTTAATTTAATAATATCAGGTAATTTGTCATCAGAAGGAATCAATAAATTTGAAGAAAGGGTACAAAATAGGCTGTATTTTTTGGAACAATGAGCCAACGCAGTTCGGGCGCTATGCGCTGTTTGTGCAAAGAGTCTGTGAGCGCGGCCTGCAGATGGCGCGCATCTCACTGCTCACTCGGCGCGTTTCATTTTGTTGCGCCATGGCGCAATTTTGAGTTAACGCAATGAGCCGGCGCAGTAGCCTGCGCCTGAGTTACTGAGTTAACGCAAGGAATTTCGCTAAGTTACCCATGTCTAGTAAATACCGTCGTCTTCAATATATAAACAACTTTTTATAAGCCGTAGCAACTTATGTCAACATCGAACTATATGTCAGTTTGACGTATGCTTGTATTGGGTGCATTCCCTAGAGGTGCGTTCAGTCCAATTAACCTCGAATTCGCACGAGCGCTTTTTCAACCCGCTTTAGTCAGTATTAGTATATTATCTATGCGCTTTAGTAAAGCGATAAAACATACCTAGTGGCTGATGGTTTTTTTTTTAAGTTTTTCTCTTATTTTGTTATAAATTATTATTATTTTTTTATCCTTTTTGCCTGCCTGCCTGACTGCCTCGTTGGTCTGGTGGCAAAGCGCATCGCTTTGTGATCACGAGGTCCTGGGTTCAAATCCTAGGTCGGACAAGTGTAGTTTTTCTAACGAAAACTTCCCAGTATGAGTCCGGAGTCTGGAATTGTGCCCGGTATATGGCAATAGGCTCGCCCCCTATTACATGGGACCTAACATCGTCGGCGAAACGTGGGTGTACTCAGTACACCTCTGCCACCCCCTCTGGGGAATATAGGCGTGACGGTGTGTATCCTTTTTGTTGTCATGGGAATTTTCGAAGTGTAGGTATATGCGCAGTTACAGATAGGGACTTAGGCAGTAGTCAGTTTATGGATGTAAGTGTCATGTTAGCTGGCGGGTGATGTGGTTACGTAGTGTAGTGCTACTGTTAGCTACTTCGTTATATATTTATTACTAATATTATAAATATTTATTTATTGTTATATTTAAACCAATATTTATCATATGATATCAGATAGTGAATCCTTTTATTAACCGACTTCAAAAAGGAGGAGGTTCTATGTTCGTTTGTATGTATGCTTTTTTTTTTCCTTTTTTTTATGTATGTTCAGCAATATTTCCGTCAATTGTGGACCGATTTTGATGTTTTTTTTTTGCATTGGGTTCATTATAGCTCCAAGGTGGTTTCATTTTTATTTCATTGGCATTGGATCTTGGACTTAGAAGATACACCAGGGAACTCCTTAACGACAAACAATAGGAATGTGTAAATTGAGATATTATGGGTATAACGTCAATCCTATAGGTGCCCCACTATAGAACTAAGCAGTATATTAGCCGACTTCAAAAAAGGAGGAGGTTCATAATTCTTCCTTTTTTTTTATAACTCCTCTGCTTAGGAACCGATTTTGATGATACTTTTTGCATTGGGTTCAGTATAGTTTTGAGGTGGTCCTATTTTAATGTTATTGGTATTGGACCTTGGACTTTGAAGATACACCAGGGAACTCCTTAACGGCGAACAGCACGAATGTATAGATTCCGTTATTATAGTTAATATATTAATCCTGTAGGTACCTTACTGTACAACTCAGCAAAATAATATAATATAGGTATTTAAATATTAGTAAATAATTCACTTGTCACTTAAAATAAAAATCTTTTAAAAAAAAAGTTAACCCACTTCAAAAAGCATAAAATAAATATTTGAAGTCGGTGCCAAGTAACCGACTGCACCAACCAGCACCGACTTCAAATATTTATTTTATGCTTTTTGAAGTGGGTTAACTTTTTTTTTTAAAGATTTTTTTCTGTCAACGAATCTACCGCTTCGTCGTGCGATGTAAGTTTTTGTTCCATTGATGACGATCTTGGAGACTTTCTTCGTGACAAATTTGACCAACAGGTGGGCCATTTGCTTAATGTATGCCATATTAATGCCCAAAGTCTACCTAGCCATCATAACGAACTATATAATACATTTAGAAACATTAACGTTCACGCCATCCTGATTTCCGAGAGTTGGCTCAAACCTCATCTACTATCAACCACTTACGCCCTCCCTGGTTTTGTTCTCATTCGGAATGACCGAATTGGTAGGGGTGGCGGTGGAGTGGCTATATACCTTCGTGGTGACCTCCCTTTTAAAATCGTAGGCACATCTTCTAAAGACTCGCATTCTGCTGAGTTTCTTTTTCTTGAGGTTTGGGTCAAAGGAGCCAAAACCATAATTGGAGTGGTATATTGCCCTCCCACTGCTGATTAACGAACAGCGCGCGGCGCTCACTACGTGTGGACGTGTAGTTGGTTGTTTGCAATTTTAATAGTTATTCTTTTTACTTCTCTTTATTTAAATTGTACCTTATATCACAGTATTTAAAATACATTTCGGAATCTCATTGCTACAAATTCAATTCGTTATTACCCTCAAGTCATACAAAGTGCGCGTTGGTCAAAGATTATTAAAGTACAGAGAAGATACATTTGGCAATGTCGCGTTCAGCGGGTGACCTACACAGTTCCGACTCGGATCTCAATTTACTCAGTGAAGGCCCTAGCATCGCGCCCTTACGCAAACGTAAACATGGTGAAGACTTTATCGAGTGCTTTGACTCTTTCACAACGGAAATTAATGCTACATTAGACAGCTGGAGGAAGGATATGAAGGAGCTGATCAAAGAAAGCTACAACAACATGAACGATGCAATTAAGTCAGATTTGTCAAAAATAAATAATCAATTTATTGAAATGAAGTCTGAGTTTCGAAAAGTAAGGAAGGAGTATACTGATATCAAGAAATCCATTGAGACATTGAATGTGAAGCATTTGGACACTAATAAGGAAGTACGTAAGTTGCAAAAGTCTGTTGAATTTGTAAGCAAACAAGCGGATACCTTACATAATAGAGTAGAAACCATTGCTAACTCAAACAAAACTGTGGAAAAACTTCAGATTCAAGTAGGGTTGCTCGAAAACTGCAACAGGCAACTGCAGCGGGAAATTAACCTAAACAACCAGAGAGATAGAATCTTAAACATAGAAATATGTGGCGTCACTGAATCCAAGGACGAAGATCTATTAGATATTATGAGCAAAATTGGTAAGAGTTGTAATTTAAACATATCTCCGGAGGATGTAAGTCAAGTCAACCGAATCACTCTGAAAACAAAAATTCAAGGGCGACCGAGAACTATAATAGCTAAAATGAAATCCCGATTGCTGAAAGATAATTTTATCTCAGCTGGACGCAAAACTAGAGTGTCTACAAAGAATTTACAAATACCTGGTGAAGCTAAACCGATTTATATAAATGAACACCAGACACAATATAATAAGCAGCTACTCAAAAAATGTAAGGAAATGGCAAAAGCAAAAAACGGAAGATTATATGTAAGAAGAGACGACAATTCTTCTGCGATCGAAATAAAGGACGAAGAAGATCTGGGAAAAATACGCTGAAGTTATATGCGGTAGTCTTATATTTAATTTTTATACTCATATTTTCTATTGTGAAATGTGGTTTCTCTAAGTTTAATTCCATAGAATTTATGATTGTATCACATAATTATTATTTGAACCAAACAATATCACGTAACGTGTCTCAACAGTTATTGCTTGAATACTCTTTGCCGCTATTGTCGTGCGCATGCACTCCAATGGTATTGCACGTAAGCTCAATTAATGCGCACCGATTATTTTATTTTTATTTTTACGAATATTATAATAGTAACACAATATATGCATGCACTACTTGTGTATTAAGAAATTATATTTATAATTTTCTGCTATCACTTTTTATAATATACTTAATAATATTAAATACTATGTATTATACATTATTATATTTATTTATTATCACAGCTGTCAATAACTACGTATATTGCAATATTATTGTTTTTGATATAAAAACAAATAAATATTATAATTCTTATATTGACATTAATAGTATTCCCATATTATTTCTTACGGAATGTAATCATGTAGAGGGGACTTCAATTGCTAACTTTATTTGTTATAGGAGTGCACTGTCTTATAGTGCGCACATTTTACTATTTAACTCGATGTTGTTTTTACTCCCGATCGGATCATTATTCATTCGGCGTAAAAACTTTATGTACCCGCAATTTAGATTTATCAATTAATACAGTTTTAAGTTAATTAGGCAAATCAATAATTGTTTAACAACTACTACATTAATTTATTCAAGAATTATGTCATATTCCTTCGGTACCTATAACGTTGCAATATTCTATAACAATTATATCCCGTATAGTTTTATTTATATTTTTTTAATTGAATTTCCATTCTACTTAACTGATACGGATCGCATAGTTGGTAGTGCTTCTTTAATTCATAGATGGCTGACAATATTATAAACATCTATTACCAGAACGTACGCGGGTTAAGAACCAAATCCTTGCAATTTCGGGAGAATGTGCTATATAACGATTACGATATAGTGATCATAACGGAAACTTGGTTGCAGAGCGATATCTTTGACGGGGAACTGAGCGATAACCGATACAATGTATTTCGTGCCGATCGCGATTTAACAACTCGCGGCAAATCTA